>CM041777.1:56761561-57015574 GCA_023374045.1 Limonium bicolor
AATGAAGCAAAAACTTAGTGGTGTTCGGTGCAAATTTTCCAAAAAAAAAAACAAACTCGGCCCGCCCAGTTACTGGTCTTGGCACAATAGATTGGCCGTGGGTAAACCTCAATCCAGTCCAACTCATTTTAAAATAACAATCATAACCCGAATTTTTATTTAATGGATTCAAATTTGAACCTAACTCAACCCGCTATAACCGATTAAACTCCTACATAAGTGCCTAACTGGATAATGTTTTATACACATAAAAACATGTTATAGTAATACAATATTAAGTATACATACATATAAATGACCATGTTTTTCAATGCATTTAAATTATAAATTTAAGCATAAAAACTTACTAATATTTGTAGATAATGTTAAATATTTATAATAATCAATTGTACATCTATATGTGATGAAATATTTTCTAAAAATATTACTCTATGGTCATTTATAATCTAAAAGTTTTTTAACAAACAAATTTAGATTTATTTTTTAAATAGGTATACAATTTAACCGGTTATATTATATTAATTTGATCCAACTTATTATAATTTAATAATCCTAATCCAACTTATTTAAATGGATTGAAAATTCAACTTATCCTCCATATATGGTTGATTTTAGGTCAGATTGATCATTTTGAGCTCGTTGGGAACAACTTCTGGTAGCAGACAGCTTCTCAATTTTTAAAATCAACAGTTTCCACCAAACACATAAAACCAGCAGCTAACAGCTTCTGTAAAATCATCACAGATAGCTTCTCAATTTTAGCAGCAGAACCTAATAACTGCCTTCTGGTTTTTAAAATCATCAGCAACGTTCCCACCAAACACTAAAATCAATAGCTGACAGCTTCTGTACAAATCATCAGCAGACAACTTCTCAATTTTCCAGCAGCAGGACCCAACACGCAGCCCCGATTAGCTGTCCCCAAACTAACCCTTTATCAAGTCTAAGCTGAGCTGCTATAGAGGACTGGGCGTCATTCGGTTGTGGGTGCTTTGGACACCAAGCTGGTAGGGTGCTATCGACTAATTAATATGGATATATAAGGAAATTCACAAAGGACACGATTTGAGTTTATAATCATAATATCCACTGTTGTTTTCATAATTCACTTTAAACTGTTGAATGTTGTCAAAAATTGATGAAACTTTACACCGTTTATTGAGTCTCATATGTCACTATAGCTTAAACTTCAAATTTATGTTGGACCAAAATATAACACTTTAGTATCGTTCATATAAAGTTTCATCAATTTTAGATAACAATTTAAACATGTTTAGAATTGAATTAAGAAATCAACAATGATATATTATGAATTAAATAACGCAAATCGTGATACTTTTTAAATTTTACCTAATAAAAAAATGGTTGTATGAATAATTGATATGTGGGCCGTGGGAAAGATTTAAGGAAAGATGATTACCAGCACTACATTCTATTAGACTACTGTGTGGTGGTGATATATTCAAGAAGAGGTTATGGTTTTGTTGTTTCTGGCATCGGTTTTCTTTGTAGTACCATCAGCGTCACCTCATTGACAATGAATAGTCTTTGCAAAATCCACGTGTCGTCAACCAAGGAGAGATGTTTTTTTAGTAAACAATGGAAAGAGAGTAAATACTAGGGGGGCGGAGGATCGATTCACTCCACAAGATTGTGTTTCTATTACACAATGCGGTACAGCAGATCTGTCATCTTTTGATTTTCAGGTGTTACTTTCATAACTTTTAGAGTTTTAATACGTACAATACTATGATACGTTTCTCATAATGGAAGTCATATTTTTGGTAGAGATACTGCTATATGCAGGTCTATTTTTATCCCGTAAAGTGGAAGTGGGATAAAAAGATTATTAATCAGAAAAAGGACTTAATTAGAGTTTTTGTAGTAAAGATTAATTACAGAGAAGCGAAGTAGCATTAAATAATATTATTATTCTAGGTACCCTACCTTTTATTTGCACCTTTCTGTGGATGGTGCTCTTGGGTCGGTCCCAGTTTGCCACCGACGAGATTTCTTCTCTCACACCACACTTAACTTATCTCAAAGCTGGCTCTTTCCTAGAATCCCTCAGGAGGAGAAGGGTTAGCTAAACAAAAGATGGAACCCTCCCACCATTCATGAATGTGAGAGGATAAAGATAGATAGGGGCAATAAAGGCTATGCTTTGCTTTACTTTTGGAATTTCATTTCGGTCTTTTCGTAACTTTATTTCATTGTCAGCAATCTTTCTTTTTCCTTTTCTTCCTGTCATTTTATTAAGCACTGTGGGTCTTTGCTTGTTTGGTGGTCTACAGACACTGCCGTCCTTTTCATCCCGACATCTTCTCAAATTAAACAAACATTGATCTAGTAGATCTTTTTAAACCCCTAACTGCAGCACGTACTGTGACCATCATGGTTTCATAAGGATTGATTGACTAAAATTAATGTGAAAGAGTCCTCCTCGGAGCCTGAGCACTAAGGCTAGCTAAGAAATGACATTACTACTGTGCTGGTTAATCGTCCCGAGGTTATGTAAAACGTTTTTCTCCCTTCGATGCTGACAAGTGAGCTCTTCTGATTTAATTTAAGAGTTCATTGTCTCAATATCTTAGGGTCGAGCTCTTCGGGCTGACTGTTTTATACATATTTTAGTCTAATTGTTTTTATAATAGAAGTATATTATTTGAGTGAAACATAACATCTACATAGAATCCTTTATGTCTCAAAAACCTTAGCCATATAGAAATACTCTTTGGGTGTCAAGGTTTCATGTACAAAAAAAGATAGGAATATCAAGTTTTGTTTTGAGATTTTGTAGAACATTAATTATTTGTGATAATTAATTGTTAATTTTAGCCAAGAACCGTTAGTGGAGACTGTTGCAAATTAGTACTATTTGTTTGAGAGTGAGAGATAAATCAGTGAAAACTTGAACGGAAAAATATGATCAAGTACGAAAGTTCCAGCAATGGTTTGGTTACAATATGTGATATAAGTATTTATGATGCAGGAGGACACGTCTTGTCTTGTTTTTTTGTTTGTTTTTTTGTAACAAAGCCTTGTCTTGTTGTTCATAGCAAGCATCATATCCACATGCAGACTTTCTTAACCAGTTAAATTCGGTACCAGTACAACTTCAGCCACATATATATAACAGACAATTCGACACACCATCCTAATTTATTCTTATAATCCTTGGCCTTTTTCTTAGATCTCGTCTGTTTTCTTTCCAAAAATAAATTCGTCTATCTATATATATACGTTTCACTGTCACAGTGGCAAATGTTTATAAAATTAGGCCCATTGCAATAATTGATCCCTATATTTGAAGCCCAAAGTATTATGGTTACTAGTGGAGTGTGGGTAACACCTCGACGATCAGGGTGTCCTTCTCTTTTTAAAAAAAATCGCTTGAGCACCTTTTCTTTTTCTTTTTCTTTTTGTAAAAGAAGAGTAATCGTAAACATTAGTGTTAATATGAGAATTCTATAGGAAGAAGCATTATGCGTGTTGCAGGCGTAATTTTAACTTTTGGATTAAGAACGTTATAAGTAGTAGTAATAATGTATTCACGCACGACAAGATCAAATACACTATATGCATGACTGTCAGCTATAATCAGATTAGCTAGCATGGTAGAAGAAGATTCTTGCTTGTGGAGTATATGATTTGTAACTTTCATGCATGTTAGTGTCTGCGTTGATTTGTAAAATTAATCCCGTGAATTATATAAGTTCGTACATCATGCGAGTGAAGCTGCTACTTCTGCAATCAACAAAGAAATTTTTTTTGTGAAACTCAATCGATGCGAACAATCTATCTGCTGTATACGCAGAAGGCATGCAAGTTGTCCTCATATTCCATAGCATGAGGCCGGTGAGGTGGGGTTGTTAGTTGCATCACACTTTTGATTAATTAGAGAGTATCAATTTGTCTCTTTCTTGTATCTCAAGTCGAGAATCACTATATATTGATCGTACGTTAACTGGGCGGAAGAAGGAACACTATTAACGTCACAAATTAAAATCAATAATAATAATAATGATTACTATTGTTATCGTGGGATACGTAATTAGGTGATGCTTGAAAGATCTGGTTGCCGTACCTAGTTGCCATCATGATTATGACTATCATGGTGATCATCATCACAGCCCTCTACTATTTGTAATGATGAGGACAAATACCAATTTAACACTCTTGGTACGTACCTTTAAGCTAAGGCTGTTAAAATTGTCTCATCTCTTGTTGATCCCCCTCTCACCAGTAGTAAGGTTCTCCAAAAAAAATTATGATTCCGCGCTATCCGACTAAACTCAAGTGAATTTGAGGTTAACTGTATCGGTTCTTACAATATAGTTAATCGAATTGTGTTATAAACTGAGTGGTTTCGATTTGGGAACAGTATTAAATTTTTCAAAAGGTTAACCGTTCGGTAAACCGATTATATAAACAATAAAAAACCTAAAATATTAATATTCACCTTATATAATAATTAATGTTAATTATGGGGAATATGTATATTTTTATCATATGCGTGTTGATTTCTCACCCATGATTTAAGTAAATGATCAATGTTATATTATAATATAAATATATGGGTCTCATCAATAAAAAAGAATAATAACTACAGGGTTAACCAATAAAACCAAACTGAATTAGAGATTAATGGGTTTAAGGGAAACGGTAATGAAATTCGATTTTAGAAAACTGAATAAACAGTTAACCAAATCAGGTTAACCAATCTAAATTGAATAATTATGGAATTATTTTAGAAAACATCATATCCGGTTAACTAGAAATGGGTAATGAATAAGACGGTTAAACTAACATACACACACACATGACATGATGGCAGCAATGCAAATAGGCGAGTATTTGATTACTTCAGGTTACCGAACATCACAAAAAAGAGAGAAACATGCTTTTAATAAATTAATTAATATTTGAAAATCATATGCAACCGACTTTTTTTAATTATTGATTAACCAATTTTTTAAAATTAACAGAAATTTGGTTGGCAAAACTTCTTGTTTACCTCCACATATTTAAATGTGGTTGTTTTAGTTTTAAATATTTTATAGGTAAGAATATGTTATTGGGGTAATGATTCACGTAAGACCCACATATGACGGATCATCTCTATGTTGTAAAATAACATTAAATATATTCTGAAAATTCGAGGTGAAAAAGGCCACAAGGAAAAAAAAATTATTCAGCCACCCTAAACACGCGCGGGGATTTCCGATTTTGTGACCGAATACATCCCCAGACATCCTTTTAATATAAAGAGTAAATTACTCAGAACCCCCTTGAAGATTTGGGATATTAGTTAACCCCCTTGTGTTTATCATAATTATTGGTAACCACCTCAAGGTTAAGGTATCTTTGACTATGAGCCCCCAAACTATAACTCTGTTATTAGAAAGTTAACTACGTGTTGATCTATCAACTTAATCACATTAATAATGCTAGGCTGGACAACAAAAACTGCTTAATCAACATCGTCTAACTCTCTTTCATCCCACTTTAGATGCATTTTTAGGCCAGGTTGACATTTTTTGGAAAATAACAATACATATTAAGTAGTGCTCTTTGTCCAGTCTAACATTATTAATGTAATTAAGCTGATAGGTCAACACGTAGTTAACTTTCTACTAACAAATATATAGTTTGGGGGCTCGTAGTCAAAGTTCCTTAACTTCGAGGTGGTTACCAATAATTATGATAAACACAGGGGGTTAACTGTAATATCCCAAATCCTCAAGGGGGTTCTGAGTAATTTACTCAAATATAAATTTCTAATCCGAGCCATTGACTTATAAATGATGTAAAATGGTAAATGTCAGACATGGGAGCTATACGGTACTGAAATGATATTTATTTTAGCTTTTTTCTACTTTAACTTGATAAGGGGGCTGATGTGAAACGACAAACAAGAAACATATATATATATATATATATATATATATATATATATCTGATTTTAATTTGTGTTTTAAATTTCTTTTCTTTTCTATTTTTTTAATTTTCATTCTTTATCATAAAAAATTTATATTGTTATAACTTTTAATATATAAGTCCAAAATGAAAAAATATATCATTGTTCATCTAAATTCAAGCTCTTTAAAACAAGACCAGTTATGGATATATTTTGACAACTTTAAAAAAAATATTTTTACATGTATACGATGATAAACTAAATGATAATTGATTCATTAATTTGTATTATGAATCATTAAAATTGATATTATGATTCATTAAGTAATAATTGGTGAATTCCACATTTTTAACTTTCCTATGGTGGGTTTTGGGGTGTTTCGGGGTAGGTAATCTATTTGAAATTTGTTCTGTACTTTATATTGTAGCAACTAACTCGACAGGTTTTTAGGGTTTGTGAGAGCGGGTTTAGACCCTAAACCCGCAACTACAAACCCTAAAAATGCCTTCGACGTTTTTAGCTTTATTAGGGTGGGTTTTGGGGTGTTGGGGGTAGGGTAATCTATTTGAAATTTGTTTCGTACTTTATATGGTAGCTACTAACTTACAGGTTTTAGGGTTTGTGGGACCCTAAACCCGCCTCTGCAAACCCTAAAAATGCCTTCGATGTTTTTAGCTTTACTAGGGTGGGTTTTGGGGTGTTTTTTGGGGGGTAGGGTAATCTATTTTGAAGTTGTTCTATACTTTTTATTGTCGTCAGTGACTCGACAGATTTCCACCCGCAATTATAAATAACGTTTCCAACGTTTTACATAAAGGTGTCCACAAATTTAGATAAACGTTTCCACGTTTCTAAAATTCCATGATTACTATAACGTTTCCACGCCACGGTACATATAAACGTTTCCACTGCATGATTATATAAACATTTTATAATTATATGTGATGTTTCCATGACACAATTATTTATAATGTTTCCACCGTTATACATAAAGGAGTCCACGAGTTCAGATAACGTTTCACTTTTTTTTATTAAACGTTTCCACCTTTTTATTTAAACATTTCCATGTTGTTATATACGTTTCCACGTTTTTTTAAACGTTACCCGTTTCTACAGTTTCATGATTATATATAACGTTTCCATGACATGATTACATATTAACATTTCAATAATTATATATGAATGTTTCCCTGCCGCAATACGTTTCCACGATTTATATATAAACGTAAACACACCATGATTACATATATACGTTTACACAATTATATATTCCATGCCACAATTAAATATAACGTTTCTACGACACATTTTCACACCACAATCAAGTATAACGTTTCCACCGTTATGCATAAACGTATCCACGAGTTTATATAAACGTCTCCATGTTTTTATAAAAACGTTTCCACATGTTTATATAAACGTTTCCACGTGTTTATATAAACGTTTCCACGTTTCTACGATTCTATTATTATATATAAACGTTTCCACACCATGATTATACATAACATTTACAACATTATACATAAACTGAATTGTTGGAGTCGACTTTACGTACTTATTAACATTTAATTTTATACATGCACTACACGATAACTTATAACATGAAGAATAAAAAATTAATGTGCAATATTTTTAAAAAATAGTATACATCACTTTTTTTTAATTGTGAAAATAATATAAATATTGGTTTGGGTATTTTCTATATTAACAACTTTCTTAATTTTAAACAGTTAATTGGTGTATTTTGAATTGTTATACTCCATTTTTTACATATATGTATCGACAACAAATATTAAAGATTAGAAAACTATAATACAAAACGGTGTCATTAGTATTTTTCTTTAAAAAAGTATAAATATTTAACTTGGTGTTTTTGCATTAATTCAACTTTTTAAAAAAATTTCAGGATATATGTACATCAACAAATATTATCAAATTAAATAAATAATATTTAATAATCATACATATATGAATATAGTCAACTAATTTTTTTATTAATTAGTGAATTATTTTATAATTATATTATTATGGAATGTATTATTAAAAGGATAAAATAATTACACTTAACATTTTTAAAATAAAAAACAAAAACAAATTTATATAAAAGATGAGACGTCAATAAAAACAAAAACATTGATGGGATATACCCATGAATGACACTCACTATAAACAAAAAACAAAATTTACATAAAAGTTATCTTCCTCCGTATAAACAAAAGAAAATGAAAAGAAAAAAAAAGTTTCCGTCATTGGGACGGAGAATGCGGTTCCGTCACATAATCCACGCCCCCTAAACACATTATCACAAATTCCTTCGAAACCAACTTCGAAAAATAAATGTTTTCGAAACCTACCCGGCATTTGCATCAATAGTTCCCTCTAATTCTATGACTCCGTGCAAGATAATCGGACTAATTTTGAGTTAAGCTAGGATAATGAAGGTGGATTAACTAGTATTGTTTATGGGCTTGAAGGGTTGTGAAAATTAAGTTTGGTTATTGTTGAACTTATCCAATAGTTCAAAAATTGACAACTTAAAAACACAAATTTATAGGTTTCTTTTAAAAAAGTTGTAATATCTAGTTGATACATGTGGTTATCTTGATTTGGACCAATTGCACACCTAAAATATAGGTATTGGTAACAACAAAAAATCATTACAAAAAAATAAAAACTTTACTAATTGAATTTATTGTAATAACAACCGTTGATACATGTCGTTAGGCGAGATTAGTGTTACCAAAGATCAATATATTTATTGTAACGACTTTTTTCATCATTAAAAGTTATGTCGTTACTAAAGGTATGATTTTATAACTATTATATCATTATTATAATGTCAAAAATTTTAATTCTATAGTACTACCTTTGGTAATAAAATACTTGTCACTAATAACAAGATATGATAACGATGTTTAAATCGTTACCAAAAACTTTTTACCAAAAAATCTAGATTTTACTGGTGTTGATTTAGTTTAGCAGTCGTCGATGATGTGGCCCTGGGCACGCCATTGAAAGAATAGTGTGGTCTTCTCATGTGGCATGTTGACTAGACTGCTTATATGGCACATGAGTAAAAGTAAATTTTGTATTAGCTTTAAATGATTGTAACTTCTAAAATATAAGTCCAAAATGAAAAACAATTTACACCATTGTTCATCTTATTACATTCAAGCTCATCAAAATAAAACCAATCATAGATTTGTTTTGACATGTTTCTCGGACACACAAAAAACTTACTTAGAACTTGTTTCTATTGGGTCACACATGTCACATGTGAGTTTACAAGTCTTAGGATTTGGCACAAGCCTGAAAAATAAAACTTTAACATTGTCCATGAAAACTTTCACAAACTTCGGATGTTGTTTAAGCATCTCCTACATTGAACAAAAACTAGAGAAAACCCAATGGTTGTAAAACGGTGGAAACGTCATAGGTGAGAAAAATAATTTTTCAAGCCACAAGGGTGCGGGATGTAATTTCGTCAAATGTCATGGGTGGGGGTATATTATTTTCCCTTAAGTCTTAATAAATTTAAATTTATACAGAGCAATTATTTTCACACTTGGGAAAAATGTGTATAAAACACAAATTAAAGTGAATGGGGCAAATACTATTGTACAACCGGTTGTACAATGAGCATCGTACAACCGCTCATTTTAGATTTAAAAGGTTGTTCAAATTTTTGTATTGATTGTTCATATTGATGGAAAGCCGGCTAAAAAAATGTTTAGACAAAATCCCAAATATTTTGGGAATAAGGTTATGATATTATTGAATGTAAAAGATGTTAAATTCAAAAAACGCAATTTCTTAGCTACATGCAACTGTAGCTATTGATAGCTAGATCAGGGTAGTTTTGTAATTTTGCTTCTAATGATGCTGATCACTAGCGGTGAAGTGTGTGTGAATTGTAGTGGGGTGCTTGGACAAGATTTCGCGAGAGTGACGTCCCCATATTAATGCCAAAATTCCGGGAATGGGATGATTTCATGATTTTTTTTTTTTTTTGACATGATCTTTTATATAGTACTATCTCCGTCCCGTCATAAGTGTCCTGTTTGCTTTTTGGCACGTTTTTCTACCTCAATATTAAACATATAAGGTAAAATAATTTTATAAAACTAAATTTTGTATTATATAGTTTATCATGTAAGGAATCATCTGCACAACTTAAATTTTCAAAATTAATTTATCTTATATGTAAAAAATTGAAGTCAAACGACATGTCCAAATAGTAAATAGGACGGTCAAGGTGGGACGGAGGGAGTACTATATAAGCTGGTCTTCGTTGCTGTTCAATTGTTATATTATATGTTTGTTTATTGTCCAGAAATACGAAAAACATAGTGCACTTCTATGGTTTATACTACCTCCGTTTTATATTGATTGTTTTGTTCATTATTTAAACATGTTGTTTTATTTTAAGATTTAATATGTTAGACAAAATAATTTTATAAATCTAAATTTTGTAATATATAATTTATTAAGTAAGTACTCTATTATGAATCAAAAATTTGCAATTTAAACTGTCAACAAAGAGCATATCTCTTCAACATAACTGGCGAACAGGAGCTGATATATCTGCACTTCGTTCTCTCCTAACTCTCGAACGAGAAACATACATGCCCTGTACTTCATCCTTTGAACCTTCTGCATTTTTGCAACCCAACTAACGAGCAAGGAGCATATATGCTTTGCCTCTTTGTTGTCTTTCACTTCAGCTGACGAGCGAAGAACGTATATGCTCTGCTCCTTTCCCCTCACCCAACTGGCAAAAAAGGACATACGTGCTCTGCAAATGTCTTTCTCTTCACTCACGAGAACTCTGCATACCCAACTAGCGGGCAATGAATCAACGACATTTTATGCATCTCTTCATCGATCATTTCGTTCGAAGACCTAGAGGACCTGCTCCCTCTTCTGTCGATCAGCCTTCCACTTCTTCTCCCTTCTTCACTTTAAAAAAAACCAACAGAGAAACAAGCAAATACAGGCTCCACCGTCTCTTCATTCTCCTCATGTCGGTGTTAATCCTGCAACTCAACCGGAGAACACCAAACACACAAGCTTTAATTCCCTTCACATTTCTTCACCGTCGCTGTCGAACAAGGAGCATACATGCTTTGATTTGTCATCCACTTTACTCTAGACTGGCGGGCAAGAGAAGAAACATACATCCTCTACGATTGAAGACGGAGCTGAAACACTTCGAATTGAGATTCAATGCATCCCTCGCAACCCCGACTTCCCTCAAACAAATTCACCTCTCCCATTCACGAGCAGCGCTCTCTTCACATCGTGACTAGCCATTTAGTGGGTTGCACACTGGTGGAACGCGACCCATTAATTACGGTCCAAAACCGTGTATAATTACGGTTCTGGACCGTAATCTACGCGGGGGTCAATAAAGATGGCATTTCTTTAATTACGGTTTAAAACCGTAATTAAAGTCCCTTTTCCGGCCCGCGTGTCATTGACTTTACATTACGGTTATTTGTAAAACCGTGATCTAAAGTCCTTTGGCGCGCGCGAACCAAAGGACTTTAGATCACGGTTTTACAAATAACCGTAATGTAAAGTCGACACTTTAGATGACGGTTTTGGCAATAACCGTCATCTAAAGTCTTTTGGCGCGCGCGCCCAAAGGACTTTAGATTACGGTTATTGTTAGAACCGTAATCTAAAGTGTAATTTTTTTTTATTATTATTTTTTTTACAAATCTACACAATTGCAACAGAGACAGAATTGTAACAGATAAGCAACAGAGGGCAGAAACTGCACAATTGAACCACCTGAATCAAATACCAACAACACAAATTCATTCTCTACGCACAATTGCAACAGAGATAACATCTAATAAAGCACCAGATCGAAAATCTGTAACATATTCAATCTGTTACACAATTGCAACAGAGATAACATCTAATAAAGCACCAGATCGAAAATCTGTAACATATTCAATCTGTTACACAATTGCAACAGAGATAACAATTGCAAATTCATTTCTGCGCACAATTGCAACAGAAACATTCAATACAACAGCTAGAATCTGTTACAGCAGCAGCTAGCATAATTCATTACAAACAGAATCAGAGCAACTAACAAAAAATATAATTTGTTACACAATATAATCTGTTGCAGCAGCAACTAACAGAATCAGAGCAGCAACTAACAAAAAATATATGTTACTGTGGAGGGTGATTTTTCGGTATGAGGGGGGGTCTATCTAAATATGGTCTGACTAAGAAGTCTAGATCCTATGATTTGCCATTCTGTGGAGGGTGAAAACCCGTTATTCTTGGCATCCCTCAAATACCTACTAAATCGTCCGTCTTTCCCAGAAAGCATAACGGGGAGTGCAAGTGTGCACTACACCCGCTCTCGATGGGCTCCACGCGGACTTATGCCCTAAGGGCAGAAATTGACTAGAGTCGCCACCTAGTTTGACCTAAGGAACTAGGAAGGGTGGGAAGGAGGGTTCTAAGAACCGTTGGTTGACTCTGATGATTTGTGCCTATGGATAGGACTTATCTGATCATACTAGAGATTCTGTGTGGGTTCGCACTGGGTTACACCCCTTAGAAGTGGCAACGACCACGACTTCGGATTGGTGCCCGAGGAAACCTCGGTCTCCAATTGTCGGGATTGCCTTCTTTCAAAACCTTATGGAGAGATTCAATTAAAGCCAAAGGATCGGATTGAGTGTAGATTGAGGAGTAGGTGATTTTGAAGAGTTTGAGGAGACAAGCTGGTCTCGAACTATTGGCTCGTGGGAATAGTGAAAGGGTTGAGAGGTTTTGACTATCGGATTTGTCTCGACTTTTGTGAGGCTAAGGGCATTTTGGTCATTCTTGTGGAGTTAAAGGATGTTTGGATCATTTGTTGGAGTTGAAGAGTTTCTCGGGTTTGTTAGATTCATCTTTTAGGATGGTCGAACTTTGAGGTGTTTTAAGAAATCGAATGGGTTGAAGAGGAATTCGGGTTTTAAGGATGATTGAGTATGGAAGAGGATATTTGGTTTGCAAGTATTCGGGTTTTGAAGATATTTCGGGTTTCTGGGAATTCTCGAGAATTGGAAGTCCTATGTGACTTAGAGTTGGTTCAGAGGAGGGTTGAGAAGTGTTTGTGGGTCCTAGTGCTCTAAGGGAATGTTGGATTGGTTTTACTCAGAATTGTCTCTCTTAAAGTTTTTTAAGACAGAAAAATCATTTTTTATTGTAAAAGGGCGGATAATCCCGAGGGATTACCCTATGTACCCCCTCGAACACGACACTTTATTAATGGAAAGTGCCGAGGCTCGAAAGATGGGCAATGAATTTATGTCGAAGAATAGGATTCAGAGAGAAACACCATGAATGAGATGTTCTCGGTCGAACCCTAATAACGTCTCTAACTCCCGGGTTTTAAAACATTAAAAACCGAAAACATTGAAATCGAGCGGAAGGGAGTTAGACGATTCTAAAATCCCGGCTGCAACTAGGAAGGTCGTTACTTCCCTAGCACCCCGCCTTGTAAAAATCTAGGCTGCAATTAGGGGAGGTTTGTCACCCTAATGCCCCGCCTAAAGAGATCCAGACTGCGACAAGGGAGGTTATGACCCCAGTGCCCCGCCTCGGATTCTTATTTTGGGAAGGAAGACAAGTGATGTTCTAACCATGGATGAAATGTTTTGAAGGGGTTAGACATTTCTTGCTCCCTGAAAACGATTTTGTTTTGAGTCTAAAAACTGAGTTGGAAAACTTTTGAAGTTGTTCGGAATTCTCTATGAAGAAACACTGATTTTGAGAAAATTTTTGGGAGAAAACTTTCTATATATGTGAGAAGAACTTTCTGCAATAGAGAAGAGTTTTCTGTGATGTGAGAAGAGTTTTTCCTTTAAAATTCCACAAAATGGTTTCTTTGAAAACTTGAATAAAATGATAATTTTGAGACTCTTTTTTGGTTTTTGAATTTTAAAAGGAATTTACAGGTTGAAAGTGAATTGAGAAGGGATCGGGCTTGCAAAAAATGTGTTAGAATTGATTTGATTTGGTTTGATTTAGGTTTGGGCAGGATTGGACTAGGTAATGGGCCGAATGGGCTTGGGCTAGGTGATGTGGCTAGATAATGGGCCAATGGGCCTTGGGTTTGGTGATCGGCCGAATGGGCTTAGGCTAGGTAATGGGCCGATGGGCCTTAGGTTTGGTGATGGGCCGAATGGGCTTGGGCTAGATAATGGGCCGATGGGCCTTGGGTTTGGTGATGGGCCGATGGGCCTTGGGTTTGGTAATGGGCCGATGGGCCTTGGGTTTGGTGATGGGCCGAATGGGCTTGGGCTAGATAATGGGCCGATGGGCCTTGGTTTGGTGATGGGCCGATGGGCTTTGGGTTTGGTGATGGGCCGATGGGCTTTGGGTTAGGTAATGGGCCGATGGGCCTTGGGTTTGGTGAGGGGCCGAATGGGCTTGGGCTAGATAATGGGCCTGGGTTGGGTTTGGTGATGGGCCGATGGGCCTCGGGTTTGGTGATGGGCCGATGGGCCTTGGGTTTGGTGATGGGCCAAGATTGTCCTGGGCAGAGTTATGTAGAATTGGGCCAGGTCAAATGATGTGGTGTTGGGCTTTGAGTTGGATGATGTGGTATTGGGCTTTGGGCTTCGGTTTCTAGGCCTTGTTGGGCCTCGGTTTTGGATTGTAATGGTGGGATTTTTGGACGAGATTTGTGAGTTGAGAGCTTGACTTTGGACCGCACTAAGAGGTTGAGATTGACTTAATGGGCTCTTGAAACATGGGCCGAATTGGCCCCTTGGGTGGGCCAGCAACAAACGTTTTTTTTTTTTGTTAAAACAGGAGGATTTGGAATTTGAAAAGTGATGAGGAAAACTGAGAGACAACCCTGGTTCTGACGTTTTTTTTTTATTGAGATGATGATCAGAGAGGAGGGCTTTGGATCAAAATGGAATAATAAGGTTTATTAACCAATTAATCTTGATTATGGGTTTGTTGAGGGTAAAGGAGGATTCCACCCACATAAAACGAATGAGAGACCCGTTAGGCATGGGGTGGTTTCACATCCTAAACTCTCCTAGATTAGCCTTAAGGGCTCGTTTTTTTTGAAGTTTTTATTCTTATATACAAAAAGGGTGGTTTGAGTGTTTTCTGAAGTTATAGGAGGTTGTTGTCCCACGAAACGAATGAGAGACCCGTTAGGTGTGGGGCAACAAATCATCCTAAACTTTTCTGTCAGCTTCAAGGATCCTAAAGGAAATAACTAGGGCTTAAGTACAGCAAACAGCAAGGAGCGAATTGATATTTCAGGGGATGAACAGTAAGCATGAATGTGTACAGCAAGCAGCAATCACAACATCACAGGATACAAGCGCATGGGAAACAGGATGAGTTTAATTCCAGATAACAAAATAGGGTAGAAACCCAACCAAGAGCTCAGAAGAAAATCAAGCCCAAAACTTAAGCACTCAATCCGATTTTTTTTTTTACTTCTGTTCACTGCTCTTTAACATTACTCATTGATGAAATCAGAGGAAGTCTTTGTTCTTGAACTAGTGTTAAACAGTTCCTAGGTGAGCACATTGAAGAGATAATCAATCCAGAATAAGTTCAGAACACAATTCACATTCTCAGCTCAGAATAAACCTTTTAACCGTGCAACAGATTAAGGGTTGCTCTTGTTGATCCCTACTGGTTTATAAACAAACGGAGTGAAAGTTTCAATCCTAAAGCTTCTGTTGTTTTATACATTTGCATGAACACACACTGATCTCAGAAACTGAACTCAAACTGAAATACTCGAAAAGCAACAGAACCATGATGAAGAAACCAACAAGAAATACCAGCATCTAAGGACCAAACATAACAAGCATTTCCATGTTGACAGAAAGAGGACTTTGCATACATCTCAGAGGACAGACAAACGCATCAGAGGGCATGAAAAATCTAAAACCGGCACACGAAGACAAACAGCGGTATCTCACAAGGGTTTATGGATTATAAGATCAGAAATCAATACCGACAGAGGAGCACATATGGTTTCCTGCAAATATTTCAGAACACCAAAGACTAAACAAAACATTAGTCCATGATAAACGGTCTGGAGATATGAAACTGAACCTCAGACAGGCATTCATGTATTGCGCTTGCCTACCGCAAAGGTGTGGAACCAGATTATCAAAATAAGTTAGGCACCAACACAGCAGAGATGGAGCGAGAACATTGACTGGAGAGGGACCAGTTTATCATCGCTTCAAAGCATTATAACAGCAGTGCGAATGAACAAAATGGTACTGGAGAATGAACCAGCTTTCTTGCAATTAGTTCTGAATGCGATAGTGTGAAAACAGGAGGGATACGACTGGAAGAGGGACCAGTCTCCAACATTACAGAACCAGAAGGAGAGAATGCAAGCTTTCGGACGAGAAGAGTATACAGAGTCGTCACCACAAACTCTAACGTCACACGCTACTTAAAACTGAGCACAACTCGAAAGGCATAAACATACTTGGAGATAATGTGAAACTTCTCAGGAAAACGATTCTTAACATCCCGCCATGTCCATGGACTTCCAAGTCCACACCAGGCTAGATACTCACCCGAAAATGATAATAACAACGTGGCAGATACCGCGGCTTAATCGAAAAAAGTAACCGAGCGAGGAGAAGATGATAGCCATAGTCGAGACAAAACCCGAGACCAAACAACTCCTCCCGAC
This sequence comes from Limonium bicolor, assembly GCA_023374045.1. Taxonomy (NCBI): domain Eukaryota; kingdom Viridiplantae; phylum Streptophyta; class Magnoliopsida; order Caryophyllales; family Plumbaginaceae; genus Limonium; species Limonium bicolor. The sequence continues at coordinate 56,778,190 of CM041777.1, forward strand.
TCTAACACGCAGAGGAGCGAAATGAGTAAAAACAAAATACGGGTCCCAAAATAGGAAATGCATGCTCTCACATTCAAAATCAGGGAACCACGAAACTGAAGGTTCGAGGCCCCGATTTCGTTTTTCGTTGAATGAAGGAAGAAAAACACAGAAAACAAAAGAGAGAAGAGGAGCAATGCAGCGGTTTGGCTCCCATGCCGGAAACATATTCTCGACGGAGCCAAGTTTGTGCTATCATCGGCTCACGCCTTTAGCAAAAACCAGTTGAAGCAGCGGAATAAAAACGAAAACAAAGAGGAGGTGGTTGAAGCGCTAAAGGAGTTCGACAGGGAGAAGGAAACCCGAATCCACTTACACTGTTGGTAATAGGCGGAGTGATTTCAAAAAGCCAGGGAGCCCGGGGATGGTTTGTGGTGTCTGAGAAGACGAGGCGTTAGTGGTGGTGTCTTCGGTGAAGACGGAGACGGCGACGGTGATTTCAGGCGAGGACGGGTGAAATCGACGATGGAGAAAGGCGAATGGGTGGGCAATTCTTCTGGGTTTTTCTTTCTCAAGTTTGAACTCAGGCAACGATAAAACGGGAGAATAGACAGACAAAGGGAATGAATAAGGTTGGGATTGCTGCCGCTCTGTAAAAACCGTGTCTCTACTGTAGCTTTATAAGGTTGGAATAGGGTTTCCCAATACTTACTGCATGTGTTTTATTCCTGGGCTGGACTTTGATTTTGGGTTCTTGGGCTATGTCTGGGCTGACTGAAAGAGAGAAAGGGAGTAACTAAAAAAACGAGGCTAAAGTGCTACTACCGAGTATCGAAACTCGGGTTGCCCAGCAGCACTCATCACCCCTTACCCAGCTGGACTAAAGCGGAACTCGGCATATGGGCACAGAAGATTACTAATAATCTCCGACACGAGTTAAAAGAAAGGAAAATGCCATCTTGCTTGCGCCAGGAATCGAACCTGGGTTAGTAGACTGCCTAATGGGTATGCTGGCCAGTTACACTGGATCAACTTTCAGTATGTTTGCGGGAGAAAATACAAGATCTCTCATTTCGACTGGATAATTCTCCTAAGAAGCTGTGCACTCAAAAGAAAATATGTACTATAAAGATGAGACGACTAATCTAATGACATGAAAGTATGAAATACAATTAAGAATAAGATTCAAAAACGTAACGAGATAAAAATAAAAGAATAGCATATGTACCTGAAATAATGAAAATTAATGCTCGTATTGAAGATAAAACACTTAAAATAAATGGAAAATAAGAGTAGTAAAAAAGGACACACGAAATAATAAAAATGACGATAAAACGGAGAAAAATCAAAAGGAAATAATAAACAACAAAAAATATAAATTGATCGAGTACATAAAATAATATGAGGTAATAACAAAATCGTGAAGTATTTTAAAACAAAAGCAACAAAATAAGTAACGAAATGAAGTCAGTTAAGAGCAGATTTTAACAAAAGCTCGTGCTCCTTTTCCATAGGAATGTGAGGTTTAAATGCCGGTAAAAGAAATTCCTTTAGTCGAAAACGGGGACGACCGCCTTGTTTCTGAAAGCATGCTCATTTTTGTATTTTTTTCAATATAAAACGGGTGAGAATTTTTGGTGTCTACAGATGGCTCCCCTTGATTCAATTCTGCAATAGAAGGCTTGCAGAATTGGATCAAGGTTGACGGGGCGCCAAAAATTCTCACCGCGGTTTATGGATTGCTCTCATGGGCGCAGGTGCACGGGGACTTATGACGGGCCCCAAATTGCGGTGATTGATGGTATGAGGACTGATGACGGGCCTCAACTAGATCTCGGTGTCTAGCTCTAGGGCTAATGACGGGCCTAGAATACGATCAAACAACCTATGCATGAGGACTAATGACGGGCCTCAACTAGATCTCGGTGTCTAGCTCTAGGACTTATGACGGGCCTAGAATGCATCTTCGAAATGTATGAGGACTAAAGACGGGCCTCAACTAGATCTCGGTGTCTAGCTCTAGGACTAATGACGGGCCTAGAATACAATCGGTATATGGGTTATGCATGAGGACTAATGACGGGCCTCAACTAGAACTCGGTGTCTAGCTCTAGGACTTATGACGGGCCTAGAATGCATCTTCGAAATGTATGAGGACTAATGACGGGCCTCAACTAGAACTCGGCGTCTAGCTCTAGGACTAATGACGGGCCTAGAATACAATCGGAATAAGGGTTATGCATGAGGACTAATGACGGGCATCAACTAGAACTCGGTGTCTAGCTCTAGGACTTATGACGGGCCTAGAATGCATCTTCGAAATGTATAAGGACTAATGACGGGCCTCAACTAGATCTCGGTGTCTAGCTCTAGGACTAATGACGGGCCTAGAATACAATCGGAATAAGGGTTATGCATGAGGACTAATGACGGGCCTCAACTAGAACTCGGTGTCTAGCTCTAGGACTTATGGGGCCTAGAATGCATCTTTGAAATGTATGAGGACTAATGACGGGCCTCAACTAGATCTCGGTGTCTAGCTCTAGGACTAATGACGGGCCTAGAATACAATCGGTATATTGGTTATGCATGAGGACTAATGACGGGCCTCAACTAGAACTCGGTGTCTAGCTCTAGGACTTATGACGGGCCTAGAATGCATCTTCGAAATGTATGAAACTCGTTGTTTGAGTGGTTGATTGAATGATGGTTCTGGCTGTGGATTGGTCCATGATTTGATGCTTTTGGTTGCTTCCGTGAGGGATGTAATGGTCTAATGCTTTTGGTCGATGTCGCCTTTGACTTGGTCAGTGGGGACTTTTGTTTGGTTTGTTTTTTGTAGTCTTGGCCCGATGTGCACTGTAGTCTCGGGATTTAATAGGACTCTTGGCTCCAGAGTTCGAGATGGCTCCGGTTTGACGTGTGATTCCCTCGTGAGCAACGACTCTAGGATGGTTGATGGGTCCGGGTTCGATATGATCTGAGGGCTCCGGTATGATCGGATGGCTCCAGTGTGATCTGTGGCTCCCTTGTGAGCAACGACTCAGGGATGGTTGATGGGTTCGGGTTCGATATGATCTGAGGGCTACGGTGTGACCGGATGGCTCCATTGTGGTCGGGTGGCTCCGGTATGGCTCTGAGATGGCTCCGGTTTGATATTCGACTCCCTTGTGAGCAACGACTCTGGGATGGTTGATGGGTTCGGGTTCGATATGATCTGAGGGCTACGGTGTGACGGATGGCTCCATTGATCTGTGGCTCCCTTGTGAGCAACGACTCTGGGATGGTTGATGGGTTCGGGTTCGATATGATCTGAGGGCTCCGGATGATCGGATGGCTCCAGTTTGATATACGACTCCCTTGTGAGCAACGACTCTGGGATGGTTGATGAGTTTGGATTTGATACGATCTGAGGGTTCCGGTTTAGCCCCGGATGATCCTCTCGATTGAGGCGATTTCTTCATAGAGTGATGGCGACGGCCTTGTGGTTCGAGGGGAGGAGGGGTTTTGTTTGGGACGGGTCGCACCCTGAGAGGGTTGCCTACGTACTCAACTCCCTGTTGAGATCAGACCTTACGTAGTTCATGTATTTTGGCGAGTGAGGAGTTTGGCGGTGAGGGGGGGTGTCTTGCGGGCATTTTCCTTGAACAGCGCCCGAAGACTTTTGATCCTTTGTTTTGATAGCTTGTAATTTCTGAGAGTGTTCGTCGTGCTGTTGGTGAAGGAGACAGGCTCTGTGCGGCTTCCTTTTCTAAAGAGCATACTCATCTTTCTTTTTCCGTGGTGTAGGATTATGTCCGAACCGATGGATGCAAATCTATTCTACATGCATTTTTTGGAATTGGATATGATTGAATGCAAAGGATGTCGTGTCAAGGTGAGCTCGCCAAGAATTCTAGTTAAGTCAGATTAGTCATTTCTGAGCCACTTCTTTCTTGAAAATCTCCCAAAGAGGTCTCTCGGGATCTCTTATACCTTTCCGTTTCCTTTCTAAGGTCAGTTAGGCTTTCTTTAATCGGGGTGATGAACACTCGTTTTTCTCTACTTCCTGATTTCTTGACACTCGTTTGTGCACGATTGTATTGACAAGATCGGACGCGTCGTGCCTTCATGTTTCAATTTGGTACTTTTCGAATCAAGCAAATACCATCTCTAAGTCGGAGGTCTTTCGATGGGTTATAACGGGGCTGCAGGGTATGTCACATGGGACTGGAGGATTTGTTTGAGGATTGGTGGAGCTTTGGTGCAACGGAGGATATGCTTCACCTTCGCCATGGATGGAGTGATTTTGGACTCTTTTCGCATTTGTGCGGATTATTTGTGCTCTCATTTTTGATTTGCACTTTCTTTGAGAGTCTATTTGCATTTCTTCATTTTGATTTCTGGTCTCATCTATTTATCAAGTGTGAGATATCGAATGGTGTGAGACTTTCATTTCCTCTCTTTACTATTTGAGCGTTTTGTGCTCCGCTTCTCTCGTTTTATCCTCTTTGGGTATCTCTTTCAAGCTTTCTTTCCATGCTTTAAATGGTGGGGAAGGAACCATGGCTCCAGCTCTTTTATCCTCTTTTGCAGGGGTGAATGGTTGTGTGATGTGGGGTGGTATATCGTGGAGCTGTTTTTGAAAAGATTCTCAATGAAAGGCTCAGCGGGGTTCACTAAGGGATCGTTTTCAGGGTCAATAAGGCTTTTGGCCTTGTGGAGGTTTTCTTCGATCCTGGTGCCTCGTCATCCCTATTGACCGATAATTATTTCCTCTACTATTCCCAAATTTTGACATGAATGGTAACGCGCTCTTCTCATCAATATTTAGTTCCGTGAAGGGAGATCCTCACACGGTGCTTTGAAATTTAAATGCATCAAGCGCTCTGGGTTTTGCACGCTCTGTGTTTCTCTCACTCAACTCTCACGGAGGTTAGAGATCCTTTCAGACCTCTTCGGGAAAATGATACAAGAGTTCGTCGGCCTTTGATGACTTATGTGACTTTCCTAGAATTAAAGATTGAGATGCACCTCGACACTAGGGATATGCAAAATGCAAATGCAATTAAGCTAAACCTAATGCAGATGATAATGATAACTTTTGTGGGATGCATTTTTTTTTTATGGATGCATTTTTGTGGATGCATTTTTTTTTGGATGATTTTTTTGGATTTTTGACTGAATGCGTGTGTTTTTTTTTTTGGATTTTTGTGACGGTTCAGACATAATATCGTTTCAACCGGTCGAGATTGACAAGGCTTTGAAATTCTTCTCCGTCCAAATCTGTTAGTAACAGCACCATGAGGGGTTATTTCTTTGACCAGATAAGGGCCCACCCAGTTCGGTCTGAACTTCCCTCGTGGGTCTGGTAAATCTTTCCTCAGCTCTTTTAGGACGAGATCACCCACTTGGATGTTTCGTTCTTTGACCCTTTTGTTGAACGCTCTAGCCATTCTCTTCTGGTAACCCTGGATGTGATATAATGCCTGTAGGCGTTTTTCATCAAGAAGAGCAAGACTGTCATAGCGCTGTTGCAACCAGTCACTTTCAGCAATTTTCAGTTCATTAGTGACCCGAAGAGTTGGAATTTCAAGCTCGATTGGCAAAACACATTCTGACCCATACACCAAGGAATACGGAGTGGCTCCGGTTGCAGTTCTGACAGTAGTTCGGTAACCCCAGAGAGCGTAGTGTAGCTTTTCTGGCCAATCTCTGTACGTTTCGACCATTTTTGACAGTGCACTCTTCACGGCTTTGTTGGCGGCTTCGACCGCTCCATTGGTCTGAGGTCTGTATGGAGATGATCTGTGGTAACGGATGTGTATTTTTCCATGACCCGGATAGTGTCTCCGTCGAACTGGGGACCGTTATCTGATACGAACTCTGATGGAACCCCGTATCGGCATATGATATCTCGCTCGATGAACTGGGCAACTTGCTTTGATCCGATGTTCGCGAACGACCGTGCCTCTACCCATTTGCTGAAATAATCTATCGCTACAAGGATGTAGCGGTGTCCATTTGAAGCTTTGGGGTGATTTCTCCATGATGTCGATTCCCCATATAGAGAACGGCCAAGGAGCCGCCATGGCTGTCAGGGGTAGGAGGCAGGTGTTGCAAGTTAGCATGTGCTGACATTGGCGCACTTTTTCACGAATGCGTGACATCGGCTTCCATTGTTGTCCAGTAGTACCCTAGTCTGAGGATTTTCCGGGATAGGGAATGTCCTCCAGCATGGGTCCCACATACTCCTCGTGGACATCCTCAATCTTATCAGCCTCTTTTCTGGTCACACATAAGTGTTGAATTCCATTCGGCATTCTCTTGTAGACCCTGGTGCCGCAGATCACATACTGACTTGACATTCTTCTTAGAGCAATGCGGTCCTGCTTAGTGGCTTCTGGGCGGATACTCTCCTTTCTAAGGAAATTCTCGATGTCCACAAACCACTCATCCTCACTTCCCCTGTCTCGATGGCTCCAATCTCAAACGAGGGTGTTAGTCATGGTTATCCACAAGGGGAAGTATAGTGAACCGGTCGGTACTTGGACCACTGAAGCCAAAGAGGCTAAAGAGTCGGCAAAGATGTTCTGGCTCCGGTTCACATGCTTGAAGTCACGTTTCGAAAGCAGGTGATTAGGTGTGAAAGGTAGTCGTGGTAGGGGATCAATCGTTCTTCTCTGATCTCCCAAGTCTGGTTGACTTGAAATAACGAGATTAGAATCGCCAAAGACCTCCAACTCTCCACTTGCAATTCTAACGCCATTTCAAGTCCCAGGATGCAGGCTTCGTATTCTGCCATGTTGTTAGTGACCGGATAATTGATTTTTACCCCGCAGCTGGAAGCAAATCTCCTTCAGGATGGATCAACAAGATTCCGGCCCCTTTACCCTTGTGGTTGACGGCACCGTCGAAGTACCTCCAGCAGTTTTTCGTAATGTCATGATTTGCGTCTGGGAAGTCGTCATTTCCGAAGAACTCGGATGCTACAGGGCATTCTGCTAGATGTTCAGCTATGGCACTCCCTTTGATTGATTTCTGAATTTTGAAAGTGATATCGAATTCAGACAATAATAGGGACCATCTGGATAAGCGACCGTCGAAATTGGCTTTTCCAGTAAGGTACTTTATAGGGTTCATCCGCAATTAGATGACCTCTTGCCCTAACAAGTAGTGCCTCAACTTCTTCGTAGCCCAGACCAAAGCAGCACAGAATTTGTGGATGTCAGAGTATCGTGTTTCTGCATCGACCCATTTCTTGCTGATATGGTAGATCGACTTTTCACGCGGTGGGGATCCTTGTTCCTGGGCTAGCATGGCGCCCATGGATGTTTCCCGAGCTGTCAGGTAAAGAATCATTGGCTTACCCTCCTGGGGCGGTACCAAAACGGGGGTTTGCAAATAGGTTTTTATCTTCTCAAAGGCTTCCTGACACTGCTCATTCCAGACCTTAGACGCATCTTTCTTCAGCAGACGGAAGATAGGTTCACAGGTCTCGGTCAGCTGCATGATGAATCTTCTGATGTACTGAATTCTGCCTAAGAAACCTCTGATTTCTTTTTCGGTCTTCGGAGGAGGCATTTCTTGAATGGCCTTTATCTTATCTGGGTCTACCTCGATTCGGGTAGTGATCATGAAGCCCAAAAGCTTTCCTCCGGTCACTCCGAATGTACATTTCTCGGGGTTTAGCTTCATTTGGTACTTCCGCATCCGATCAAAGAACTTTCTCAGGTTTATCAAGTGGTCCTCCCGTTGGGCAGCTTTGACGATCATGTCGTCTACATATACCTCCACTTCCTTGTGAATCATATCATGCAATAATGTAGTGGCAGCCCTTTGATACGTGGCTCCGGCATTTTTCAAGCCAAAGGGCATGTTCACGTAACAAAGGTTCCCCACTGCGTAATAAAGGATGTTTTTTCCTGATCTTCTACAGCCATTCGGATCTGGTTGTAACCCGAAAATCCGTCCATGAATGACAGTAGTGCATGTTGGGCAGTGTTGTCAACAAGGATATCGATGTGAGGTAAGGGAAAGCTGTCTTTGGGGCTGGCCTCGTTAAGTCCCGAAGTCAATACACACTCGCACCTTTCCATTTTTCTTTGGGACGGCTACGATATTGGCTAGCCAGTCGGGGTAATTGACGACCCGAATAAAGCCAACACGTAACAGTTTCTCAACTTCCTCTTTCACTTTCAATTGGTGCTCCGGTTTCATTCTTCTCAAACGTTGTTTCTTAGGTTTGGCATTAGGGTACAATGGTATTCGATGTTGGACAATGTCGGGATCGATCCCGGGCATGTCTGCGTAACTCCACGCAAAACATCGACATACTCAGCTAGTAGAGAAGTCAAGTCACGTTTTTCTGTTTCACTCAGACCTAAACCGACTTGCAAGGTTTTAGGGTTATCGGGTGTTCCGATATTTATTGCTACCGTGTCTTCCACGATCTGGGTGTGGGTGGAATATCGTTCGATGGGAGGCATACTCTCCTCATCGTATTCCTCTTCTTCGGCCTCAAGATTTTGCGATGAATCAAACAGTTGAGAAGACAGAATAGACGAGAAATCTGAACGAACTGAATTTTCATTAATATCCGACGAGCTTGGCAGCTCAGAGATTGTAAGAAAATTGCCTCCACTTTTACAAGTGAAAATAAGTGGTGGCGATCCATCCCTTAATCCGAATTTACTTGCATTGTCGACGTTCCTGATACAACTGTAACTACCACTATCACTAAAACTATCACCGTCACTATCACTATCGTTATCATCGCTACTGCTAACTAGGCTAACTAAGTAAGGCTCCCGGGGAATCAGCTCTTCTTCTTATGATAGACGACAAGACACGCTCCATGGCCATCTACCGAGGGTGCGGGGTCCTTGATGACTGGTTTGATCGTGACACTGCTCTCCGCTGCCTCTCGGGCATTCCTTGGTTGCATCCCTTGTCGTCATGGTCTTCAAGGCATGAGTAGAGGGGAAGTAAAGTGGTCGACCAGCTCTCCCACTCCATTGTCTCCTGACTTCCCTGAGCTTGAACTGCTTTCTGCTTATCACAACTCACAGATACACATGGTTCAAGGTTAACTGATAAGAAAGAATCTGCGGGAATTCTTACATGTGAATCTGTCAACATCATACCTGGCATTTCTGTGAATCCTAACCCGGCTCCTCGGCCTCCAGTATATGGTGCTAACGGCTCTATCATGCCCTGTAGCTCCTTTCCTAATCCATTCCCCTGTTTGTAGCCCATCCGAGACATCATGTGCTGTGATGCGGGGCTATAGACACTAGGGTCGAAGTAGAGAGGAGTGATGAAAGAAGTTTGACTTACCTGCTGCGCCGATTTCGCCACTGTGAACCCCCCAAGGGTTAGCTCCTGTTGACCTGGCGTTTGATCTCGAACAGTTGGGATTCATTCCTTGCCTCTCCTAGCACCTCCACGATCCGTCCTCCATGTTAAACTTGAGCTTTTGGTGGACTACTGAGGGCACGCCCTTGATTTGGTCAATGAAATTCCGGCCCAGCAGTAAGTTGAAGGTGGAAGAAATATCAATGACCATCACTTCGATAGAGAAGGCATCCTCGATTAGGATTGGCAGGGTGATCATCCCCAACACTTTTCTGTGGCTGTTATCGTATGCGCTTAAAGTCATCTCCACAGGTTTGAGATCGTTATACCCCATGTGTCGAGCAACACGCAGCGGGCAGACATTTACTTCAGCACCGTCATCGATGAGTGTTTTAGGGACATTGAAACCCCCAGCTTTTACAGATATGTAAAGGGCTCGTCCAGACTGGCGGGAGATTTCCTCATCCGTGAAGGTGATTGCCATAGCAGGGGTCTGGGTCAAGTGGGCTACGATGGTGTCTACACTGACTGTTTGTTTTTATCCATTTTAAGATGTCGGGCCACTGCATTCTTGTGTTCCTCTGATATGGTCAATAGGGACCAGATTGTGATGGGGATGCTCGTGCTCTTCAACTTCTTGAGCAATTCTTCTTCTCCCACCAACTTGCCCTCTGACTCATTCAGAGTAAGGTCGTGGACTTTCTGCTGCAGCATTTTTCTGGTTCTTCTGCGGGCTCAGTGGGCTTGAAGTGCCTTCCTGAGCGGGTTAAGTGACTGACTTTCTCAAAGTCATCATCCCTTTTTACCTCGCCTGCTATCAGAAACGGTCCTTAACAGGGGTTATAGCCGGTGAACTTCTTCTTCGTCAGTAATCATGATGACGTTGCACTCAGCTATCCGCCTTCCGACAATCTTCTGCCGCACCATGCTTCTACTTCTACCACTTCCAGCGCTTTCATGGTCTTATGCAGCTCCAGGCTTCAAAGTTTAGCCCCACCAGTATCTCGAGATTCTTTTCCATATGTCGACTCACCACCAGCAGAGTGATTATGGACACCCTTCCTTGCCTTACCAGACGCTCAACTGTGTTTCGCATTTCGTGCGTCATGGCTAGATACTCCCCATCATGGGTTGAATGTCGTAACGAATCGAGGACGGGGGTTCGGAATGCATCGAGTACCGGTGACAACATGATTGGTGGGGGCGTGCTTTGGGTGGCCGGCTCAGAGGAACTTCCGATGGCATTTATTTTCACAATCCTTCCCAGGTCTAATTCTCTTTCTTTCTCCCTCACTAGACTTATCATGTTCAGATGTGATGGGATTGAGTTATTCTGAGTGTTGGGAGTGGTCTTAGGGAACTGAACTTCCCCTGCATCAATCAGATCCTGTACTGCATGGCGCAACGCTCTGCAATTGTCTACACTGTGACCCTTCATCTGGTGATAGTCACAGAAGCTGTTTAAGTCAGACCCGAGTTGGGTGACCCCAGGCTTAGGGTTTGGATGCCTCAAGAAAACCATTTTCTCTTAGCTTTTTGTATGCTTTGCTCAGGGGCATTCCTAAGGCCGAGTACTGACGTTGGGGTCGAGTCTGGTAATCACGAGGGGGAGGGGTTGCCCTGTAACTCTGGCCCGATCCTGAGGACTGTGCCTGGTAAATACCTACCCGGGGAGAGGTAGGAGTGGGTAATCGGTGAGAACTCGGGGTTGTACTTGGTTCACCGGTGGTGTTGGGACAGTCTTGTTGTTGTGTTGTTGTTATTATTGTTGTTGTTGTTGTGATTGTTGTTGCTATCACGGTTCTGACGGTTCTGATGGTATGAAGTTCTGGGTCCCGATCCAGGGAGGTTCAACCCTTTTAATCTTCCAGCTAGTGCTAGCTCTTCGGCAGCCGAAGCAGCAGCTTTTAGATGTTTGAAATCACAAATCCCAAGGGACTTGAGATGATCTGCATAGGGGTTTTCCAGGCATGAGGTGATTATTCTGATCTGCTCGTCTTCAGTGGGACGGTCGATCATCTGACCAGCTACCTCCCTCCATCGGGTGATAAATTCCATAACAGTTTCATCATCTTCTCTGTCTCATTGTCTCAAGATCTCTACGAGTGATTCCTAGATGGGTGTTGTAACTGTACTGTTCCACAAAGCTTGATAAACTCCTCTAGTTTCTTTCCGGAGAAATCTAGCCTCGACACCCACGTCTGAGCAGCTCCTTCAAGATAGCGGGAAACAAATATCTTCATGTCATCGTCAAGGCCGTGCATAGTCATGACCCTGTCGAATTGGGCAAGATGGTGTCTAGGATCTCCTTTCCCGGCGTACTTGGAGATTTCTGGCAGTTTTAGGTTTTCAGGCAATTTGGAGCTTGGCTTTAATCGAAAATGACGGAAACCCAGCATCTTCGCTTCGCTCTCCGAGCTGCATTTCTGCCAGTAACTCTTCCTTCAAGGACTTCTTCATTTGACCGAAGTCCAATGGAAGGTGTTCTGCAGGTGGGGCTTGGTTGTAGCCGTGAATCAACTGGCTAGACAGTTGTGGTAACAGTTGGGTCTGGGGAATTGCTTCCTCAAAACGGACAGCATGTCCGGGGGTGGTGTACTGGTATGGTTGAGTTGGATCGGGTCAGGGTGTGGTGAGTTGGGACGAATGAATTCTGGTTGTTTGGCTTGATAGATGGGCTGTTTGGACAGTGGCTCCAGCGGGTGGGAATGGTGGTAGTCTGGGGAAGGTAGTTGGTACTGTAGGGACCGTGGTCATGATCGGAGGTGGCATAGGTGCTCCCGAAAGCAGGTCAGCTGTTTGGAATGTGGCGGTTACAGGGTGGATGACAGTACGCCCTTTCCCTGTGATTGGTTGTGGTATGTGGTGTTGAACATAGGGTTTTGATTACTAAAGCATCGGTTGGGGTGGGGAGTCCTCAACATAATTCGTAGGGTCATCGGTAAAGTACGGGTCCTTTCCTTTGGCTGACCTTTCTATGCGCAATTGCTCTTGCAGTCGCTCAATATCCTGTTTCAGCATATTCTCATTCCTTGTTGACTGTTCTAGCATACGGTACAGAACACTGGGATCGGGAAGGTGTAAGCCACTGCCACCAGTCCCTAGGACTGCACTCGCGCTTGCCTCGATAGCTGAGGTGGCTGGGGCGTTTTCGGGGCCGTTGGATTGATCAGGTTTTGGTCCATCGTTTCCGATGAGGTTTCAGTCGCGGTGTCACTAGCCAGCCTCCCCCGGGAATCTCTTTTCCACAGTCGAGTAATATTGGAAGACTGGTTTGGGATCGGACTGCAAAATCTTCACAATCTGTCGTCGACGGTACTGTACTGTGAAATAATTCGGAGATCATTAGTATGAATGCACATTTCGAAAAAAAGGAGGAGGTCGTCCCCATGATTTACGTAACATGTTTTGCGAAAACCTAAATCTTTTGATTGCGAAGAAAAGGCGCACGAGCCTAGTTTTCATTTCCAAAACGTTCGTCATATCAATATCACATAGCCGCCGTTGCATACAAAGGGGAACGGGATTACAATCGATTCAAAGGGGAACATAACCGTTAGTCCAAAGGAGAATACATCCACTAGCTAGCTAATCATTACAAAAGGGGATCATCCACTAGCTAGCTAATCATTACAAAAAGGGATTCATCCACTAGCTAGCTAATCATTACAAAAGGGGAAGGCATATCCGCTAGTCAAATAACTAAACTAAGGGGGGAGGCAAACCCGCTAGTCCTAATAGCCGAAAGAGAGGCTGATCAACTAATGATCTTCTTCTGCTTCTGCTCCCATTTCTCCTGCTTTCTGAGCTGACTTCTTGTTGGGGGCGGGTGCAAATCCACGATGATTGGAAGATTGGAATCTGAAATGATCGCTGCATGGTCAGGGGCATAGGCACTGTCTATCATCCGGTCGACTCTTTTGCCGAGCCATAGTTTGTAAGACTTACTCAACATGATGCTCTCTGTGGGGAGATCAAAGATAGCCCATTTCATTCCTGAGCCGTAAATCCTAGATACATATTTGATAGCAGCATCGGTGAACATGTGGCTTCTGAATATCGTTCCCTTAGCTCCAGGAATGATCTGCTGACGACCAAATTGGCGCATACTTCTAAAGGGGAAAATTGTGACAAACCTATCTAGCCCAACCAGAATCAGGCCGTCCTGGTCAGTAGACTGAACGGTCCCCCCTTGAACATTCCAGTCGGGTAAGACCCACAGAATATGCGTCTCATGGCAGATGTCTGAAGTAGGCTTTCCACCCCTTCTCAGGTTTCTTTACACGCTTCCTGGCCACCATATAACTGTCCATGTGGAAGATGCCGACGGTGGTATATGGTAGCAACCTGAAATGGTCAAATAGCCAAATCTGGAGAAGCAGGGGACTCCCAACAAAGAAAGTTTCAAATTTTCCAGTTTCCTTCCAGCGATCAAGAGATCGGACAATCTCAGCTGCAACATAGGTGCCTATGCTCTGTCCATCTTCTAAGGCCTTCAAGAGGTAAATGATTTGGGGATTGAACCTTAAGTTCCTCTGCCGAAAGAGATAGAGCCCCATGAGACATAAATCCATGACTCGCCTCTTGGTCTTTAGTGAAAAGGATGGCTTATCGAAGCGGTCTACTAGCTCCTTCAAGCTAGCACTCATGTTCCCAAAATCTTGTACGAAGGCCTTCTCCACCTCGAGGAACATTGAGGTAAAAGTAGGGGTGTCTTCTCTTCTTACGGGGACAACCGGCATTGGTCGATGTGGCTTGATTCTCAGGAAAGCGTCTATCTCGGCAGGTAGGAGAACCAACTCTTGTAAAGCAAAGCGGTATAGATGGTCAGTGGAGTCCCAATAAGTGAGGGATTCAAAGAGTGCTTCATACTCCACAACAGCCCGATTCATCTCAGAAAGGCCAAACAAGAGTGGTCTGTTGTCATTCTTCATCTTCGTGCACCGCTCTTTGATCTCACGGGCAAACTGGACTTCTTTCTGACGCTCTTCCTGGTAGGCGGCAATTATAGCCCTCTCTTCGGCGACTCGTTGCCTTTCTTGCTCTGCTCTGCAATCTCTGGGTCTTCCTCTCGCCAGGTACTGCTACCAACCTGTGCATCATTGCGATCCTGCAAGGGCAAAGTAAAACGGGGAAGAGAATGGATAGATGAGAATCGGGGAAGCGACTATGTGATATAGTATGGGTACTAGTTTTGGAAATGAAAACCCCGCATTTGGTAAAATTGAGCGTATAACAGGTTGAAAAAAAAAAACAAAACAAAACAGTTTGGGAAAAGAAAGTCTTGATTGCTCAAATCCAAGTTCAAAACCGTTTTGTAAAAACCTCCTTAAAAATAATTTGCTTAAATCGAAGAAGAGCTGATGGAAAGTTTTAAAACAAAGCAAAGTACACAGTTAGTGAGTTAGATCGTGGCTGATTTCAATTGGAGCTACAAGTGCGAATGATTGGGATAATCACCTTCCAGGTCAATCAATGCTTCCATACCACCGGGGGAACCGTCGTCCCTTCACTGTTCATCTCTCGGGATTTATCTCTGTTATGCCTTGTGGGGCACGTCATCAAGAAAGTCCGGAGTGCTTAAGTTCGAAAGGTCAGGATACCCGAAGTGATACAGTCACATGAGCCACGGCCGGTGATTATCACAACATGCTCACTTTTCGGAAAACTTGGGGAAGTACTGCATGGGGTCAGGTCTCCCGTCGTCTGCACGGTCAGGTGTGTCTAAGGTCTAAATTATTCACTGACTACGTTGTGCCATGTATGGGTATCCGGTAAATACGGGATCCTCTATGGACGTGTAGCGTGACATCAGGCTTTAGAGACACCCGTGGTGCAGAGGACATTTGGAGAACTGAGCCCATGCAATCTTCAGGGTAATGCAAAGGGTGGTCAGACAGGCGGCATACAAGGGGGTGACTACCCATAAACCCATCCTAGACACGGGACTAGGCAGCTGGACACTGAAGGCTCAGAGTTCACTATATGCTGGCTTTGACTCGAAAAGGTAAGTGTTGAAGGATCATGAGTTTTCAAGGCGTAGATACTACGATCATACCGCCTCGTGTGCATAGTCCTTACTACGAAGGGCATCTGCTCATGGGGAATCAATTGTGGACCAATATTTATCCCGACCGCAAATATCAAGGGTGACACAGAGGAATGCATGTCCTAAGCTACCCTATGCACCCACCTCAGGACTATTCCTAACAGTTCAATATCACAACCAAAAAGCGGTAAATAAATGCGCAGGCAAAGAGAGGGAAGAAGTTAGACCCCTAATGGGCCCACCTACCTGAAGTTCCTGCAAGTTAGTCTAGCATAATCACGCAATTATGTAGCAAGCAAAGCAGATGGCAAGCAAAGTCAAGTATAAGCTACGCACTCTCATCCTAACTATCTTCACCAATCACACTCTAAGTGTGGGATAGAGTAATCCTAAAGGCTTGGAATGAATCTCTTGAAGGTTTTGAAAGAAGTGGGGAAATCCGACAATTTTGAATGGAGTTCAGTCTTCCTTGAGTTTGAGAAAAACTTACTCAAGTTTTCCCCAGCAGAGTCGCCATTCTGTGGAGGGTGATTTTTCGGTATGAGGGGGGTCTATCTAAATATGGTCTGACTGAAAAGCCGAGTCCTAGAATCTGCCATTTGTGGAGGGTGAAAACCCGTTATTCAGCATCCCTCAAATACCTACTACATCGTCCGTCTTTCCCAGAAAGCATAAGGGGGATGCTAGTGAGCACTACACCCGCTCTCAATGGGCTCCACGCGGACTTATGCCCTAAGGGCGGAAATTGACTAGAGTCGCCACCTAGTTTAACCTAAGATACTAGGAAGGAAGGGAAGGGGGGTTCTAAGAACCGTTGGTTGACTCTGAATTTATCGCCTATGGATAGGTACTTATCTGATCAAACTAGAGGTTCTGTGTGGGTTCGCACTGGGTTACACCCCTTAGAAGTGGCAACGACCACAACTTTGGATTGGTGCCCGAGAAAATCTCGGTCTCCAATTGTCAGGATTGCCTTCTTTTAAAACCTTGTTAAAGAGATTCAATTAAAGCCAAAGGACGGGATTGAGTGTGGATTGAGGAGCAGACGATTTCGAGGAATCTTGAAAAATAGGCTGGTCTCGAAGTTGGTTTTGATTGTTTTGAATGGTTTGAGGTTGTTTCGGCTTTCCCGGTTTTAAGAGGATGATGGGAGTTTTGAGGAGTAAAAGGGCATTTTTGGTCATTTTTGGTGGAGCCAAGGGTATTTGGATCATTTGGTTAATTTGAGGAGTTTTTTGTGTATGCGAAGTTCGGATTTTGAAATGGTCGGGTTTTTGAAGTGTTTTGGGAAGTTGAAAGTGTTGAAGAGAAACTCGAGTTTTCAAAACGATCGAGTATGGAAGAGGATGCTTGGTTTACAGGTGTTCAGATTTTGAAGATGTTTCAGATTTCTGAGAGCCTTCAGGAATTGGAGGTCATATGTGACTTAGAGCTGGTTCAGAGGAAATGAGAATGTTTATGGTCTTAGAGCTTTAATGGAAGGGTTGGGTTGGTTTATTCAGAATTGTCTCTCTTAAAGTTTTAAAACCGAAAAATCATTTTTTGTTGTAAAAGGGCGGATAATCCCGAGGGATTACCCTATGTACCCCCCTCGAACATGACACTTAATTGATGGTAAGTGCCAAGGCTCGAAAGATGGGGCAATGAATTTATGTCGAAAATAGGATTTAGAGAGAAACACCATGAATGAGATGTTCTCGGTCAAACCCTAATAACGTCTCTAACTCCCGGGTTTTAAAACGTTAAAAGCCGAAAACATTGAAATCGAATGGAAGGGAGTTAGACGATTCTAAAATCCCGGCTGCAACTAGGAAGGCCGTTACTTCCCTAGCACCCCGCCTTGTAAAAATCTAGGCTGCAATTAGGGGAGGTTTGTCACCCTAATGCCCCGCCTAAAGAGATCCAGACTGCGACAAGGGAGATTACGACCCCAGTGCCCCGCCTCGGATTTTTATTTTGGAAGAGAGACAAGTGATGTCTAACTAGGAAGAAAACGCTCTTTGAAGGTGTTAGATATCCCCTGTTTCCCAAAAAAAGGTTTAGTTTTGAATTTGGAAACTGAGTTGGAAAAACTTTTGAAGTTGTTCGGAATTCTCGATGAGAAAACACTGATTTTGGAAAGTGCTTTAGGAGAAAACTTTCTGTATATGTGAGAAGAACTTTCTGCATTTGAGAAGAGTTTTCTGTGATGTGAGAAGAGCTTTTCCTTTAAAATTTCGCAAAATGGTTTCTTTTGAAAAATTAATGAAATTCGAACAAAATGATTGTTTGAAATTTGAGAAGAGAGATTTTTGGAGCTTGGAGTTTGAATGAAATTTCCAAGTTGAGTGTGGATTGGATGAATTGAATTTGGTTGAATGAATTGGGTTTGAATTAAATTTGGTTTGGATTGGATTAGAGTGGAGTCAGGTTTGAATTGGATTGAAGCTGAGGTAGAGTTTGAATTGGATTGAGGTTCGGGTTGGGTCAAAGTCGGATTGGGTCAAAGTTGGATCGAGGTCAAGGTCAACATTCGGATTGGTCAAAGCCTAGACCGGGTCAAGGCTAGGTCAAGGTCAAAGTGTGGTTGGTCAAAGTCAAAGTCAGGTCAAGGTTTGACTATTGTAGGGTTGGTTTGACTTTTGTGGACTTGGTCTTGATTTTTATGGACTTAGGCGTGATTTTTTTTTATGGACTTAGGCTTGATTTTTTTTATGGACTTAGGCTTTGTGGACTTTGGGCCAGCTTCGGGTTTGGACCATGGATCACAGACTTGGGCCTTGAGGTCGGGTTGTGGACTATGGCTTCGGGTTTCGGACAATGGGCCGGGTTTATGAACTTGGGCCGGGTTTGAGATGGGCTCGGTTTGGGCCGTGGGTTTCGGGTTTGGGCCATGGGCTTTGGGTTTCGGACTTGGGCTACGGGCCACGGGTTTGGGCCATGGGCTTGGGCCGGGTTTGAGATGGGCTGGGTTTGGTAGAATTGGGCCGAGAGTTTGGGCTCGGTTTGGGCCGTGGGTTTCGGGTTTGGGCCATGGGCTTTGGGTTTTGGACTTGGGCTACGGGCCACGGGTTTGGGCCATGGGCTTCGGGTTTCGGACAATGGGCCGGGTTTATGAACTTGGGCCGGGTTTGAGATGGGCTGGGTTTGGTAGAATTGGGCCGAGTTTGGGCTCGGTTTGGGCCGTGGGTTTCGGGTTTGGGCCATGGGCTTTGGGTTTCGGACTTGGGCTACGGGCCACGGGTTTGGGCCATGGGCTTCGGGTTTCGGACAATGAGCCGGGTTTATGAACTTGGGCCGGGTTTGAGATGGCTGGGTTTGGTAGAATTGGGCCAAGAGTTTGGGCTCGGTTTGGGCCGTGGGTTTCGGGTTTGGGCCATGGGCTTTGGTTTCGGACTTGGGCTACGGGCCACGGGTTTGGGCCATGGGCTTCGGGTTTCGGACAATGGGCCGGGTTTATGAACTTGGGCCGGGTTTGAGATGGGCTGGGTTTGGTAGAATTGGGCCAAGAGTTTGGGCTCGGTTTGGGCCGTGGGTTTCGGGTTTGGGCCATGGGCTTTGGGTTTCGGACTTGGGCTACGGGCCACGGGTTTGGGCCATGGGCTTCGGGTTTCGGACAATGGGCCGGGTTTATGAACTTGGGCCGGGTTTGAGATGGGCTGGGTTTGGTAGAATTGGGCCGAGAGTTTGGGCTCGGTTTGGGCCGTGGGTTTCGGGTTTCGGACTTGGGCTATGGACCAATTTGGGCTTTGGACTAATTTGGGCTTCGAATTTTTGGGCCGATTGTGGGCATCGGACTGGGTCAAGAATTTGGGTCAGGTTTGAATTGGGCTTTGGGCCGAATTTGGGATGAGCCGAGTTTGGAAGTGGGCCAAGCTTGGATTTGGGCCGGCTTTGGGCTGGGCTGCGTATGGGTATTGGGTCGGGCTTGGACTCGGGTCAGCTTCGGGTTTGGACCGTGGATCACAGACTTGGGCCTTGGGGAGTTGGGTCACGGGCTCTGGGTTGGGCTGATTAAATGGACCAGAATGAAATAGATATGGGCCGACTGACCTGGATTGAAATCTGGGCATCACTTGGGCTCTTCGACTTGAACTGAAGAGGTTGCCTTGTAATGGGTTTGATCTCTTTCCTTTTTATTCAGGAACGTGATTTTGAATGGAGTTATTGATTGTGAGTTTTAATCTGAACATTAAGGATGATTTGGAAAGACTTATCACCAGGAAGGATGTCCCCCACAAACGGGTACTACGACCCTCGGGTACTACGACCTTAATGTGGGTTTTATCCATGAAGAAACTAGGGCTTTTCTAAAATGGCCCACAGAAAGATGTGGGCCTGACTAACCTAGTAAGTCCGGGTAACCTAGCAGGCTGTCTATGGTTTTCGGTCTAAACCGGTTTGGGCTAGGCTTAGAGCAGGCCCAAAATGCTTTATTTCCTTAGCAAGTACAGTAACGTCAAACCGAATCTAAATGATAATAATATATAAACAATCCGATCAATCAGATAATCAACGAGTAATACCAACAGAATTTAACCAAAGCGCAAGCAAATTATCTTAACGATATGTACAGAAAGCCAATGAGACTATGGAAATCCAACTAGGAATAACCTGATTGCAGAGCAAAGAACGAACAGAACCTAGAATTACTAAACTCAAACAGGGAAAACACACTTGTTCTAAGTTCAAGCCAGTTTGATTCGTTTCCATTTCTTGCCATTTTTAACAAAAACCACAATGCTTGTACCAAACAGCCCTAAACAGATGTGCTAATTCATTCGGTTATTAATCCAAGGCAAGCCAACTCCCTACTATTAGTGATTAGGTTAAAAGCTTCAGCTAGAATGCAGGAGACAGAAACTATCATGATTCATTCCCAGATTAGCAAAATGTAACACAAATTCCTAATTTGATTAGGACAAACAAACGACTGCAGCTTAACCATCTTACTTGTGTATTGCATTATTGGTCTCAGACATCTGAAAATATGCTAAAACATTGCAAGCCTCTTACATTCGGGAAAGACATCATCCAGAGAAAGCAGAAAAGACCAACCAGTGACTGAACCCCCTCATGTGAAGTGATTCGACCATTCAAACACATTCAGCCAGTAAAAATATAAGACTGTAAAGCCATAGATCACATACCAGAAGAGAGATGTGACATTTCCTGCAGAGATGAACGAGGTAACTAACACCAAAATAAACACTCACACATCAGTACCAAATCATAAACCGCTATCAGAAGTGGCATGGTAAGGTGCTAGAATATAGAGTAACGAATTCCTTTGTAGGGATGACATGTAACCAGAACAAATATGTCACATGAGACCGTGGGTATAATTCAGTGAGGTAAGTACTCAGAAACTCAGAAGTATAAGAAAAGGGATAGCCAGAATAACCGTGGGTGTTGATACAATCTGCACGAACCTCATTAGGCAAACTCGTGAGAGTTCCAGAACAGGTTCGAATGTTATTTAAACCGTATAAGAACCAACTCAAGAAGTAGATATGAGGTCAGTTAATAAGGAAACCCGAGAACAGAATTAGGGAGCAACGATTTAAAACATGGCGGAGAAAAGCTCAAAGTGATACGAATGTCTGCATAGACGTTCCACTGGAACACAATAAATACAGAAACAGGAGAGAACGCAAAATTCTTCTTATCAATGACCATTCTCCGATTCATGATCTCCCAACAACGCATCCAGAAACATGCAACCCAAACACTGATAAGGAACAGGGACGATGCGTAGTGCAGGATGGAGATTTCGAATCAGTTTTTCCAGCAGAGGCGGAACACCTCATATTTCAGAAATGCAGAAACAGGCTTATAATGCAATCTTCTGCAACTCTCGAACCCGTAGCCCCATTCTGAGACCCGGTATTCATTGGAGCGCATGTGTTCAACTGTTAAAAGACTTAAATAAACAAAAAAATAGGCAGATGTGTTCGATCTGCTTGTAAATTACGATACAGATTTTCTTCGTGTTGTTCAAAAAAACCTTTCAGCGTCGATGTTTCGAGTTTCGAAAATAACGACGAAATGGAGCATGACAGTTTTGGAAGAGACGAAGAGAAAAGGAGGCGAGCTTAGAAGCGTAGGAGTCGGTATTGACATCGGAAATCAATTTTCCGGAAAAAAACCAAAACTCCATGTGCTTATCGGGGCCGCCATTGATCGAGTTCAGTTGACAAAATCAGTGAGGGGAAACGTAGAGGAGGAAGAGATGAATTAGGAGAGGGTTCTACTTACGCTTCCGAACTGAAGATCGATGAGCAGGAGAAGAAGGAAGCGCAACGGGACTGTTATCGGTTTTCTCTGAATTCAAACTTCGGGCAGAGAAAAGAACGACGGGAATCAGGAGAATAATGTGGATTAGTGCCGGCAGATAGAAAAAACGTGGGTAACTGTAGGTTTTTTTGATTGTTTTATACTGAAGGAGGGAGTAAGCAGATGTCCAAGTTAGGGTTTTTGTTGAGTCATGGGCTTATGAACTGATTTTTAATTGGGCTGACAAGGGAAATGGGCCTTATCTGAGGTAAAAATCGGACAGGGAGGGTAGAAGAGGCAAAAATGAGTTTTAGCAGCTCCCCAGTCTCGAACTCGCGACCTCTTGCGTACCCCTTGCATGCTTCTACCGATTAAGCTGTGACGGAAACTCGTTAAATGAAGCCACGAAATACCAAAAGAACCAAATTGCGGGCTGAAGCGGAATAAAGGAAATGCTTTTGTTCACGCCAAGAATCACGAGTTATATACGAGTACTTTAACCGGTTAAGCTAGGTCGAATTCCAATATATACATGAGAGAAATAATACAAACGCTCTAAAATTTACTGGATAACTTTCCTAAAAAATACGACGAATCCAAAGGAAAGTATACAATAAAATGAGATGATTAATCTGATGACATGAAAGTATGTAACACAATTAAAAATAAGATTTAAAACGTAAGGATATATAAAATAAAAGAAAAGCATACGTACATGAAATGATGAAAATTAAAGCTCGTAATGAAGATAAAACACTTGAAGTAAATAGAAAATAATGGTAGTAAAAGGACACACAAACTGATAGTAAAAATATTGATGATAAAATGGAGAAAGTCAAAAGAAATAACAAAAAAGTATAAATCGATCGAACACGTAAAATAAAACAAGGTAACGACAAAAAACGTGAAATGTTTTAAAACAAAAGCAACAAAATATGTACATGAAATGGAGTAGGTTAAACGAATTACGATAAAAGGCTCGCGCTTCCTTTCCCATAGAATCATGAGATTTAAAAGCTCGGCAAGGGAAACTCTTTTATTTGAAAACGGGGACGACCGCCTTGCTTCTGAAAGCATGTTCGCTTGCGAATTTTTGCTACAAATAAAATAAAACGGGTGAGAATTTTTGGTGTCTACACCAGTCACAAAGACCGGTCACACCCACTTGCATTCAAGGTGAGCCTAGCTCACTGCCAAGTACCTGAGTCTCAGACTCATTACTTGCATAACCTCGTCAGGTTACCTCAGCGTTTTGACCAAGTGTCAGGGTCCCGGACCCATCACTTGTCTCCCGCGCGTCACGGCCAGCTCTCAGTAACGCAGCCCGCATCTTGATATGCGTAGCTCCAAGACACCCACATGCTAACTCGGCAAGCCCCGCTTCCAAGTCATCCCTTGCATTGAGTAACACTTGGCGACCTCCACAACATGAGTTCCTTGTGGTCAGTTGGGTTCAGGGCTCAGGCCATCACCCCTAGGATTAAGAACTGTGACAGTATCCCTCTTCAAGCCTGGTCAACCAATACTATTCACCAACTCACTAAACACCTGGGAGTTATCACAGAGATCTCCACTGATATGAACCATTTTCCAACCTTTCTGGAAGCCCAAGCTCAACTACAAACAACGAAGAGGTCTATAATCAATGAAGAAGTTTCAGTAGATGTGGATGGAATAATCACAAAGGTCGGAATCATAGAATTTTGGTCTGAAGAATTATCACAACACTCCCAAATGAGTGCACAGAACCAGCCTGGACCACCATTAAATTCTCCTGTTCTGAAAACACCACACAACTCGGAAAAGTTAAAGGATGACGGTCTACCGGCGACAAACTCTACAACGACGGAACTACAAGCATCAACCCATGGCGAGGCTCAGAAACCACAAACGCTGCGTTCCGATTTGTCTTCGCAATTAAGGGCAGGTGGCAAATATCGACAAACGACATCGTTCCAGCATGCTATCCTAGAATCTGGAGGTACCGATCAACTTCCCTAATCTATTCACACTTTACTGCGGTTTCAACAAGGGAATAAACAAAGGAATAAATGGGACTGCAAAAGGAACAACGCTTAAAATAATGGAATTAGTGCCGACACATCTCAGTCCATATACACGATCACCCCAAACATCCCCTCTACAAGCCTCCAAGAATATTCTCCTACCCCATGCAACATGGCCCATACCGGATGCAGGTGTTGAGCCTGCCGCTGCAGAATCAAATACCAATGCTGTCGGTCCCAACATGCACACAAATGGAACTCCCGATAACTACATCCCTAGGACTGAGGAACATTATGGAGATAACTGTTGTAGCGCTCCAGTCACGCCCCCCGAGGCCACCTTTCCAATTAGCTCGCCCCATGATTTCTTTTCAACAGCCACATCACCAACCGTCTCACCCCCTCCCCTCTCCTATCATATCGCTAACCTGAGTCAAGAATCCCATGTTTTCTAATCATTAAACTCTCTCGACGCCGTCACATACAATATTCCATCCACCCTCTAAACACGTGAACAGGCCATTTGTTCGTCTACTTCCCACGCGGCTAATCCGGAAACTCTGCTCTCAATAAGCCCAAGCCATGATCGGACCCCCAATCCATTAAACACCTCACAAGAAAGCCCATCACTCATAGCAGCCCGTAAATGCCTAGACTTCGGTAGAAGTCTAAACTGTCACTTTCTGAATCCAGATGACACTATCCAAAATTACAGTCAGATTATCAGAAGGAGCAGACGTATAGAAGAGCGTCAGTCAAATGGCAAATATAATATGTTTTCAAAACATAAGAGGAGTTACGAGAAGAGAAAAGTGGTCACTACTCCAAAAAGAAATACGGGAAGCAGGAACAGAAATAATATGTCTTCTGGAAACCCACCGTCCTCGTCCTCTCTGAAAACCGAGGTATTTGGGGACCAAGAAACCAATCCAACTCAATCGAAGTCCCCGCAGAAGGATTCTCCGGAGGTTTGCTAGTCATGTGGAATCCCAATGTAATCAACGTGCAAAACTCTTGTGTCAGCACCCGCTGGATTGCTATAGAATTGAGTTGGCCACTACACTCCTTCTCTGGTATCATTATCTTTGTATATGCTCCAACGACACTAGACGCAAGAAGGGAGCTATACTCGGAACTACTCTGCAAAACTTTTGGAAAACCCTTGTTGATAGCAGGAGATATGAATGAGGTTTTAAAGGGTAGCGATCGTAAACGGGGAAAGGACTCTTTACGTACTAGAAGCATGGAGGATTTTAACCAATGGATCCAGCAACTAAGTCTGGTAGAAGTAGACCTTGTGGGAGCAAAATATACATGGAGAAATAAGAAGACAATAAGCCGAATTGACAGAGTATTTGCTCAAGCTGAATGGTTTGTGGTATTTCAGGGGATTAACCTCACTGCTAACCCCTGGAATCAGAATGGGGAAAGCTGGGGAACTTACCAATACAGTTGAAACTGAAGGAGATTAAGAAAGCACTACGACACTGGAACAGAACGGTATTTGGACATATTGACAGAAATCTTGAGAAATCACTTTCTGAGCTAGAACAGATTGATATGGCAGCGGAGAATGATGATACCACATAGGACATGGAACTGTTGAGATCAGAAAAGCTAAACCGGGTATGGGAAATCCTTTGAGAGAAAGAAAGATACTGGAAACAACTATCTAGAGAAAAATTCATTCGGGAGGGAGACCAGAACACTGCGTATTTTCACCGAAAGGCTTCGATCAACAGGAAAACAAATAGAATATGCTCGCTTGAAGTAAATGGCAGATTAACTGATGATCCGAATCAAATAAAAAAGACGGTATGAAATTTCTTCATTAATCTTTTTACAAGAAAGCCCAACTCGGGTGTCTCCCCTCCACTTTCCTGTAGGCCGCGCCTCTCCCAGGCTGAGGCAGACTCATTGACGGCCCAGCCCACCCTCTCTGAGATTAAGAGAACTGTTTGGTCAATAGATGGTAATCGGGCACCTGGATATGATGGGCTCAATTTTTATATCATCAGAGGCATATGGGATATTCAGGGAGACGATTTCTCAAGAGCGAGTCTTCAGTTCTTTCGAATCAAATATTGCTACCGAAGGATGTAACATGACATGGCTAGCTCTAGTCCCAAAAACCCACGGCATACGAAAATAGAGGATTTTCGACCCATCAGTATGAGTCGGAGCAGTTTATAAAGTCATCTCCAAAATTCTTTCAGCAAGACTGGGCCAAGTGATTGGCAAGTTAATCCAAGACAGCCAAACTACTTTCATCAGAGGACGACATATCACGGAAGGACCCCTCATGGTCAATGAAATAATCTCGTGGCTCAAAAAGAAACGAAGGTCTGGAATATTACTAAAAATCGACTTTTCCAAGGCATTTGACTGCCTCTTGGTCATTCATTGATCAAATGCTTTTCTTCTTCGGGTTAACAACACATGGAGACGGTGGATCGACGAATGCATATCTACATCGACGATGTCGATTCTTATCAATGGGGTGCCTTCAATGCCCATCAAGCCACAAAGAGGAATACGACAAGGCGACACCCTCTCCCCTCTTTTGTTCGTTATGTGTGTAGAAGGACTCGGATGGATCCTCGAAGAGGCTATTCGCTCAGGCGCTCGACATGGAATACATATCGGTAAAAATGAGGTACTTATCTCCCATCTTCAATATGCCGATGACACAATGATCTTCTGTGCACCATCAACAAGGGAGATTGAAACGGTCAAACTGTGCATAATGATATTTTCTGAGATGTCAGGTTTAGAGGTAAACTGGTCCAAATCTGCTGCAATACCGATAAACTTGAACGCACAAATTGTTGAAGGAATTAAAAGAATTCTTGGCTGTAAGATCAGCCCATTGCCCACCGTTTATTTGGGTTTTAACCTCGGGGGAAGTCCGCAGGTAACTCCACTTGCGGGGCCGGTCCTTGACAAAATAGCTACACGTTTAGCGGGTTGGAAAGCTTCGTCATTATCGAAAGCTGGTAGGCTAGTGCTGATTAAATCGGTATTGGACAGTTTACCGGTTACTATATGAGTCTATTCAAAATCCCGAAAACCGTTGTGAAGCAAATCAGGCAGATGCAGAGAAGTTTTTTATGGAAATCAGGTACTCGTCGAGGAACAGCCCTCCTTTCCTGGACTGCTCTATCAAGACCTAAAGACAGGGGCGGTTTGGGCATAATCGACATCGAAACAAAAAACGTTGCTCTGTTACTTAAGTGGTGGTGGAAATTTGAAAAGGATGATGGCAAACTGTGGAAGAACTTAATCTGCTCCATCTACAATGTGGATATACGCCTCCCCATTACTGATGATAAATGGAAGCAAGTTAAAGGAAAGGAATAGGAGCATGGAATTCGATATTATCTATTTCAGTTTGGCAACCGGTCAACGCACAAGCACTAGAGAATAACCTAAAGTGGATCATCTCGAATGGGAAGAGAGTGCGATTCTGGATAGATCGGTGGATAGGGAATCAGCCCCTTCGTTATAGATATCCACGACTCTTTCTAATCAACAACCAAAAGTCCGCCACTATTGATCAGACAGGGAACTGGAACGGCTCTACATGGGAATGGTCTCTTTTTTGGAGAAGACCTCTTTTTATATATGAACGAGCTCTGGTAGACCAACTACTTCGAGAACTAGACTCGTGCTCGCCCACAACTTCAGAAGAATCTGACCGATTAAGCTGGAATGGTACTGTAGATAGAAACTACACAACCAAGGCCTTCATTGATACAGTTTCAGCACTGAAATTTAATCCTGCAGCTAACTGGTGTCGTGCTTTCTGGCGGAACATGGCTCCTCCCAGGATTGAACTGACATGGTTCCTCCTTCAAGGGAAACTTCAATGCAAAGACATTTTGTTTGCCAAAAATATAATCCCTATCAGCGAGATCAGATGTATTTTTTGCAAAAGGGCAGTGGAGACTTGTGACCATCTCTTCCTTCACCGTAAAATAACGAGGTTACTTTGGCATCATCTATTGGATTGGTGGGGTATGCTGTTCGTTTTTCCTCAAACCCCAACAGACTTCTTCATCGCTTGGCAAGGGATGGCTGATGCCTGTCGAGTCCCACTTTGGTCCTCCACACTCTTTTTTACGATCTCTACAATATGGAATTGTAGAAACAAAGCCCTCTTTGAAGGAACAGACATAGTTTGGAGTGAGACCGCAGAAATGGTGAAAAGATCAAGTCTGGAATGGTGCCAACACAAGATTCGATGGCCGGCGCACATCATTCTTTCTTCTAGAAACCTTTTTGTTCTTCTGCATTCTTAATTTTGTTTCTGGAGAGAACGACTTTCTGTCATAGTATTGCCAAACTTAAACTGGATATCCAGTCATTTATCAAAAAAAAACTGGTCGCTCCACAAGGAAGACAAGCATGAAATGACCATAGAAAGGAAAGATGTCAGCTCCGGATACCTACCAAAGCAGGAATCTTCTTGGGCAGTATAAACGTAAGCTTGCTCAAGCATTTACCTCCAAGATAAAGTGCTGGGGCTTGGGCCTTCATTTAAAAAAAAAAGGAAATAGTTAGTAATAGACCATAAAATCAACACAAGAGAATGTTCCTAAATTCCACACAGTTAATTATGAAGCAAGTACTTTTTTTTTTATCAGGGGGCTACATATGTAGCAAAGTATGACCAGGTATGGTCTAATCAGCTTAGGAGAAGTCCTAGCCAAGAGGAACTATAGCAGTCACATGACCAACATAGAAAAAACAAGTTAAACGATAGCTTTTGCCCATAGAAGAAGTACTTGATATTTAGGAATAACACCATTTTGTTTTTTTCGAACTAAACACCATTTTGTTGATTTATGAATTGTATAGTGATAAGACATTTGTACTGCATCAAACAATGACATTATAAGCTGGTTTGCAAAACAGGGTTTAGTTACATCAAGAAAATAAATACTAATGCGAAAGCGTATCAATGCATTAAAGTAGCTGCTCTTACCAGCCACAGTTAAAGAGTTTTCCAACTACATGCTGGTGCAATTCCACTAAACTAACATACTCCAAGTTTCAACCATAACCAAAAGCCAGAAGACTTGACATGAAAACGATACGGGTCAAAACTGGACAAGCATGAAACTTAGCCGAAAAGAAATTGTTTCATGCAAGTTGACAATAAAAGAACGATGCCTACTAACTTCTTTAAGGCTTTGACATGATTCTGAACAACGTTCCCAACTTTCAAAATTATAAGACAATTAAAGCTTGCTTATAAACTAATGGTCATAAACAATGACAACGCAAAGACTAGTAGTTATACAAGAGGTTGCTGCACAAATAAACTATGCAAATAGGTCAATACGTCTAGGCAGTCCTTAAACTATTCAAGACAGTATTAGCAGAAGATTAAAGAATCAGCAAGTTACAGACAGCTTAGATAGTGCAGCAGCAGATATAGGATCAATGGGAATTTAACACTTATTATATTATTGTTAATCATGGACTGATCCGTCAATTAAGCAATCAACTGCACTAATATAATAAACTAATATCAAGTGGACCATGATCCCTACACTATCCATAATTAAGTTTAATTCCTACCTCATGTCATTTTGAGCTACCAATTTTCTGAAGGCAATATATCAACTAGATTAGAAAACAAAGATGTGTTGACCCCATTGTTCTTTCTTTAGACCTTATAAATAAATCATTCCCATTTCTAAGTCTTCTCACAAACAGCTTCTTAAGAATTAGCCGGTCAACTGTTATCTTTCTTTATTATGCATCATCCTTGGGAGTGCCAGGTAAATAAGATTTTACAAAGGCAGCGTATACTGATAGAACTACTGAAGTGGTCATCAATACATAACAACTCATCATAGTCATTAACATGGCCCACGATACTACGCCATTGATTGCTATATTAGAAAAAATTAAACAAACAGCTGGTACTTAGCTCAACCCTTAGTTATTAAGAGGTTGAATTCTCTAAAATGAGTAGATAAGGGTCAACTCATCTAAATAAAACTACAATAAATCAGTTGTGAAGAGTTGAAGTTTCGTAGCACCATGACAGAGTCGCTGGGGATTATACATTAACAAAAATTTCATATACTTTAAATTTTTTGCATCAAACCCATTCACGGAAGTCTATTGGAATTGGAGGGCTCACATTCTGCTCTATGCACATACGTAGTTGCTGACAACTGCAGTTATGTCTATCGCTTCATGACTCTCATTCAGACATCAGAGAGCAACTCTATAGATCTCACATTTATAGATGTGTTTCATTCGAAAATTTCAGAATATCAAGGATGTACAGTAGCGCATACTTGGAAAATGGTTAGTTTCCATCCAAAAACAAAAGGGAAGCCTTTTATGAGGCATGCTCCCAGATCAGCATCAAAAGACAAATGAGCCGGTAACTAGAAATAAGAAACTCCCTGATGCATCAAAGGAAAACAAATCGATTCCCTGATCTGTTTAAGAAGATCACACTAGCTAGCATTAAGTTACCTTTACTTCATTTAACAGGAGTACACAGAAAGTCAATGCATGAATTAAGAGCAAGTAGATGCGGAAAGATGAAAGGAAGCTGAGACGTGTTAAACAGGAGACCAGAATAACTCCACTTATCACATTCTGATAGATGGTTAATGATAGATTGGTAGAGCCCTATTAAACAATACCAACTCCAGGTCAAGTCTATATGCTAATATTGCCAACCGTATCAACTGTAAGTCAACTGAGACACGTACGGGCCAACTAAGATCAACAATAAAACTTCCTCTTACAAAGATATAGGTAAGGTTTGGACCTTATGAGCTTGGAAGGGAGGTCAACAGAAAAGACAAAGGAGTCTATGTTTAAAAATTCGAGTCATATTTTGTTTCTTTTCAGATAATATCTTATACTAGCTGCAGGTGACTGAAAGGCATCCCACTTACCCTCTTGATGAGTACACATGTGCCGACTAAGTAGAAAAACTGAATTATATAAATTATTATAATAAACCCAGCAAAGTCCACACCCCCCCCCCCCCCCCCCCCCCCAATTTTCTTCTCTCCTTGATTAGTATACATTTGATACGTTTGATGAATCTTCAGATTAGTATATATTTGATATGTTTAATACATGTTGAAACAGAACACGTCGTTCTCAATATTGTCAAAACATTTAGCTTAATACAATTGGTCTTATATGTAATAGACTTCGATTGGAGAGTCAATATTTTTATGCGCATGTTTTAATTATTCTTTTCAAGAGTGGACCTTGAATTATGTATTTTTAAAAGCAAGGACTATATTTGTTTGTTTCTTTAAGTAGAAGAGAAAGACATTCAGAAGCCAAACCTTGAGATCTTTGAGAGAAAATCAGCTTGGGTAAGGATAGATAGGCAAGAAAGGCCGAATTTTGATTGACATGATGATTAAGGGCAAAAAGAAGGCCGTTCAAAACATGGGCAGTGAAGAGAATGATCTAGATGCTGCACAGGTAATAATTTCTTGCTTTCAGATCTGTTTATGGTAACCGGAAGATCTGTGATTTATTGATGAGTTGTATTGTATTTGACTCTATATTCTCAGTGAGTCTGCACGTCTAAACTGAGTTCTCTAATTCAAGCTTAATATAACTACTTGAGTTCCTGACTTAAGTTTGGCAATCCAAATGTCTGTATCAGACCAATAACAAGGAGCAAGAGGACAAGAACTCAAAAATACATTCCACTGCCGATGAAATTCCCAGCACAAGCAAAGAGGTAGGTTTAGTTACTGCTCTGGATACAATCAACCCAATTTTATTTATAGATGATGGATATGCTTTGATTGGGGGTAATAAATCTATGTTTATTAGTAACGGGTATCACCTCAATTTCTATTAGCCAGCTGTAGGAAAAGACCAGTTAGTCTATGCATCTATATGTGTATGTCATGCAAGCTTTTAGACATGCCTTCCAAGCTGTTGAAATTCTCATGCAATATCCTTCTACGCACATAGGGTGATGAGCTTGGAAATGCTAAAGCAGAAATGGTGAAGTGATGGAAGAAAACCAAGGCTAAAAATGATGCTAGAAAAAGTTAAGAGAGAGTACCATTCTCTGCAAATGACCTTGTTCGATGTGATGAAGCAAGAACCTCAGCCTAAAGCTCCAGATCTGTCTCGAAGCACTGGACCAGAAGAACCAGAAATATCTCTTTGCCTTGGAAGAAGTCCATTTGAGCAGAAAAGGGAGAATGACATGACAACAAGAGACACAAATAGACAAAAGACCCCACGTTGACCAGTGAAGATCTGGCACTTGGGTTGAATTTAAGATGTCTCTCTGAAACCAATTTATCAGATAGAGCTTCAGAACCTCTCCCCGCAACAGAAGAAGTGAAGGATGATAAGCCAGAAGATAGCTGGCCACCTAGTAGAACTTTAAAGACAACAAGAAGTGAGAATGAAGATCTCCTGCCATTAAACAACAAGAGAGCAAGGGTCTCTGTAAGAGCAAAATGCGACACGCCCACGGTGAGTAGAATTATTTGGATTAGATTACAGTAACTCATACTTGCCGTGTCCACTTATATTCAGTTAAAGATCATAATAGAAAAAGTTATGCAGATGCATGATGGGTGCCAGTGGAGAAAATATGGACAAAAAATATCTAAAGGCAATCCCTGCCCACGGGCATACTATCGTTGCACAGGAGCCCCATCGTGCCCCGTAAGGAAACAGGTAGCCTTATTTGGGCCTTGTGCGTTCTATATTCAGTAGCGTTTTCCCTTTTTTTCTTTTTCCTTTGTCTTTAATGTAAGTTCCAAATCAATGGCCAAATGTACAAGACGATCCATAGGCACCACCTTTTGTCATATTTCATTAAAATACAATAAAAATTGTAGCTCGTGATCGAGGCAACAGAGCTCGGAATAATAAAAGAGAAGTTCAAACGCACACTCACGCAATTCCTGCTTATCATATCAGGTTCAAAGATGTCCAGAAGACTTGTCCATCCTTGTAACCACCTACGAGGGTACTCACAACCACCCACTCGCAGTTGCAGCCACGGCCATGGCTTCAACCACCGCAGCAGCAGCTTCCATTCTCACATCTGGCTCATCCACTTCAGAAGGCTCAGCTTCTTCACCTGCCCCCACAACGACTGCCACCACCTCCACCCCAAGCCCAACCACAGCCAACATCAACGGATTAACGTTCGCCCTCTTTGATAACTCCAACATAAGGCAGTTCAATTTCCCCAGTGCTTCTTCCCCTTTACCCCCAACCATCACCCTCGACCTCACCGCCAACCCTTCCCAATTCAACAATCTCCTACCTGGTTTTTCACGAGCACACAAACACTCTTCTCCCTCCATCAGTCTCGATTTCTCCTCTTCTTCCCTAGAATCCACCACGCTACCTACTTGTTGGACCAGCAACAACAGCCGCCCAAACTTCTCACCGTCACATTTCGGTAAATGCTCAATATTAAGCTCTGTCAAGTTCGGAAAACCGCCTATTCCGGAAACCCTGATGACTACCCGCCCTAGTTACTTGGATCAGATAAACCCGACCCTCTCCTCTACTTCACATTCCTCACAGCAATTCTTGACCGAGACACTAACGAAGGTGCTGACTGCAGACCCAAGCTTTCAATCTGCCGTGGCGGCTGCAATCTCGTCGATGGTTGGGAGCGGAAACGTCGCAAATAGTGGCGGGGATAGTTTTTCACCGAGCTTCAAGTGGGGTGGGAGTGGGACTATTCCGACTGATGAAATCGTCAATCAAGGGGATTCCTTGAACCGTTTCATGCAAGATGGGAAATCATTTTCGCCTAGTTATATGACAATGATCTCACAGTCTACGATGCCCACCACGACAAATTCTCAGGCGGAGAGCGGAAGACCACCGCTTCTTCAGCCCACCACGACGAAGTCGCCGCCGCCGTTCCCGTTTTCGTTTTCCCGAAGCAGTTCCAGTTCTATGCCGAATTCCGATGCAAAAAGACCAGTTTTGTTGACTGATCAGTCGCTTTCATTATTTATCGTTTCTAAATTTACTGCTTGGAGTTGACTTTCAAAATTTTTACTCTCGGAAGAAAAATTCGGACACAACAACTCTCACAGGATTCAGTTTTATTTTGTATTACTACCGGAAGATGGAAAAGAAACATTGCCGTAGCAGGCAGCAGCGGTCATTGCATTTCGCATGGCCTTATGTATGTTACGGCCAAGATCTAGATGATCCTTGGGGGCAGTGGTTTGTGGAAAACAGTAAGCCTTCTTTTTGCAAACTGAATTAAGTGCGGGTTAACTGAAATTAGAAAATTTACCAAAAGGATGGGACTAAGACACATACGATACCATTAGGATTAATATGTTTCAGTTTGATAATCCACTTTTTGGGCACTTATCAAACAACTTATTAATTAAAAAAAAAACTTTGTGTTATTCTATCTAACTGATCAATAAAGTTCAGATCATTCAATTACAAATAAAAATTGATTTTTTTCTATAATTAAACATTTTCAAAAAATTTCAATGGTTAGTTTTTAGTTAATTTAATTATAGTTTTGTCTAGCTTTTAGTTTATAAACATAAGCGTTAAGGTTAGCTAAATAAATTTACTTATAACATTCATAATAATAGTTCCACCATACTATTTGGTTAAAATACAAGGAAAACTTAAACTTTGTTCGGCATGGTTTTTTGGGTTGTTTGTAGATGTTTTGGTCTGGTTGTTTTGTAACGTTTTGCTGGTTGTTTTGTGTTGGTATATATGTGGTTGTTTTGAAAACTGTTGTATGGCATGTGGTTGTTTCGTCCAACGTTTTTGAATAAATTAGTTACGTGCAGTGTGTTACCAATTTCTGTCATACGATTACAAATTTTATATTATATTTAAAACAATTTATTGTTAAGTTGTAAATAAAGAAACTACTAATAAATATACAAATTAATATATACATAATTTATTACTAGGAAGACAACAATTTTTATTACAATCAATATTTGTTAACATTTTTATTAAGGTCTATACAAATAATTTCACTATTATCAACCATAATTTCATCAATGAATAACAACAATTACAACCATACATGGTTGTAACACCAAACTATTTGTTCACATTTGAATAAAAGAAAAATATAATAATAATTAGTGAACTTTATTAATGTTTACATCATACAAAAAATAAACAACTTCGTTGTTGAAAAAATATGGCCTATATATTACTCTATGTACATAAAATTAAATATTCAGGTTTTTGTACCTAATTTTTAATAAAATGAAATGCTACCATTACAATGTGGTGTTGGTAAATAATTTGTAAAAACTACTACTCAATGACATTTTTATAAAAACAAATAATAAGTGATTTTTTAAAATTAGTTAACTTATTCATATCTATCAATCGCTACAATTTCGCAACCCTAACTTGTAAACAATAGTATGCACGATATTCATTCTCCTCATTACGGTAATTTTACAAATTTACGGTATTCATTCTCTTTGCAATATAAACTGCTGGTTGTTTTGTGCTGGTATATTTGTGGATATTTTGAAAACTATTGTTTGACAGTGTGATTGTTTGGTATTTTTGACTCAGGACATGCCACATATATGCCACAATAGTATCATGTCCAAACGAAGCCTTAAGCTTTCGATTTGGTATGTGAAAAATGTTTTGGTTTTTTAGTTTGGGTAAATACTTAAAGTCACTCCAGGTTTGAGGGTATTACTATTAACCGTCCTCACCTTATTCATTTCGGCTTTCTTGGCAGTAGACCCCGAAACCGTAACTTGTTTGTTACTTACAGTACATCTTTACTCAAGTTAGGAGTGGGACAGTGATTTGGTAGTTCCAATCAGTTGTTGACCAAACTGTTTTGTTGATTGGGCTGTCTTTTTACTATATTAACTTTAAATAGTTGTAACTTTTAATATATATATAAGTCCAAAATGAAAAAATTATATCATTATTCATCAAAATTCAAGCTCTTCAAAACAAGACCTGTAACACCCCTCTCCTTAAACACGTAATAATCTCTCACGTAGCAATAAATAAAACGTCTTATAGCGGAAGAATAAATAACAATAACAAAACTCACTCGGGTGTCACCGGCCATTACTCGCCCATGCGAGCAACGAAGCCAAACTACATCCAACTTCCAACATAAACAAACTGCTAACCGCCGTGATAACGAGATAACTCCTATACATCATACTAAGTCCATTCTCATAAACATCGACAAGTGAGCGTCTACCCAAATCCCAAATATACACAACTATACCATAATACATTTACCAGCCTGACATCATTATACAAATAAACTCCCTGTGCGGTAATCAAAATAAACTCTAATTACCCTGTTCCCGCACTTCGGCTTCGACAATAATCAACAACCTGCATAATGGTGTAGTATCAACAATAGACGCTGAGTATGCCGGGTCTGGACCCTAATGGTCACTTAGTCATTTTAACCATCTTATTATTAGATTGGTTTCATGCTTTTCCATTTACAGGTATAATCAATATTGTAATATACATGTATAATATACATAATCCTCCAACCAAACATTCATAACATTCAACCATCCATCCAATTCAAACAGTCATAAAATATCACAACAGCAATTGTATATCGAACGTATTGAAATAATAGCAGTATAATGTACAATCGTCGTAGCGTACAGTTTCCATAGTTAATTTACCTTGGCCTTAAAGGCCCCATCCAACCATGTTTAATTAATACCAGTTGGGCGTCATGTTAAGACAACCCGATAACCTCACCATGGACAGTAGTCCTCCCGTACACACAAAGGTGCTCATTTCGCCAGAGGTCCGGAGGCCCCTGACTATTCTCTTTTGTCTCTGAAATACCCCAAACTTAAATATGGTGATTATATTATTATAATATAGTATTTAAGGGCCTAATAGTGCCTAAGTAATTTTGGTAAAGAAAATAAATCCAAAAAGAAATGAGAAAAACGCTTAGAAAGCGGAAAACGCTAAAATGAGCGTTAAATAACCATAGGAGGTACGAGACCTCGGTTATAGTATCGTAAGTATTCCTAAGGCTTATTCATGCCTAATTAGTATACGGGAATGATTCCCGAAGAAAACGGATCCAAGAAATGTATTAAAACGCTAAAAGAGCTTTAGCGCACGTTTTTCGAGGAAACCCAAAAACGTGACTTTAAGTGGTCAAAAAGACCCGTAAAAATTATAAATCAGTAAATAATAATTATTAAGCGTTTATGGAAGCTTAATAGCCAATGAAAATAAAGAAACGAGAAAATTCCGGAAAACGGGCCCGGTTAGTAAATAGTATCCAAACCGGGTAAAATAACAAGTGTTTTCTGTAAAAGACGAAAAACGCTCCAGCTTACTAATATAGTGGGGCCGGTTTCTATTAAGGGAGTCAACCCACTCACACACACACACTAAGCTAGTAATAAAGAAAGAAAGAAGAAAGAAAGAAAGAAGAGAAGGAAGAGAGAGGAAAGTAAAAAGCAAAAACATAAAACACTTCCTTCCCTCTCTCTCCTCTCACTTTTCTTCTTCTTCTTCCTCACCTCTCTCCACCGATTTTCTTCCCTCTCTCTCGCTGTGCTGGGCGAAAATGGAGCCTCCATGGCTGCCTCAACTTCCTCTCCTTGTACAAGCTCCATTCATGCGCCAAACTCAAAAATAATTACATATTTGTAATCCCCTCATCCTCCTCTACATTTCTATCTTTTCAAAATTCGAAAAGGATGAGTTTCATCTCCATGGGTTTGCCCCATTTGAAGAGAAAAGCACACCATTGTGAAGCTTGGAGTCTCCTCTTTCCAACAAGGTAAAAATCTCCATGAAAGACCTCACTTTTCTCCATCTCTTAGTATGGCCGATTTTTGGTCTCTCTCTTACCTTGTTTTTCCTCTTGTTTTGGAGCTTTGCTTCAACCCTCCAATGGTGGTGAGAACACCTTCTTGAACCAAGGGCTAAAACCCCTTCTAAAGCACTCCAAAGGTAAACCCTAGAATTTGTATTTCAAACACTTCAATGAATTAGTGTTAATGTGAGGGCTAGTAGATTAATCATGCTTGTCTTTGTGTGCTTGGGTGATGGGAATGGAGTTTGGCAACTCCATTCCCCATAAAACCGGTTTGGACAAGAAAGAGAGCAAGAGGAGAAATGGAAAAGAAAAGAAGGAAGTATAAGCTCAAGGTAAGAGCCCTTCCTAATGTAAATTCTATTGCATTAGAGTAATGGGAATGGGTAAAATATTTAAAGAACCCAAATTATTGTATTGGTATTGTAGTTTGTGGAAATTTGAGTACTAGTGAGCAAATGTGTGGATTTGTAGGCCTTAGAGCCAAAAGAAAGGTGTATGTATATTAGTAATGCTATTTGAGGAATAATGAGGTATTGGTAATGTGATTGAGGAAACATT
The DNA here is from genome assembly GCA_023374045.1 of Limonium bicolor. Lineage (NCBI taxonomy): Eukaryota > Viridiplantae > Streptophyta > Magnoliopsida > Caryophyllales > Plumbaginaceae > Limonium > Limonium bicolor. Next base: position 56,816,222 of record CM041777.1, read on the forward strand.
GGTGTATTAGGATTTTTGTATGTGTGCTGGTAGGACCCTTGTTGGGTGTGGCTAGCTTTAGGTTGAACTTGAAAAGAGAATGTGTATTTGAGGATGTAAGAAAAGAAGGTGAACTATGGCAAAATTTTGGTAGGAATTGTGCATTAAAGGGTGACTTGGTGAGAGGGAGAACCAAGGAATGTATTGGGGTTAGTGGAGATGCTTAATGACCATGGATTGGTAATTGGAGGATAAGGATCAAGTATATAAAAATCTGTAGCAAGAAGTGATGAGAATGTATTGGGGAAGCTAGAGAAAAATTAGAAGGCAAGATGTAGTGAAATAGATGTTGGACTTGGGTTAAGGCATGGTAATGGTTTGGGAATATATTTGGGATGCTAGAAATGGCATTAGTAGTAGGAGTATTGGATGGTAGAAGTTGGTTTAGAAATCTGTAGCATAAGGGTAACAAAAACTGTTACAAGTGTTGGAAAAGAAGTGAGGAAATTGTGTATGTGGATTTAGAGAAGAGTAAGGAATTATTGGATGAACTAAGGTAATTTGGAGGACCTAGATAGTGTTTAAACATGTGGGATTACATGTAGGAAGATTGGGGAAGTAATGGGTAAAAGAGAGGACTGAAAACAGATTTTAAAACTGAAGTACTGGGCCGGACCGGACTTGCGACCGGACTTGCAAGTTCGGTCGAGCCCAGATTTACAAAGACGGGAAACCTTCTGGAATCGACCGGACTTGCGACCGGACATGCAAGTTCGGTCGGACCAGAAAAATTCTCTCGTCAGAAACCTTCTGGAATGGACCGAACTTGCGACCGGACTTGCAAGTTCGGTCGGCCAGAAAAATTCCCGTAATGCAAGCTACTGGAATGGACCGAACTTGCGACCGGACTTGCAAGTTCGGTCGAGCCAGAAAATTTCCCGTACTGGTAGCTACTGGAATGGACCGTACTTGCAAGGTCGGTCGCAAGTCCGGTCGAGTCAAAAAAAATATATATTTTTACTATATGATTATAATAAACATATGTATATATATATATGCCTATACACATATATGCATATATATGTAGTAGTACACTACAATTGAAATAATAAGGGTAAGAAAGTAAGTATATGAGTATGAAAACAAGTGTAAAAGTAACCAAGCAAGTGGAGAGTATAAGAACATTAAGTACACCGGGATAACGGGGTAAGTACGGGAGTAGTAATTATTTGTGTATCGTAAGAGTATAGTATTAATAAGGTTGAAACATTATCAGTGGAACAAGTGTGAACCAAGGAACAAGGGAACACGTGTAAAAGCTAACTCCGGTGGAAGGTATGATTTCCTCATGCCCCGTATGCTAACCGAGTTACGTTGATTTGTGTGATGTATGCCGGCTAATCAAGACTAAAGCATGAAAACGGATTGTTGCCTTTCGTTGCATGTCTTGTTGTATGTTGATTGAGCTAACCTTTCTTGATTGATTGTGTGGCCTCACTTAGTGCGTAGACCGACTCATAGATGAGTCTTATTGTGTATAAACTCGTGGTAAGAGTCATGTGTGAACCAATTGAACCGTAGCAACGCACTAAACCAACGAACCAATAAACGATAACGTAAATCAATGAACTCACCAAAATGTGAGAGAGTGTACGGGAGTAATAACCTCCCGATAACGGTAGGAGAAACGAAATGAGTAATCCACAAACGAAAAGTAGTGGAAGTATATAAGTAACCTCTATTAGAGGAATTAATCTTGGTGCAAAACATGAACCATGAGAGTAGTAAAGAATGATGAGGGATCTCCAAACCCCTTAGCAATTAGTCGACCCACTATGAGAGGACCCGACTGATGTAGGTATGTCCCGAACATGAGAGTATTCGATATGTTGGGGAAACCCTTAAATCTGAGGATACTAGTCGGTAGTAATTCCCTAAGCTAGTGGAGGTTATCAAGAGAGATACTTCTAGGCTAATCCATGAGATTGTATTGTGCTCTGAGAGAAGAGTGTTGGGAATTTGAGTAGTCCGGTAAGAACGGACATTGAGTATTTGAGGAGCTAAGCGTATAGCCCTCGTATTGTAGGTCCGGTGGCGAGTCTTGTGTATGCTCCGCCCAGAGACCAAAGTAATGAGTATTGCGTATGTATGAGTAAAGTAATGAGTATCGAGTAAGAAGCAAGTATGAGTATGTAATGAGTACCGAGTATCGAGTACGTATGAGTAAGTATAGAGTATTGAGTATGTAAGAGTAAGTATGGAGAATTGAGTAGTGAGTATGCACTAGTACGGTAATGAGTACAGTGTAAGGATCGGGTACGAGTAAGGCATTGAACATGGAGTGATGAGTATGCAAGAGTAAGGAGTAAGTATGAGTAGAGTAATGAATAACGAACTCAGTACGAAGAGTAACGAATGTTAACAAATATGAACGGTTGACTATTGAATTGTCTTCCTCAGTAAGCATTGAACTTGTATATTTATGTAGGTATCTTTGATCGTATTGTTGTAGTATGAGTATGTGTGTATGCATGTAAAATGAACTCCATGTATATCCGACCCAAAGTAGTCGGCGTACCGCGGTTAGCACACGGTATATGCAGATTTCATATGCAGCGTAAGCTGACCCCTCGGGGGACCGTTTTTAGTGTGCAGGTACCGAAGCTGTTCACCGTTCGAGAGAGTAGGACGGGGACTGCTACATAAGCATGGGTAGTTAAAAAAAAAGGGGGAATTGTATTTGTAACGTAGTATGAATTTTGGAAGTCTAAACTGTATCGGTAACGTAAGGATTGTAGTATGCTCGGTATAGTATTGTATTGGAGTTGTATCGAATTATGGATTGGTATGCAAGGGAAAGTAATGTATTGTGTAGAGCACTCGGTATGTTCATATTCATCAGACCGATAGTATGTAGTATTGTAACTCGCCTTGTTAGTCACGTGGGTGACTAACGGCATTGTACACCCGCCGTTGAGTAAGTAATATCCGCTGCGAAGGTAAGTATGGTACGGTAATGACGGTATTAGCGGTAGGGGTGTTACAGTCTCGTAAGACGTCCATATAAAAGGCCGTAGCCACCTGACCCACGATCCAAATAGGGCTCGTTGGGTATAAACCTGGAGCGGAACCCAATCGGGAACCCCTCAGTGATCACAAATGCGCAACCAAGTAGTTCGTAAACTACCAGGATTCCTCACCTCAACTCATACCATCTCTCTCTCATAATGTTTAAGATATGCTCTTAGTCTTATGGAGAATATAATTTATCAATTAGCTGCCCAATGGGTCTCACGCATACCTAGAAGTAATCTAGGTTATATTCATGTTCGAGATCCATGCTCTAGAGACCGACAATGTCGTGACTCGTTTCCTAAGTATTTTACTTAGGTTGCCATATACTTAATAAATACTATGGTATTATATCAAGTAACCGTCTTGTTATCACAATAACGTATATGTATGTTTATATAAGTCGGTCTATAGTCGACGTAGTGTTAGTCCCGTAGGACGCTCGTGCACAAATAATTAATGCAGTAGCACACAATCACATACATGTATCCAAAACACTTAACACACAAGTGATATCAACCAAATCCGAGCCCAAGGAAATCCTTAGGACAACCTGGATCAAACCCCTTTACATACCGTTCACCAAGACCTAGGATGCGTAGTGTAGACCACTAGCTCATCAAGCGCCTTCGTCTGAAGTATGATAAACGGTAATAAAACTATAAGTCAGTCTCCATGACTAACTACATCCGGTATCTCCGAATAACAAGTAACCCCGACAGTTCATCCCCGAATTTCTACAGTTATTTGTTACGGGTTTCTCTAAACCGGTCGGCTTGTTACTAAAATGCGTATGTCAAAGTATTTCGACTGTTAAGTTTAATTCATTATATTCTAATCTTATCCACCATTAAACTTAGGTATATAACCTATAGTTGCATGTATGCATGCATGACTATATTATATTGTATTATTTTCCCACCATCCATTATAATACATTGTATTATATAATCCATTATCTTAGCAAATTATATTTGCATTCAAAAACTCATAACTCATAGTTTGTAACTATTTTTTTTGTAATAACCACCACCATTATATTATATGATTTCCAACCATAATATATATCCATCCTTATATACACTATCCTTGTATATGTATATATTTACCTTATAGGTAAATTCCATGAGTTATAAAACTCTTATATTATGTGTTACATTTTATCATCTTATATTAGATGATTATTCCCATTAGTTGTATTATATTATACAACTTATATTAAGATTATTATCCTAATATTATGTAACATTTTATGTTGTATAATTACAACTCCTAAGGTTTAATCAATAGTTACCTTAGTTTATAAATCTTATTTATTTATAGTTTGTCACATTATTTAATGTGAATATCCTTAGTTATATTAATTCCACCTAAACCATATAATTGTTATAACATTTATAACATAGTAGACCATAGTCTAAAATTCATTTTCCAACTCTTAATAATTTGGTACAGCCCTTTATTTCATTTAAATTCCATTTTGACCACATAACATTATGTAATGTTATACCTTATATTAATATCATATAATATGATATCTTTATTTCCTTTAATTTATAACCTATAGTTTTTATACAAAACTATTTATTATTGCCGCATGGGCACCATATAAAAACCATATTCTTTTTCATATTCCATAGTTTCCTTTATTTACAAAATCACCCCATTATTTATACCATGTTATATATATATATATATATAACATTTTTAACTTATAAAATGGTATAACCTATGGTTTTATTTTTGTAAAATTTTCGAACAGACCCACCAAGTTTCCATAATTGCCATTTTTTTGGATAAAAGGTGATATATATAAAGAATGATAAATAGAGTTTATACAAAGTAAGATACATAGGGAGCCCTATATATCAGATACCCAAGGAAAAACATATTACAAGTGGGGGCACCAAGTTTCAAAACAGTGGCGACAGACCGATCTAATACATCAAAACCCAAACAACAAAAAAGAGGGGGGGAAGCCAATCAGAAAGGGAGACAACTATTAGGACTCTAGGATCTGGTTAAGCCAGGCACTATCTCGTTTGTGGAAGACTTTAGTCCAGATGGAGGCTTTGGTCGCAGTCTTCACGTCCGCAATGATGAGGGCAGGGTCTCTGGCCTGACCAGTCATGGCTCTCCTGCATCTTTCGATCCATATGAAGTAGACGACATTGCAATGGCAGCACGTCTGACGGAGTCTTTGGGTCTTTCCCTCTTGCAGTAGTGGGATAGCCAGAAGGCGCAGCTGCGGAGGCTTGATCTATTGGTGGGGATCCCCAGCCAGTCACAGATAGTCCACCATATCCTGCAAGTAGTCCTGCAAAAAAAGAAGAGGTGCCCACTTGTCTCTAGAGCTAGCTCACAGAGCCAGCATCTGTTAGCTAGGCTAATGCTCCACGATTGCAATTTATCACAGGTCTTAAGTCTACCTTTTAGGGTAACCCACAAGATGAATTTAGCTTTAGGGAGCGCCCAAGTCTTCCAACAGATTTTATACCAGGGAAAGTACCTGGTAGGGGATGAAACATCTTGGTACACGGTGTTGACCCGGAGACGGGGAGGGTAGGAGAGGAAAAGAGACAGGGCATCTTGGGTAGAGCCACACTGTTTTATAATATCATTAAAACTATTATTATACACATATCTTATTAAATACTCTTATAATTCTAAAAATCACCAAATTTCACCAAAGGGTTATAAATATTATTCTAACCCTTATAATCTCGGTATTTTCATTTCCACCCCATTTTATTCCAAAGTGTCATAATGACATAATAACTATATATTATACATATATAGTTTATTTTAATTCCAAAAACAACCCAATAAATTCCTAAAAATTCCTAATAGCCCATGGGTGTTTATAATACCATTATACACCCTTTATTTTTGGTAATAACATATATACCACATATGTTATAAAATTGTTACAATTAAATACTTATCTTATAATAAAACCTTAAATAAGTTATTTAACTTATCTAATTTGGTCAAAACCTACCATATGGTCAAGGTTGACCACCTTAATATTTCCTTGACCATCAATCTCCATATATTACGGTTTGTACCCATATTTTCTAGAAATTACCATTTAACCCCAAAACTTTAAAAATCTTATAATTTTTATTTAAACTCATTTAAACCTACAATTTTCGGCTATATCATATAGCCCCCAAATTTAATTTAATTACACTATAACCCCAATTCCTTGCGGTACTTTATTTTTAGCACCTAAACTTAAATAAAACCTTATAAATACATAAATAAAATGGCCTAAAGTACATGGCCTTATTACAAACATTAGCTTATAAAATAAATTACACATAAATGCCCAAAAATGCATTAAACTCTCGGCCCTTACCACATCTTTTCAATATTTACCAATTTTCCACATAATGTCTTAAATTTGACAATTATGTTAAATAATTAGTTATAAAATTTACTAAACCATTCCTTAATCACCTAAGGTCAAAATAAGACCTTAATTAACTCATTCACTCACGGCATATATATGTACATATGTATAAACACATATTAATATACCAAGTGTAAGTTTAAGTGATTTATACCTTATTTTTGCCAAGATTAGGCCTTGTTTGGCCACGGCTGCTTAGGGATAAAATTTCCACAGCATTATTTACATGTTTTCAAACAGAAATTAAGGCATGATTAGTCTCCAAGCAAGATCTAACCATAAGAAGTGTTTAATGTAAATTTTCAAGGTAAATTTTACCTTAGAATACCAAGGCAAGTATAAGTTGTCTTCGGCCTGTTTTTACAGTACATAAAGAGTATCAAAAGAGCTACTAAAACCAAGCTTTAAACTGGTATAACTCAGATTAGAAGATGGCTAATTTTTACCTTGTTTAAAATGCCTAAAATGGTGTTTTTGGCTTGGATCTGGCTATACCTTGAAGCTCTTGATATACCAACTGAATAAGTATGTTAAGATGAAGATTATAAGCTTAGAAAACAAAGCTTTACAACCGGATTTGAAGGGAATCAAAAGATAAGTGCTTAAAGCACATTTTTATACCTTAAGAACAAGATTAGATTTATCCACATCCTTCCCTTGTTACAGCCGAGTTTCACCCTCATTTCAACCTCCAAAACAACCTAAAACCATGTATGGAAATGGTTGTTGCTTAGCTCCATAGAAGAGGAAAGAATTGTGAAGAAAATGAACATAAAATGGCTTAATAAGCTTACCTATGTCAATTGGTGCTCTCCTTTGTCTTTGGTGTGTTCTCACCGTAATGGAGAAGCAAAAGAGAGGGTTGAAGGAGCTGGTGTCGGCTGGGAAGCAAGGCAATGAGAAAAGAAGACCAAATTTGCCTTATAAGTTACTTTAATGTTACTTTTTCAAATAGTAAATGGTGATTCACTAGATTGGCTAGGATATTTAGAGATTGATAAATGAGTGGGCATGCCAGCTATATGAAGTCGGCAGCACATGGTCAAGGCAATGGGTGACATTTGACCATGGTTAAAGGTAAGTATTTAAATGTTATTTTTGGGTACTATTCATACTAAATTGCCCATTTTGATTTTATTTTTAAACTTTGATTTAGACTTTATAATATAGTCTATCATGTCACATTAATGTTATAAAGAATATAATTTAGTCTTTACAGTGACAAAAAGTCATTATCTTAGAGCTCATACACAAAAAACGTGCTTTAAGGTATTTTAGTGCACATTTTGTGTCGCAAGGTGTTTCTGAGCTCAGTTTTCTTTGAGAACAGTTTTGTTGTTTTCCTTACATGATATTTGATCATGGAATCCAATTTTATATCATTTAGAGGTCATTAGACCTTTAAGGTTTTCTTAGAGCACATTTTTGCCCTACATGACCTTGAAGCATGTAAATGCTTGTTCTTTGTGTTGGAGTGTTGTCCAACAGTTGTAATATGTTTAGTTATGTGTTAATAAGCTTAGGACAAAGTTTTAGGTCCTAAGAAATTCATTTGGGTATTTATTTACCCTTAACAGTCAAAGGGTGCAATATCCTGCTTTGTGTTGACCACTGTTGTTCACAGTTGACTTTTAAGGCATGTTTAGGCCTTAATCAATGTGATTAGATGTTTAATCCATGTTTTATTAGTTTGGGGTATTTCAATCTACCCCCCTTAAAAAGACTTCGTCCCGAAGTCGCTTAATCAAATAGGTAAGTATATAAATATATGACTACCCATTATTCCCATAATGTATATCTATGTGATATATCATTTACATACATCGTATTGCGCTTATACAGCACATAGCCATCACTTTGTGGCATTAGTTCAATCATATATGGATATAGGCGATCCATCAGCACCATTATTTCCTATCAATTCTACAAACCCTGACAACCTCCCCGAGGTGTCCATAACATACCATTGTTCCACATTCCACATCTAATGATTCATTTTGTATCTAGGCGATACCATATGTAATCATTCTACAAGCAATATATATATATATATATATCACAAGTAGCATAAGAAAAGTACTACACACATGGGTGTAAATACAACATTCAATCAGGTATCTCATAAGATACATACATACAAGTGCACATCACACACCAAACAAACCAAACAACGTACGCCCCGCGTACCAAACACAACCAACAAAACCTCGTATGCCCCGCACACCACCAATTCACTGTATGCCATGCATACGAAATAAACAAATAAGCAAACCTCGTACTGTATGCCCCGCATACGAAACAACAAAACTTGGTGCACACATGTGCATAGCCAAGAGGTTCCACCCCCCTTAAAAAGGGTTACGCCCCCGTACCCCACAAGTATTCAACAGTCGCTCAACAAGGAGCGCTGGATACTTGGCTCTCAAAGAGTTCTCCAACTCGTGGATTATCCTCATATTAGAGAGACGGGTATGACTTTAGCCCTTCTGGGCTCCACAATACATAAAGGGTGAGGCACCTAACTATTTGTGCTTTCTCCCAAGTTCGTTCTAATGGGCCCACTCGCTCCGTATGAGGTGCAGACCCATGAACACAGGCTCAGTTTGCCTCTTTCCATTGCTGTGTATCCTCTGGTTTGGATCACTAGCGTACATGCGTGTGTCTTCTCTCACTGATATTCAGCTTGAGGTGTAATATGACATCGGCTATTGTTAGTACTTAGTGCTCTTTGCACTTGTCTTTGTAATACTAAGACGTACCAGCCTACATGTCCACGGAGATAAAGCCTGTCATCCGTGTCTCCAAGTGGTTTTGTTCCGGAGTAACACACTGTTGTAGTTCTTTGATACACACTCTTGTTGATATCCATTACATCTTTCCGTATTCCCACTAGATTAATAACTGCACAAGTGCAATACCAAAACATTCAGTCCTACAGAGTGCAGAGGCGTAAACTCTAAGCAGCTAATATCTAATGAGTCCACAGATAAGATGAGCGAATTATCATGTGAGTGGTACTTTCCAAGTCCATTGTTCCTTGCTCGGGTATCTGCTAGTATTTAGCTTGTCTCTCATCATTGCGTAGTCACGCGTTTATGACCACATAATCTGGTATATTTCCTCTGGGTTGCAAGAATTTGCTCGATCCTTATGAGGATTCTACATATATTCGTCCATAATGCTTTAAATAATTTATAAAAAATAGTACTACATCTTTAGCCAAATTTACAAAAAATCACATTTATAATACAAATCTATAATATATTATTTGTATTTCCACATAGATTAATAAAATTAAAAAAATGAATAAATATACACACTTGTTGATATATAAATTAAAATATTAAAATAGTATATAGAAATATGAATGCATATAAATTTATTAACATACAAAGTTACAAAAATATTATATATTATTAAAAGTTATAATTTCACTAAATAAATTCACATAACATTATCAGAAAATTTGAAACGCTTTTTCTCTTTTTTTACGCTTTTATATTTGTAAGAATTATAAAATTTAGATAATAAAAATATATTGTTTAGGAGTTACAAGTTTTGCTTAAATAATGGAAATAAAAATTTTATTGTTTGTGAATTTTTTTATTTATTTTTACTAACAAAATAAAGTTACGTAGTGTAATATAATAAATTATAATTGTAATATGAAAACGGTAAACGCACTACATATAACTAACTTAACCAAACATGCTGCATATGGCTGCGTTCGGAGGAGTCATAAACGTGGCTGTTTTGGGAGTGGTCCCACGTGGGTCCCACGTGGGTCCTACATTCTACTCCAATAATATACTGCCACATATAAAACAACCACAAAACAGCCAGATCAAAACAACCACAAAATGACGTGCCGAACGTAGATGCTGCAGTGCCAAACAGCAGTTTTCAAAACAGCTGCATTTATGCCAGCACATTCCTGCCAACAAATATGCTACATTTATGCCAACGCATTCCTGCTACCAAATATGCTGCATTTATGCTGCCAAAACAGCCATGTCGAACAGAGCCTAATAGATAATATGATTCATTAAATTTGTATTATGATTCATTAAAATTGATATTATGATTCATTAACTAATAAGTGGCGAATCAGATAACAAACTTCGGAACCAATAAAATTATTATTGTTTTGCAGTGTATTATTATTGTTTTATGTTGTATTTTAACCTTATAGGTGAATCGTGTATTTTTCATACATACCAAATATTATTTTATGTTATGTTATTGTATAAAAAATTATTCTTATAGTTTGTGATGATACACTAACATGAAGATATGATTCATTAATATTGATATTATGATTCATTAAATTGATATTATGATATAAGTCTCATTAATATATGGATATATACGTGCGATTAATATAAATTTTAAAATTACTCAAAACACTATACTGGTCTTATTTTGAAGAGTTTGAATTTAGATCAGCAATGGTATAATTATTTTACATTTTAAACTTATATTTTAAAAATTACAACCATTTAAAATTAATATAATGAAAACGTGATTAGACTGTCAACTTATCTCTGTCGTCCGGTATCACCCGGGCCTAGTGCACAATTTACACGCTTTCACACACATATATGATATGATAAACACGACCATAATTCAGATTTCATCCGTAGGATATTTTGGGATGTCATCAATGCATCACCAACATCCACAATGCTGATGTAACATCTTTGGTATTCCCCTTCTCTTTCAGCAATAGATAATCACGCTACCCATTACGATTTAAACTATAGTTGTCAAAACCTAAAAAACTTATCTGTTTGACTCAAACTCAAAACCTGATTGAAACCAGAAACTATTAAAATATAATAAAATAAAAATCTGGCTGGGTAAAATCTAAAACGAGCACTTGCTAAGGTATAGTATGGTGACAACAATGTGTCAAGATATGGTTGCTGAATACATGTGAAAAAATAAATAAAGGAAAAAAATGTAGAAGGAAAAGAAAAAAAGGAGGAAAAACACACGGAAGGGAGTTTGGGTGGGCTGAAAGTGGATTTATTAATATGAGAGAGAAATATATATTTTTAAAATGTTATAACTTACAAAATAAAAGTGTAAAAATAATAAAACTTATACCATTGTTCATCATTTTTCGTGCTCTTCAAAACAAGATGCATTATGGATATGTTTTGGTAAACTTAAAATTTTATGCTGTTAGAAAGAGTATATATTACGTATTTTAAAGTGAATCGTATTTATTAACAAAATGAATCTTCTTTAACAATAAATTGAACCTTAATCATTAATAAAATGAATCTTATCTCAAACACTCTAAAATTCACCCTAAGAAAGTTAAAAAACATCGAAGGCATTTTTATGGTTTGTAGTGCAGGGGTTAGGGTCTAACGGCCCTAAGAATGATTCACTTTTTTTCAACGAATGATTCACTTTCAATAAATGAATTCATACTGTTCTCGCATAAGTTTGTGGTAGGATTAACTTTTAATAGTATTAAACAAAATATTCACTTTTCTTAAACCTTTGATTCACCTTTAAAAAACCTTTGATTCACTTTTTTAAACCTCTGATTCACTTTTCTTAAACCTCTTATTCACTTTAGTTAAAACAAACTTAATTTATGAGAATCACTTTCCTAAACCTTTGATTCACTTTTCTTAAACGCATGATTCACTTTATAAAACATCTGATTCATATTTCTTAAACCTCATAATCACTTTAGTTAAACAATCTATGCTTACGAGATTCACTCCTATTACTCTGATTCACTTTGTAACACTTGTGATTCACTTTTTAACAACCTTTGATTCACTTCTTTAAAACCTTATATTCACACTAGTCAAACAATCAGAATCACTTTAGTTAAACAATTTCTGTTTATGAGATTCACTTTTTTTAAACCTCTTATTCACTTTAAGCAACTCTCTGATCCTTTTTCTCAACCTTTGATTCACTTTTTAATAACAGTTGATTCACTTTTCTTAAACTTATGATTCACAATAATCTTAGAAAATATGTACATACAAAAAATTTAAAATTTATCACGTTTTTACCAAAACATATCCATGATGCATCTTGTTTTGAAGAGTATGAAAAATGATGAACAATGGTATAATTTGTTTTATTTTTGCACTTATATTTTATAAGTTATGATATTTTGAAGAAAAAAAAGTATTTTCTCTCTCCTCCTCACATACTCACTCCTGTACGCGCGTCTCTTGTTCCATCTTATTCCCTCTTTTTTTTTCATCTTCAATAGAGTATTAATATGTGGCAGAAACTACACACCAACACAAAAAGATAAAAAAATGACAAATTACCACGCTGACCATCGCCATCTTATAGTATGGCACAAGCGTCATCTACGAATTCGCGATCTAAAATGACCCAAATCCATAATGATTCAAAAAATTTATAATCTAAAACTGACGTGAACTCGAATGATTCGAAATAATAATAATTAAAAATTAGTTAAACTTGAATAATATTAAATAATAGTGAATTGTCCTGAATCTGAATGACTTGAATAAATACGATAAAAACTTGATTCAAATTTATTATATCTAAATGAAATTCACAATAGACATTATATTAATTTTTCTGTAATCTATAAGTAGTATATTCTGATAGAATTAGGTATATATTTTTTAATAATTTTTAAAAAATATTAACTATAACCCGAAATAACTGAAACCTGATTCCATCTGACACTGTTACAATCTGAACCTGATTTATCTGAACCCAAGTAACCTGAACTCAAAATAACCCAAAAAAATATGACCTAAAATCTGAACAAATAACCTGTTCAATAGATCTAAGGTCCTGTTCGCTGCTCGCGAACAAAAAAATGGCACGGCAACCAAGACTCCACTGGACACCTATCCATTGATAATTGGTGATATCTTTAACTATTTAACACATGTCAACCCAGGACATGTTAACTATGGGTAGCTTTATAGTAACGCAGAAAAACCTGCGTTTCATCGTGATTGTCGAACGCACCCTAAGTTGTAACTTCGTCGCTATATCTGATGCCTCAATGACTCGCCCTTAAGATCACCCGGAGCATTCATAAACTCTTTGATGTAGAAATCAAATATATCTTATAAAGTACATGGGTCGTACTATTTATTAGCAAGGTATAGTTAAACGCAAATTCGATGGTGCAGCGCTCCGTACATGAGGTAGGAGTGGAACAATGAATGATGTGGCAGTTTGTAGTCAGCTGTTGACAGGACTGTTTTATTGACTAAGCTGCATTTTTATTATATTAATTTTAAATAGTTGTAACTTTTATATATAAGTCCAAAATGAAAAAAAAAATTATATCACTGTTTATCTAAATTCAAGCTCTTCAAAACAATATCAGTCATGGATATGTTTTGACAACTTAAAAAAAATCTATTTTTACATGTGTATGATGATACACTAAAATAATAATATGATTCATTAATTTTGATATTATGATTCATTAATTTTGATATTATGATTCATTAAAATTGATATTATTATTTATTAACTAATAAGTGGTGAATTAGATTACAAATTTCAGAACGGATAAAAAATCATTATTGTTTTGTATTGTACTAATATTGTTGTATGGTGTATTTTAAACCTTATATGGTGAATCATGTATTTTTCATACATACCAAATATTGTTTTGTGTTACATTATTGTTTATTTTTTTATTTTTATATGTTTACGTTGATACACTAGAATTATTATATGATTCATTAATTTGAATTAGATTCATTAAAATTGATATTATGATTTATTAATTAATAAGTGGTGAATTAGATAACAAACTTCGACACCTATAAAAAATCATTATTGTTTTGTAGTGTATTATTATTGGTGTATGATGTATTTTAAACTTTCTACGGTGAACCATGTATTTTTCATACATACCAAATATTATTTTGTATTGTATTATTGTTTAAATTATTTTTATTTTTATATGTTTATGATGATACACTAAAATGAAAATATGGTTCATTAATTTTGATATTATGATTCATTAAAATAGATATTATGATACACTAAATAATGTTATGAATCATAAGTCTCATTGATATATATGTAATTAATATAAATTTTTAAATTTCTCAAAACATATCTATGACTGTTCTTGTTTTAAAGAGCTTAAATTTAGATGAACAATGGTATAATTTTTTAGTATTTTGGACTTATATTTTAAAAATTATAACTAATTAAAGTTAATATAATAAAAAGCAATACAGTCAGCAGCTGAATGGACTGCTGACTAGACTGCTGATTGGATACCAACTCTATTAACCGTGTAATGTAGCGTGCGGGACTGCCGCACCATCGCGTCTGATCGTTAAAATGGATAAATGTGGCCGATGAAGAGCAATGGAAAGCACATGCCCAAAAGTCATCCCTAAACGACATACTCCCTCCGTTCAACAATATCTGTCATTCTAGAAACTTGCACACTTATTAAGAAAAGTAGAAAAATGACGCATGTACCCTTACTTTTTACTTTTCCATCTAGATAATAATTACTTTTGTGTTGAATAGTAGGGTTAAAAGTGGAAAAATATGTGTCAAAAAGCTAGAATGACAGATATTTTTGAACAAGAATCACTACCTAAAACGACAGATATTAATTAACGGAGGGAGTATAATTTTTCCTTATCATCGACACTACATACGTGAACTTATCATTGTGCACATCATGCTCTTCATCCTTATCATAAGGTACATTTACTCATCAGTGCGCACCCTTATACTACATCCTTTCTTCATTAAAAAATATACTAGTTTTATAACATCCTGGATTTTTTTAACCTTTTATTTGATCAATTATTTAACACTTCAAGTTTAATATTGATAAGCAACAGAAACAAATCCTAATCCGGGACAATACTATCACACTCGTAAAGAAATGAGTGCTAAGACCTAGACAATTAATTAAATAACTAAATCATTTTTTTGATAAGAAAGTCCAACGTTCATAATAACTAGCCTATGTGGAGTCGTCTTTCCAAACCTCACGCACATCATCAACACTTGTGTCAGAAATTCAAACAAACATACAAAGAGCCACCATAAAGTCAGAGAAACTGAGTATGCTACCACTTCACTTTGTAAAGAATACTTTCTCTTTATAAATCATTTTTAATAATAATAATAACACACAACAAACAAATTATCATTCCATAACACTCAATATTTCATGTATGATTCTTAACAAACTCAAGAACATGATATGCAGTTTAATTTAAGGGGAAAATCATGAAATGTCACTATATTTTTGGCTAATTCACGAAATGCCACTAAAAATAAGAAAATCAAGAAATACCACTATAATTTTGTAACAGTCCATAAAATACCACTATGTTATTGACCAAAAGCAAAAAAGACAATAATACCCCTACTAGTTAACAAAGTATTTTTAAAGTTCCCAATATGCCCTTATCTATATCTTTTTTATGGTACTAAATAATTTTGAAAATAAATTAAGAAATCTTTAGTTTTTTTCAATGTTTTATGATATTTTGATATTTTTTTATATATTTATATAATTTGTTATAATATTTTTTCATAGTTATCTATATTTTTATAGTATTTTGATTTTTTAATGAATTTTAGTGAACTTTTTAACACTTAGGGCATATTGTGAACTTTAAAAGTACTTTGTTAACTAGTAGGGGTATTTTTGTCTTTTTTTCTTATGGTCAATGACATAGTGGCATTTCATGGACTTTTACAAAAATATAATGGCATTTCGTGAATTTTTTTTTAAGTGGCATTTCACGAATTAGCCTAAAATATAGTGGCATTTCATAAAATTTCCCTTAATTTAATTATCTTTCTTTTTTGGGCACAACACACAGCTATAACCCAGACCCCAACACGTAGTCGGGAATCCAAACTCATCAATATATTAGCCAAGTTAATTAATTATCTTCCTTGTCCCAAAGCGCAACCGGGACAAAACAACCTTTCTCACTTTTGGATACAACATGTAGCTGTAACCCGGACCCCTCCAACCTCGCCACTAAATCCTTAAGTGTGCACACCTCCAATAATTCAAAAGACTAAGGAGTAGATCTAGGGCTAACTGTGTCTTAATGCGGCCCACTGTACCTCAAACTCATGCGTCCTTATGCGGCCCGCATTTAACATCTCATTCATGTATCCTAATACGGCCCACATGCACCATAGTTTTCTTCTCTTTAATATTCTTTATAATTATCAGTATTCACCATTTAATCAATCAAAACCCACTTTTACAACCATAAAATATATGTGTGATAAATTGTCATGATTACATAATTCCTTTTTATATATGATCTCATAAATAATCTCATAATAATTTATCCATCAATCTCTTTTTGAAAGAATATTTAAATAACCACCGATATCCATTACACATGTGCGGAGGAGTAGCGTCCACACGGTTGATCCGTTTCCGTATGCATCTCTCCAAGTTAGAGTAACTTGTTAATTACAATGTATAAGAATTTAAATTTCCACTTGTTGTTAGCGATCTAGAAATGTGTCTAAATCTTTCTTTTCTATGTAATATTCATAACTCATATGAGTGCACATTGTTCTTAAATATTGGAGATAAGGATGTTATGGTGGCGTGGGGTAGGTTGTTCCCTTCTTCTCCTACCGATGTGGTGAACGGTCAACAACTTATGCCTTACCATGTTCGGGTGCTTGCGGATGATGTTGTGTTCGAACATGGTAATGTTGGATTGCCGATGCCTGCACCTGGTATGCGTATACTGCGTGCAGCGTGCTGCTCAAACTTGTACAGTTCAGTGGCCAGTTCGGTTGGTCAAACTCATGGGGGCAGGTAAGCGAACTAAACAATTACTCTGAAATTCTTTTCTTTTACAATATAGTCTAGATGTATAACGTTAGAGACTTAATTAATATATTAGGAAAACATTGGACCCAAATCTGATAAGAGGAAATGAAAGAGTACTGCTCAATCTGTTCCTACCCCACTAGTTCCTACAAAGGCATCGATATTCAATTTCAAGGTTAGAGATGATTTAGTGTAGCAAGACATACGCGATGCCTTGTCTCCTAATCTAGGAATGTTGCACTCGACACTATTGTTGACGCCATCTGATCATGATGTGATTACATTAACGGTCGATAAGATGATATTTCATTATGAGCAAGGTTCTTAAATTGACATTTATATGACCGATTTGGTGGATGTATTCAAGAGTGATTGGATGAATGTATCAATTATCAAGTGGGTCATGTTGTGAGTGATTACTACCCTGTACATATTTGAATTGAATTTTGAATTAGTGTTGATGATATGTTAAATCACTAATTATATTGTCTTTATGGTGCAGATGTGCAACATAAGGCGGTCTCAGAACATGGCAACAACAGTTTCGGTTACTTGTGTCCTGCTATGTGCTCAGAGGCAACAATGTCAAGTGACATCCAAGGCCTTCTACAATACTTGACATCCGTAATCTATAACTGTGGGAACAAGTCTTATGTTATACTACCAGTTCACCAAGGGTAACTTCATCATCCGTTTCTAAATATGTTATATCTATAAATTTTGCTATTTTTTATTGATCATTTAATCGAATTCAATTAATGGTTTTCTAATATGTGAATAGCCGACACTGGTCTTTACTAGTTTTGTCAATGAAGCACCCCAGGATTTTTCAGTTTGACTCACTTGGTAGGAATCCCAAAAAACCAAT
Source organism: Limonium bicolor (assembly GCA_023374045.1). NCBI lineage: Eukaryota > Viridiplantae > Streptophyta > Magnoliopsida > Caryophyllales > Plumbaginaceae > Limonium > Limonium bicolor. The sequence goes on from CM041777.1 coordinate 56,834,393, forward strand.
GATAGCAGTTGTGCTCGCAAAGTGAGTTGCTTATCTTGTGCAATAACGTTTAGAGAAAATTACTGACAACCCCTTGAGGTTTTAGGTAATTACAATTTACCCCCTTAAGGATAACATAATTACTTTCAACCACCTCCAGGTTATCGCTTCCTTGACTTCCAACCAACAGAATGTAACTCCGTTACAGAGACGTCTGTCATTTACTGATCTATAATATTAAAAATAAACAATGTGGAAAAGCCACGGCATAGTCATAAAAAAAACTCACGACATCCCACCCCCAAATTCCAAAATCATGAATGAACCCTAAAGTCAGATTGTTCTCCTGCTTCACCCTCGTTCCACACTTCCCCTCTCTGTGAATCACATTTTCACATTCTCCTCACCTTAATCTCGTTAACCCACTGTTGACAATGTCAAAGTCAAATCGTCTGTGACTGCACTAAAGCCAAATCGTCTAAGATTGCACTAAAGCCAAATCGTCTGCGACTGTAACGTGGGCGTAAGCACAACACAAATGGAGGTATGTTCTTATTTGGATGGGTAATTTATGCAATGTCGTTTGAAACCCTAAATCATCCGTGACTGCGTGTAATGTGAAGCAAGAGAATGAGACTCTTGCGGGTCTTGCGGTTTAGTTTGGTAAATATGTGACTTTAAAGATGATATATTACTGAATCGAACTGTGAAATAATCGTAGAAAAACATATGAAACTACTGTCAAATAATTTTTTGTCTCTTGTTGTTGGTAATTACAATGATAGATTGTTGTTTGTTTAGATTGCAATGACATATTCTTGTTGTGTCACTAATTGTATTTCTACATGGCTGCAGTTTGACATACATTGGCCAACGGTCCATTATGGGCCCCATGAGTACGACATTATTGACGTTGATCCAGAGGAGTATCTTTGTCTTGACTTACTCACTGACGTAGAAACAGAAGCAGATAAACTGGGTGTGCCCCTTGTAAGACACCCATCATTAAGTTCAAGCATCCTCTTTCCAAGAAGTTGCTACCTATTAACAGTGACAAAGACTTATTAGAGATGTTTCGGCTATATCCGGTCAAAGATATGTTGATATATATGTTGAAGCAAGCCCTGAGCCATCAGAGTTTGTGAAAGTGTGGATGGATTGGAAAAACAAGCATAAACACAAGGAGACGACAACGGCTGTGTGCTCCAATCACTCAAACAGCGAGGATTCCAAACATGAGATGTTCAATGATTCAGCCAGTGAGGACAATGTGGAAGACCTAGAGGTTGAGTCTCCTGTCCCACTAATGTGTATGGATGAGGATGACTGGAATAAGCGGTATGGCGATGATGTAAATGATGATGTGGGGATTCACAAAGAAGCAGATGCTCCCAAGGACGACGTACCTAGCTCAAATCAGCTTGTACAAGATGTGCTAGATGCCACTAATTTAACCCAAGCTCTTCTTTTTGAGCCAACTCAAGGTCTGAATGCTGAAAACCTTGATGAACAGTGTAATCCAGAATCTGAAAATGGTGAGGACATCAGTGAGGATTCTTGGCATGACAATGCTGGTGAAAACGATTGGCCAGATGATGACGAAGTACATGATGTTGTGGGAGATGTGGTTGACAAGGGTGTTTTAGATGAGGATGAAACTGGTGCATTAGAGCATGTCCAAGAAGGTGACTACTTCTCAGGTGACGAGGAAGATGAGATATTACCAACTACTCCTTACATAAAGAATGGAAATTGGTTTGAATTTGCAAGTGATGGGTCTATCATTTGGAAGTTGGCCAATTATTTACAAATAAGAAGCAGTTCTTGAAAGTGATGGATGAATACTGTTGTGGATAAGGCTTTGAAATGTTGAAGCAAAAGAATGAAAGAGATAGGTTTACCGTTGTTTGCAACAATAATGTCGAATGCCCTTGGAGGATATGCGCTAGTTTGTTGCAAGACGGGATAACCTTTCAAATTAAAACTCTGCATCCCGAGCACTCATGCACAAGGGTTGCATATAGCAAAGCCGTGAAAGTTACTTGGATTATGGAGCAGATAAAGGAGGACGTTACAGCTTATCAAACATTCCTATCAGCGCTCTGAAGGTAATTCTTCAAAGAAAAAAGGGTGTCGAAGCACCATACCTTTCACTATACAGAGCAAGGCGGAACATATTGAAAGACTTAGATGGAAGACACGACAAGTCCTTCACTCATCTCCACCAATACACACAAATTAAGTTAGAGAAAACTCTAGTAGTATAGTGGACATCCAATACGATCATGCACCAAATCGTCCACATGTTTTTAGAAGGTTGTTTATTTGTTACGCAACTCTAAAGGAAGGATTTGTTATGGGTGTAGACCATTTCTGGGTGTTGATGGATGCCACCTGAAATGGCCTTTTGGTGGAGTGCTATAGCGGTTGACGCAAACAATGGATTTTTTCCATTGGCATTCGCTGTTGTGCATAGTGAGACCACATAAACTTGGAAATATTTTTTCCAAAATCTGAAGAAAGTTACTCCTTATGAAGAAAGGAAGGAATGGATAATAATCTATGACAGACAAAAGGTATTTATATTTGATTTAAATAGATGGACAGAATATAATTACTGCTATCTTTGATTTAATAGATGGAGATAATCTGATTACTACTATCTTTGAATTTCATTGGCAGGGGGTTGAGCCAGCATTAAGCGTTGAACTACCAGAGGTGACAAGAAGAATTTGTTGCAGAAACTTGTACGCATACTTCATAAAGGACAATCTTGGCTCAATCCTAAAAAACTCTTTTGGGCTGCTGTTCATGCGTATAACAAGAGAGACTTAGGTGAATCAATTATTGCTATCAAGAACTTGTCATTGCATGCGTACAACTACCTGAGGAATGTTGATGATGATTTATGGTGTAGACACAAGATGTTGTTCTATGTGAAGTGTTCTAAGGTAACAACTAACTTAGCAGAGTCTTTCAATTCTAAGTTGGGTGAAGCAAGAGAAAACACCATTTTAGTATTGCTTGAGGATATCAGAATAAAACTCATGTTCAAATTGGAGAAAATGAAGGAAGATGTACAGAAATGGAAAATAGCATATCATCTGTTGCAATGAAGTTTATTGATTTAAGGGTAAATCAAGGGAGATTTCTTGATGTTAGGGCTAGTGGCCATATGAAATTTGAAGTAGGCCCCCTATATAATGTGGTTGACTTGATCGATGGGAATTGTGACTGTATGACATGGGTTATTTCTGGTATTCCGTGTGTACACATTGTTGCTGTCATTAAATATCTTAGGAGGGATCCAACGGAATTTGTGCATCAGTACTATAGTAAAGATGCATGTGTGCACACTTATTCGAAGAGCATCAGCTCAATACCTCATGTATCTATGTGGCCTGAGTCAGGGTCAATTGAGATGGATCCACCACCACTCCATAGGATGCCAAGTAGGCCTAAAAAACAAAGAAGACGGTGGAAAATCATTTTAAAAGGTCTACCACTGTGCGTTGTAGTTATTGTAAGCAACCGGGCCATAACAAGAAAGGTTGCTTGCATAACAAAGATAGAGCTGGTGGTAAAGGGAAACAGAAGATGAAGCTAAGAAAGAAAGCAGTTGAAAGTTGTTCTACAACTCGGTATAAACCGTGTTCATATTTTAGACATCTTTTACTTGTAAGCTTGTTCCACTATTATGTATATTACACCTATTGCTTATTATGCTTTTGTAAACATTCCACCATTACAGTCCGCACAAGGAAAAAAAAGCAGCTGCAAAACGGGCTTAGACAGAAGGAAAGAATGATGAAGCGCATGCAAGTTCATCCCAAAAGAGAAGGAGGTTGATGAGGAGGGGTCAACTAGGGTGTAGTTCTATGTGAATTTGTCCTTTTTTTGTTTTTTAGGGCATAGTAGACTATGACTACTAATTCGGTTTTTTAGAGGTTATATGAATTGTATATGGTTGCTTTATTTTGAAGAGCATAGTTGTCCATAAGCAACAAATCCTTTTTGAGGGCATAAGCAGTAAATCCTTTTTGAGGGCATAAGCAGTAAATCCTTTTGAACATCTGTAGATGTAGTGGCTCATGTCTTTTGAACTAATACATGACCAGTTTTAGCAGTTAAAATCAATGGGTTGGGTTGGTGTAGTTGATTAAACAGGCACATTGCTTCTTGAGTTAACTTGATTTGTGTTTCATATTATTTGATTGCAACACTAAATTGTTGTTATTATAAAAAGAAATATAGAAGATTTGTGTTTTGATAAAAGGAAATGCAGTAGGTGTGACAGTAGCGAGTTAAAATTGTCTGCTGCTATTGTTATTGTTCACACAGCAGGTGTGCTAGCATCTTGATAAAAGAACTGCTATTGTTGTAACTGATTAAAGGAACTGCTGCTGAATCCCTTACTGTTGTTGTTGTTGTAACAGATTGAATGGACATATTCTCTTCATTTTATTATCTATGTGTTATGCATTTCTTCTTATTAGTATATTAGGCGTGTGCAGATTGGTGATCGTTTGCTGGTGAGTCTGACTTTGGCGTGCTGCTAGCGTACATTTGGATCTATCTATGATGTCTCGCTGCATTGTATTGGCTTATGTTGTGGGTTTAATTAACTGAAAAACATAACTGAGAAAACGTAATGGATCTATCTAGGATGTCTCGCTGCATTGCTTTCTTGTTTTTGTGCATTTTTATAGTACACAACATCAGACATGCTAGAGATGAATAGTCTGAATCAGATAGTTGAGCCCTTGAATCAGATGATCTATATTTGAATTGTCTGAACTAGAATCCCTTTGTTGTTGATATACTGTTCCAGAATTTGGATTTTAATGACCCTAAACCATTCTCATATATTCACGACATCCGAGTCCTTTTTACTCTAGCAAGAAAAATTCTCATATAATGACGACATCTGAGTCCTTTTTACTCCAGCAAGAAAAAATTCCAAGTATCGTAAGAATATATTCACTACATAATCACTATTACTCCAGCAGGAAAACTTCCAACTAGCGCAAGAATATATTCACAACCTTAAAGAGTACATGGAACTGAACTGACAAACATTCAACTATTGCACACTTGAATGTAGTTACAGAGATGTGATTAGTATCAAACACACAAATCCATGGGGTAGCTAATGGCGCACTCTACAACATGTAGCTGCAACTGTCTTCTCTTCACTTTGTATGCATCCGACATTTTGGGGAGTTCTCTTTCAAAGGTGACAAAGGTTGTCTTGGAGAATCCACTACTTTTGTAACACCCCAACTCTTAAAACCGGGATCATCTCATAAACCTTCAACCGTTAATATTAACAACACATTGGAATTCTTACAACAATTGGTGTTACCGCCGTTAGTCACCCACGTGACTAACTAGGCATACTAAATTCTTCAAGATCTAGCTACGGTCTGATGGACCCGAATATACCAAACATTAGTGTACACTCAATCTTAACTAAAATACAAATCTCAAATACAAGTATCTCTTATATCCTAATACATTATACTACCATAGTCTTCCATGCGAGTGTACATGCACATCTCGTTTAAACAAAAGGAAAACAACCCGAAGTACTTCTACCCGCTCCTACTCTCAGGACGGTCATCTTCTGTCGTTTACCTGCAAAATATAATATGGATGCCCCGAGGGGCTCAACACCTTTGCTGGTTTGGTTAACGTGTAGCCCCCAAGCTAACGGGACTACGCACGACTACTTTGTCAAAAACATGCGATTGATTATTTATACAACGTTAATAAGAAGTACAATAAAGCACAACGCAATATATGAAGCAATTCATAGCTCAACCACATTGAACGATTTAGTACGCGTTCCTTAAGTAAGCGAGTTAGTTTTTAACTTCTCATACTTGAGAAACATTTAGTCCTCATATTTCCTCTTATCTCAAATATATCAACCATTCTTTAATTAGATTTGGTTGTTCCTTAATTCATTGTTTATTTTTGTCGGGTCAAAAGTAACCCTAGCCAATGAGCTATCAACTCCATTGGGTTAAATAAACAATATTTCTTAAATTTGGGATTTAGGTAGATCCCGCCACACCATCTTAATAATGCATCCCACCTTGAACAGAAATCGAGGTGACCGAGTCTATATGTCGACTCTAGGCGACGAGTCTGAAGACAAGTTTCATTTGGAAGTCGGGATCTGATAAGGATACCGACCTCCTTCAATACACATGTGCCGACACCATTCCGGATTTCCTCACCCCCCCGTTCCAGTTAGTAGAAGTCTCAAAGACAGTGTTTGTTAGTTAAACCTCTTTCGGTTATTAACAAACTAATGTTAGAGAGTGTACCTTGTTCTCATACAATTGTCTACTAAACATTAGTTAGTAAGTCCTCAAAGGTGAGTTGTGTTAGTTCATACAACACACAACAAACAACAATAACCAGTTGCATGCTTTATCTTGTTTAGTCGGAACATATAAACAATAGCACACAATCCGAGGGATACCTCGTTAGCAAGCAAGCTACAAGAAAACCATACCGTTCACCGTTGACGCCGGTTGTCTATTCTCCTCCGGAGTTCCACTTACTCACATCCTATAACATTCATCCAATCGGGTGGTTAATTACTTTCAATTAACCTAACTCGTATCATCACTAATGATTTCCGATTAATAACCTCTAAGTCAATGTAGTTTAAACTTAACCACTTAAGTCATTTTACTTCTCATTATTTCTTAGGTCCTTATATGCATATATTTCTTAGGTCCTTATATGCATATATTTCTCACCATCATTACTCTCCCAATGGTTTACTACTAATCCACATTTTCTTTCTCTTTTTTTTTGTTTATAAGACTGGACCGACCCAACCCTGGGTCGGTCCCCTAGGTCGGTTGGATGTAGAGACATCCGGGTTTAACATTTTTAGCTCGACCGACCCAGACAGGGTCGGTCCCTTGGGTCGGTCGAATGCAGAAGACATCCGGGTTGGGTAATTTCCGCCCGACCGACCCAGCCAGGGTCGGTCCCCTGGGTCGGTCGACTGTTGACCCATTTCCAAAAGTGTTTATTTTACTTAAATCTTTTCCACAAGTATCCTAGTACGTTTTAGCATCATTTTGGCACCTTAAAAGCCTTCTAATTCATCCCATCAATCTCATACTCAATTCCTTAATCATTATACTCAAATTCTTACTAATTTCTTAACACTTGCACTTAGTTCTCAAACTTCCAAAATGTACATTTTTCTTACAATCTTAACTTTCCCAAATGTTTCCTTACAACCACTTTGACCACACCTAATGCATTATTAATCATCATCATCTCCTTAACTCAAAGTTCCCAAAGTTATATTGTATCTCCATGCACAATTTCCTCTCTTTTCCATTTATTACTCATCATTCCAAAGCTTATATATATATATGCATCCCTAACCATACTCTTAACACTTTACATCTTTCCCTCATTTACCTTGACCATGATAAATCCTTCTTAGACATTTCCAATTCCTTTACTCAATTTACTCACCATTCTCATTGTTATACACTCTTATACATTCCTAGTCACTCCCTTGACAATTTACAACATTCTCCTACTGTTTCCACCTCCATCACACAAGTCCACCCATTAATATCAAAGTTATACTTATTAATTCACTAATAGACAATCTCTTAACATCTCACAACATTCTTCCTCAAACTTCACATTAATCTTAGCAATTCTTCCCTTGTAGTTTAAAGGTGATTATCATTCCCATTTAACTTCTAATTCCTCCTAGACAGCTATAGGTCATTCTAATCCTCAAGAACACCTTAGTTCATTTACTTCCACCAATTTAACTCTAAATGACTCCTAGTAAGTTCTAGGTCATGGTAATTCACTACAACACTTAAAACTCTTGGTTTCTACTCAAATTTTTCCATAGCTTCTCTAGTATATTATCATGCCCATGTGCATAGTCTTTTTCCTCTAATCAACACAAGTTAACTAAATCCTTAATGGATGTTATCAAAACACCAATTGCACTTAAACACATCAATCCACAATACATTGCATTAATCTTAAATTGCATAGCACTAAGGCTCTTATATGACATGACTCTTAGGCCCTTAAATGACATAAGCTAAACACTGAATTTCCAACATTTAGAGCTTTCAACCTGTATTTACACAACATCAATCCCATGACAAATATAAATGCTCTTGTAATTCACCTTATGATTGTTTTTCTAACTCATATACCATTAGCTCTTTAGTCACAAGTTCATAAGCTTGTTCATGTTCTTTCCTAGGTTAATATAGTCCATAATACAATGTAAGCTCTAGGCTATATTTTGGTACCTTTCTAAACACCATTCCCTTAAGACATTAACCACATTAAGGTAAGTCATTTACCTTATGTTTCCAAGCCTTTTCCTTTCTCTTTTCCTCTTTGTTTCTTGATTGAATTTCAGCCAAGGGGTTCCTCTCTTGCTAAGCTTCTAATTAATGTTAAAATAAGGTAATGAGTGCTAAGTAATATACCTAGACTCATGGAATTTACTCTTGAGTACAAAGGAGTGCTTAATGCACTAAAATGAATGATTACCTTGGAGTCTTAAGATGGACTTTGGTAAGGAATCAAAGGAATACCTCCACTAGTCTCTTGAAGATTGAAACAAAGCTAATTTAAGGAACAAAGCAAGGCATCTTAAGAGGGTAATTTTCGGCCATATTGAAAAATGGAAGAAATGATGATATTTGAAAGATTTTCTTACCTTAAACCAAAGAGAGTATATACTAGCTCTTGAAACTAAATTTTACTCTTCAAATGGAGCTCCTTCAATGGATTCTAACTTCTGGTTTTGGAATTTTGAAAAGAGAGAATGGAAGGCCTTGACTCAACTAAGACAAATATGTGCTTAGTTTTTTATTTGGAGCTTGGAGTTGCATTTGGCAAGCAATTGAAGTTGGAGAAGATGAAGTGCTGTAGCACTTACGGTTTTAATTTGGGAGGATGAAGAAGAATACGGTAGGGAAGGGAGGAAATGAAAAGAGAGGAAAGAGAAGAGAGGTAATGTAAGATATTTGTTATTATAAGGCAAATAGTGAACTTCTACTCTTCTTCCTCTTTTCTAACAAGTGATGGCACTTAAAGTGGTGACTCACCCCTAACAAAACCGTGCGCCTTGATATTTAGGGAGTAGCTTGACCATTGACCACTTAAATAAGTCATTGGACTTATTTTGGGCATTATTTGGATACTATTCATAATTAGTGCACAAATTTGTGAAATTTTGATTTATCATTGATTTAGGCTTCCTAATGTGATAGTAAGTAGTACACATGTTGATTAAGGTATAATCTTGGTCATCTAGCCACTCAAAACTCATTTCTAAGACAATTTTTCAAAAATGTGTTTAAGAAGTCTTAAAGCACAATTTGTGTTTTAACTTGTTTTTGAGCTTGGTTTTCTTTGGTAATTGTTTTAACATGTTTATTATCATGTTAGTAAGGTCTAGGAATGACCTTTAGGTCCTAACCAAGGTTACACCAAGTCTTGAGCAAGTATTTGCTTAAATGGACTTTATGGTGTTTTCTTGGTTTAAATTGTCTACCAATGTTTCTAAGGCATGTTTTAGCCTTATACCATCATAACTTGATGCTTAATAACCACATTTAGGTTTGGGGTAATTCAACTTTACTGAGAAGATCAAGCTTCCTCTCAATCGGACTACTTGCACCATTTGGACTAGATTTTCATTTTTTGCTCAGGTGAATGACAATCCTCAAGTTAGACTAATCAAATAACATATGGTGTCCTATTATCAATGTGTCTCTATCCATCTTGCTAATTGCAAATCCATGCTGATATGCAAGCACGACAATGATCATATTTAAATGTCATGCTATTTTCTCATCTCACCTTTTTGGTATAGCAACCACTATATTTTGTGCCAGAACTACAGTAGTGCCTCAACTTCTTGTTTTCTTTACACAGCAAATTTTTTGCATCAGACAAGACTTTTACCTGGGAGCAACAAAGCCAAACACGGTAATGTTTCTAGAATCATGCAGTTGAAAACTAATGATAAGCCTCAGAATTATCATATTTTAGTAGTTAGAATTATAGAAATATTAGTTAAAATAAGAATAAAATAGCTAGTATTTATATCATAATGCATATAAGGTTCATTTTATAAGTTCACACTTATGCTTGTTATATTTTTGTTCAAGGAATAAATTCTAATCAAAGGATCGAAGTAATGTCAGACATGATGCTGGAAGATTAACCCATGCAAGAGTATGAAGTAAGGCAAAGGTGTTGTCGGACACAGTGCCGGGTATCCCCTAGCCAACACCAGTGAATAGTCACCTCAGTTTGTCAAAAGATAGTAGTTAATTATCGTTACCCAACCAACTGATGACGGGTATGATGTCGGACGTCCCCTGTCCGGCACAAGCATCGTTTCGCTAGATTTGGCGGTTTAATTGACCGTTATAAAACACGTGGTGCCGGGTACTACTGATCCGGCATGACTCCCGACACATGGAGAATTTGAGGCTTATAAATAGGCCGAGAGTCTGCACTTCAACACATCATCATCATTCCACTTTTACGCCTCCATACTCCATATATTCGGTTCCATTGCTGCCAGGAAGTTCTGTGCATCATCCACGAAGAAGAAGGAGAAATCGCCATCGGGTTAAGGCTAAGACCAATCCCCTTCTCCTCTTTGTATTTCTTCTTGTATTTGTGTAGATGTTGCAGTAGATTCCTTGTATCCTTGGTTAAGAATGATACTCTTTGTAAAACAATTTTGATCATTCAATAAAGTTGCAAGTTTCAAACTTAGATTTTTGATCTTGGTGAAAAGTGGATTAAGTTCGCTACTTATTCTCTTAGCTTTAAAATTCTTCTTTTGTCAATCAAACAAAGGCAGAATAGGTTGAGAAATTCTAAGTGGTCTTTGCCTTTGTCTTCTATACATTAGGAGATGATAATTAAGATTTGGAATTAACCATTTTATTCTCCATTTTCTTGTTCATTTATTGGCATAAAATTTGCTGGATTCGATAATGGATTATGAGTGTGTGTTTCGGATTCGAAATTGGGAAACAATATTGATAGTTTGGTCCTGCCGGATTCAGTGGTAGGTGTCTAGTGTCCGGCATTCAAAGTTCTTGAATGTGCCATGCATCCTATGTCCGACATGACATCCGGCGTATTCAAAAGTTGGTTAATTCGAGACTTGCTAATTTGACTTAGTGATCATACTTGTTCTTATATGGATTATTGTCCCGAATCAAGGATAGTTCATTGTAAATACTCCATTTAGATAGATTGTTAGGTAGTTGCTTTAATTTGAATTTATGATCATTTTCCCCACTTGTTATATTTGGCAATTACTAGGATTATGACTAATTTTCTACTAAGTCCCTAGGGTTCGATACTCTTGGTCGTAATTTACTTACACTTTATTTTGACCGGGAATTTTTGCTACCCGTAATAGAGTTGTAGGATTATTTTATTATTTTATTCATTTTTGTATATAATCTTTCTTACAAATTTCTAGTTAGCAAAATGGCACCGTTACCGGGGAATAACTCAGTCATGGAAGTGATAGTGAAGGGTCCAGCCCAATGAGATTTTAACTTCCCGTGGAAAAGTCGAAGATGAGAATTATAAAGGAGAACTTTATCACCAACTTGAAAAGTGCGTGGTAGAATGGATTGGTCATGAATCTTTTTAGTTCTCTTCTTATACAAACGAGCATTCTCGTAAGCGTTGTGGCACAATTCCTCAAGTTCAGAGAGCTAGAAGTTTCTTTTTACGCCAGCGGCCATCATGTCAAAATTCAAAGCCTTGAGGGCCTAGTAGGCTCTATGCTCTAGCTCTACTGGTAAATGACATGCTTTACCAAACACTAGACGGAAGGGAGTGGTCCCAATAGGAGTTTTGAAGGCAGTCCTATAGGCCCACAAAGCATCATCGAGTTTCTGGGACCAATCTCGCCTGGATAAACTAACTGTTTTCTATAGAATCCATTTGAGTTCATGGTTAGAAACTTCAGCCTGACCATTACTTTATGGATGATAGGGGAGTGCTACTTTGTGATGAACCCCATATTTATGTAGAAGGGCATCAAACTGGCGGTTGCAGAAATAGGAACCGCCATCAGAGATAATTGCCCGAGGTACTCCGAATCTGGTGAAGATGTTTTCTTTAGAAACTTGAGGACTGTTATGGCATCTGCAGAGGGGCAGGAAATGGCTTCTACTCATTTTGATACGTAGTCCACATCGACCAAAATGTATTGATGTCCTTGAGATGAGGGAAAGGACCCATGAAATCAATCCCCCAAACATCAAATAACTCGACTTCTAAGATGTTGGTCAAGGGAATCTCGTGACATCTGGAGATATTTCCCGTCCTTTCACAATGATCACACTGTGAGACAAACTTGTGAGCATCTTTACGCAATGTAGGCCAAAACAAACCTACTTCCAGAACCGTAGCAGCAGTTCGGGTGGAGCCATGATGTCCACCAGCTTCTTTAGAATGACAAAAGTGTAGAACTGCGGTGGCTTCATTTTCAGGAAAACATGAATTACCCCGGACTTAAATACGTTGATTAATTATGCTAATGTGACATTAATTATGCCTAAATAATATGTGGGAATAATTTCCGAAGAAAACGAATACATATAATGGGTTAAAAACGCAAAAAGCACATTTTTCAGAAAAACCGGGAAAATGTGACTTTAAGTAGTTTAATGGACTTGTGTGTGTTATAATTAATTATGTAGCTATAATTAAACACTAATGAAGGTTCGGGAACCATTAAAAAATAAACAAAAAAAATCCGGAAAAAACTACCCAGATTGATGAATAGTGTCAAACGGGGACTTATGTATGTTATCTGCTAAAAGACCAAACAACCCTCCTCTTCATTTTGTAAAAAAAATCTACCACCCTTGCTTGTGTGTGTATCCACATTTTCAGTCCCCCTCTCCAAACTCTCTTAATTCCTTATAAGTTAGAAAAGACAAAATAATAAAGCAAAAAGAGAAAAAGTACAAAAGTTGCTTTTGAGTCTCTCTCCTCCCATTTCCCTCCCCCTCATGTTTTCCTCCTGCCTCACCAGACCTCTCTCTTATTCTTCATTCCTCCCATGGAAATTTATTGAAGCTCCACCCAGCTCAAGTTTCTCCTTCCATTTTCAAGGCCTAAACAAAGTTAAAACACTACAAAATTACACCATTGTACTCCTCTCATCTTGGAGATTCTATTCCATCCTTCAAAATCCAAAAATCTTGAGGTTGATATCCATGGATGGATCCCTATTTGAAGAAGGAAACAACACATGGTGAGCTAGAACATCCTTTGGTTGTCTTAAGGTAAAATGAACTCAAAACACTCGCTTTTCTAGATTCTTTTGCAACCGAAAATTTCCATGTCTTGAGCCCTCTTGTTCCCCTTGTTCCAGCTGGATTTTAGCTTCAAGAAAAGTGCTGGAGCTTGTGGTTTTGTTTGTCAAACACTACATCTAGAGATTGGAAGGTAATATCCCTTTTAGAGCTTTAAATCATTCCCTTGCAATCTAGGGCTAGTTCTAGAATTTAAGTACTTCCTTAATGCTCATTAGTGTTCCTTGGGCATGTTACTGTAATTTTGATAAAAAAGAGTTATTTTAGTGGAGTATTATTGTTGTTTCTTAAGGGCCTTGGAGCCTAGTATTTAAGATTAATTGCACCTTGTTATTGTGGTTGTTAATGTGCTGGAATTTATGTGTGGATAGTGTCTAGAATGGTTGTATTGTTGAATTGGTTTAGGTGAGATGAATAATGCAATGTGGGCATGCTTAAAATTGTAGGGAACCTCAGTCAAAATTTCTGTAGCAAACCAAGTGTCTTAGGAGTGTTTTGTTGGTAGAAATGGCCTAGGAGGACTAGGTATTTTAGAGTTCAATTGGGTAAAACTTGGAATGAAAATGGTGTAAGTCACACACTAGTAATGCATTAGTGGTACACCAATTGAGTGAGTAAAGAAGGAGAGCAAAATCTGCATTTAAGAACCTAGGAGACTAAGTGCAAGTTCTAGGAGAATTAAGAGGGGGAGATTGTTTTTTTTTTAGTTACGGGGTAGGTTTTGAACCCAGGACCTTTAGTTCCTGTATACCACTTCTCTACCGACCAAGCCACAGAGGCTTGGCAAAGGGGGGGATATTGTGTAAATTAACAAATAATGAGTGATGAGTTTAGTAAAAGAATTAGGAAGGGTTAGACTGTCAAATTAGTGTTAAAACATGCTAGAATATGTGGGAAGATTGGGAAAGAATTGAGCAAAAAAGGAAGTTAGAACAACAAATGAAAATGTCAAAACTGTCAAAATGTAGCAGGGTCAGGGACTTAGGTCCAGGAACAAGTCCTGGACCACCCTTATAATTCAACCAAAATTAAACTCTTGAACTGGTCCGGGACTTGGGTCTGGTATAAAGACCCAGACCAGCCTCTAAAAATGTCAGAGAGTTTCTATCTAAACCTGGTCCGGGGCTTAGCCTAGGGCTAAAGACCCGGACCAACACAAAATAAGCCCCGAAAGTTTCTTCACCATGTGGTCCAGGACTTAGGTCCCTTGCAAAGACCCAGACCACACTATAAATAAGGCCGAGAGTCTCCAAACATCCTGGTCCGGGACTTAAGTTCCTTGCAAGGACCCGGACCAGTCACAAAAAGCCCTCGAGAATCTGTCTAAGTGTTGGTTCAGGAGTTGGGACCTGGACAAGGTCCCGGACCAACACTAAAATGCTACAGAATGTTTAAAAATGAGATTTTAACATGGGGAATTGTTTGGTATTGCTATTATATGATTGTTAGGAGTTGATTTATGATATGTAATGGTCATTAGAGGTATAAACAAGTATAAAAAATAACAAAAAGTAAATGACTTGTATGATTAAGTTTGAACTGTAATGAGTTAGTAATTATAAATCGAGAAACATTAAAGATGAAATGAGTTAGGTTAATTATAGAGAAATTAACCGCCCGATTCCATGAATGTTATAGGATTTGATTAGTTGGACTCTGGAGGAGAGTCGATGAGCAAGAACGACGGTGAACAGTATGATTTTCTCATGCCCTGTATGCTAACGAGGTTTCCTCGATTTGTGTGATCGTGTGCTTATTTACTATCACCTAATCAGGTAAATGCACGAATATGATTTATTGCATTTCTTCCATGTCTTGTGATTGTCTATCCATTGATTGAGTTGTGACTGACAAATGAAGTTTGTATAACTCATGAAAGACATAATTGATAGTTGTAGAACCATGACTTATTAACTGAAAGATTCTCACTAACTCCATATACCTTTATATGTTATTCACTTGTAGTTTATAATTAATGTTGTTTTTTTACTCATGGCTTTTGAATTGATAGTGTCGACTTATGAAGATGCCACATTGTCGAGATTCTCGGGATTGGCCAGAATACATCATCACAAATTTTGTTAATTGATTTTGTATTTCTAGCAGAATAGTTGTAACTCATCACATTAGTAGTTGATGAGTGAGTGATATTTGAATTGCAATGTTGGTATTACAATGTAAACTTTCCTCTACATTTATGATTTAGTTAATTTGTTATGTAATTGTTAGGTTGTGACCCATTGATGGTGGCAAATTGTGGAATTGATTAGCCCTTTGTGCTGGCATTATATGCGATACATCCGTCTGGTTGAACGTTAAGGTGAGTATAGAGTATATATAGAGCTACCACGGTAAAAAAATGGCCTATTTCGGCAGTTCCTTATTAAGGAACCACCGAAGTGACCGAAATAAGTATACTAGTTCGGTCCTTGGGCCGGTCGGTTCCATAATACTTTCTGGTATTGACTAACCAAGGGACAACCCCAAGGACCGACCTAGAGCCTATCTCGGTGGTTGTAGCTTGTAACTGCCGAGATAGCCTTGACCGACCCGGTCCCTGGGCCGGTCCCTGGGTCGGTCGGTTCTAGTAATATTCTGGTATTGACCGACCCAGGGACCGACCTAAGGACCGACCCAGAGCCTATCTTGGCGGTTATAAGGTTACAACCGCTGAGATATGTTTAGTTATGATTTTAAGGAGCATCTATTTTGACTGTTGTAAAAACAATCGCCAAAATAGGTCTACATATTTCGACGGTCTCCATTTCGGCGGTTCACAACCGCCGAAATAAGCCCCTAAGAACCACCAAAATAGGCCTTTTTTCCACTAGTGAATGGAGGCAAGTACCACTTGTCGCCTCTATTGCTTATGGTTGTAGGCCCTTCCCTACACAAACAAGTATGCTAAGTTTGACAACTTGCTTCACTAGTTGAAGAGCAACAGAGGCGAGCTGGTTGCTTGCCTTCGTTGTTTAAGGTCAATGAAGGCGAGTAAAGCTGCCATCGTAGGTAAAATTAGTAAAGACAAATCTTTTGGTTGCCTCAATAATCAACAGAGGCAAATTTTGGAGGCAACATAAATGCATTCACTTCTTCACCTCTGATAACCTATAGAGGCAACTTTTAACTAATGATTATAGTGGTATTTCATGGACTTTTATGAAAATATAGTGGCATTTTGTGACTTTTTTTAGTGTGCATTTTCATGAGCTAGCCAAAAATAGAGTGACATTTAATGAAATTTCCCTTTTCTATTTAGGACTGTGGTGGAAGGAAATGAGTTGAGTCTGTCAGTCACCATATTCTATTTTTTTGTCTAACAAATTTATTCATTTTAGGTTAATAATAAAAAATTGGCTTTCGTCAGGTAATTAGATGCTAATTCAAACGCTAATTTGCGTTCGTGATAGTATTCGAGAGTACTTTAGACGTAAATTAGTGTCTATTTGATATTGGACGCTAATAAAAAAATTAGTGTCTGTGAGGTGATCGGACGCTAAATTCAGACGTTAATCGAAAGTTAGCGCCGTCGTGTAATTGGATGCTACATTCGGACGTAGTATACTGTTTTTCTGTACTGATGCTATTAGCTAAGCATATATATATCCATGTTACTCTTTGTGAGTAAAATTAATTAACTTGACAAGAATCATAATCGTTTGAGCATTATCCTTACACCTTCACACACAAAACACATACTACTTTTCAATCCCTCTATATCATTAAGGTTACTAGTGTCACACACTCGCTATAAATAAACAACAAACCACACTATAATATAGATATATTTTTGGGTTTTTAATTAAAGGTGGTTATAAGAGTAGGAAATATCTGGCCTATAATTTAAACTAAAAAAATGCAATATTGATTCTTTAATTTTGTTGTTGCAATCCTTCTCAATCCCGTCAAAGTGTTTGTGTGTTGAGTGATTCTCTTTGACATTTACAAACAAGCACAATCATTTCAATCTTCTTGGGTTAGAGATGAAGAAAGCTAACAATATGGAGATGCAGTCGATGAGATGGAACACTGGCTCATCAGCATTCGATATGAGGAGTCAGTAATCTTCACTATTGATAATGAGCCAAATAAAAAATATTTGTTGTGTTTGGGGGCTACGTCATGACCAGTTTGTTGATGTGTTTGGGACGCGACCCGTTTTTTCTCCTCTGTTTTATTTTTACAACTAGTATGATTGTTGACAATATTTAACATCAAACAGACCAATCTTTAGTTAGCTTCACAATTTCTTACCGGGATGGAGCCTTAGGGCTGTTCGATGACAACTTTCAACTATAACTTTCTTCTTTCCTCAGGTGGGTTCCACCATTTCACTCACACAGGTATAGCTTTATCTTAAATCTACTAATAAAAATATGTGGGGATTAATGTCCAGAACGAACACAACCTTAGTGAGGATAGAGTGGTTGATCATTTAGGCTGGTAGACGGGGTTTGGGCCGAACGGACCACAAATTTCAGGCTCGTTGGGCTTGAAATTTTGTCAAAGTCTGTTTTTTAATATTTCAGGTCAGATCGGACCAGACCAGATCCATATTTTTTTCACCTGTGCCTGATGCCTGGTCAGGTTTTAAATATTTTTTTAAATAATATTAAATTTAGAAATTAAATATATATAGATAATTTAAATGTATATAAATAAATATTATATACTCCCTCCGTCCTGAATGACCGTCCTGTTTACTTTATGGCACGTTTTTCTTACTCTTTTTTTTGATCAGAAAGAAATACTTATATTAACTAGCCGTTAACAGGCTGAGGAGAATACAACTTATCCAGGTTTAAGAAACCTATTACAAACGTCAGGGGGAAGCTCAAGCTTCCGAAAACCTCTAGGACAACCTAAGGCAAGCTTAGCCAAACAATCAGTCAGAGCATTACATGTTCTACTAACTTTGACAATAGAGCAGCTATCAAATAATGGACTAGTCGAATACATTCTTGAATCAGACACTCATTCGGAAAGACCAACATGAGGCTTCCTTTTAAGTTGATCAATACCACTTGCGAGTCAGTTTCAACAATAATGCACTTAAAGCCCTCTTCTTTAGCAAGTCGAAGACCATTAAGGACACCCCCAGCTCTCGGCTTCGTGGACACCAGCCAGGACCCATCTGGTGAGTAAAGCCACAGGTCCATGCCCCATAGTGGTCCCAAATTACTCCAGCCGCAGCTGCGGTACCATCCTCACTCATGGCTGCATCAGTATTGACTTTATAATATCCCACCGGAGGAAGCTGCCACTTATCAGAGGCTCCACAGTTGCTTCGAGGAGCATTAACAGAACTGGTCCTTGGAGGAACACACGAACTCCCTAACCTTCCTCATGATTACACTGAAATCAAGTTGTTCTGCAGCAGACATGCTGTATGATACTTGAAATTCCTCCACCACCAGAGGGAATGACAAGTAACAGCAAAAACCTGATTCCAGTCTACATCATTCATACCGGAGGCCCAACGCTTCTTGGATAAATTCTTGCAAGCCAATCCTTAATACTCATCCCTGGTAGAAAGAAGTCCGGAAAATGTTGCAAGTCGAAAGACTTCCAGACAGTTCTGCTCACAGAGCAGTCCCTCATGACATGGAAGACATCCTCCTGGCAACCACACAGCGAGTAGACATCATCTGGAGTAAGCCCTCTGGAGTGTAAAAAGGGCCTTGGTCTTAAGCTTTTGATGAGCAAGGAACCAGAGGAATGTTTTCACCTTCTCAGGAATCTTCAGCCTCCAGATAAGGTTCCAAAAAGTTATCCTTAAGGCCTGTAGTAAAAAACTTTTCATAGACAGAGGAAACTATTAACTCCCCCGAGTGGTGATGAGCCCAAAAAATATTATCAGATATGTCCTCATTAAAGATTGCCTTACTAGCAAGAGAGTTTAAGATAACAGGCGGAAGGAGATGAGAGAGAGAATCCCACCTCCAACCTCTGTCTGATTGCCAAAACTGATCAACTGTAACATCCAGGTTAAGGTTAACAGGTAAAGAAACAAAATAACATAAAGGTTTGACCATTAACCATCTGTCTTTCCAAAAATTAACAAGTTTACCGTTACCTAATTTCCATCTGGTACCTTCAGAAATCAGCTCCGACCACCAATGATACTCTTCCAGACAGGGGAAGCTCCCTTACATTCTGGATTCTTATACTTCTTTAGCAGAACTTTAGCCCAGAAACTGTCCTGTTGCCTGAGCAGCCTCCAGCTGAGTTTGGCTAAACAAGCCCGATTCATAGAAGAAGAATCCTAATGCCAAGACCGCCTTCCAATTTGGGTTTGCAAATAGTATCCCAGGCGACTGTATGGAGCTTACGGTCATTTTCCTTATGTCCCCAAAGAACGCACCTGCTCATCTTGTCTAATTTATTACACACAGAAGCAGGTAAGGCCTGTGACATCATATTAAATATTGGCACAGAGCTTAGAAACAATTTAACAAGGGTGTAATCTCCCAGCAAAGGATAAAGATTTCTCCTTCCACCCACTTATCCTATTCTGGACCTTCTCAATCAGGTCTTTAAAATGCTATACTGGGATCTACCGCGGTGGATATTAATGCCTAGGTATCTACCTAGATCCTCTACAATTGGGATCCCTATGCTCTCTGCTGATAACAGTTCTCTGGTCAGAAGACACATCTTTGAAAACATGATACTAGACTTATCAAGACTAACTTTACCACCTGACATCTCACAAAAGCCCCCACAAAGCAGTCATCATATTAGCCAGATTCTCTTTTGTGGCAGATCCTAATAAGACTAAGTCATCAGCAAAAAATAGATGGGAAAGCTGGGGACCATTCCTGCTAATTCTGATGGCCTCACATCTACCCTCTTGCACAAAAAATCAATCATATGGGAAAATTTTCCATGCCAGAGGACAAACAGATAGGGACCAAAGGGTCTCCTTGTCTAATACCTCTTGAAGGGCAAAGTTTCAGAACTGCACAGATTCACAACCTCCATAAAACCTATCGATCACAGAAATCTTCACAGGACATAACAGCTCATAAGCTCAATAAAACTAGGGGGGAGGTTAAATAAATTTAGGGGATAAATCTCAAGGAGAGTCTATCATAGGCTTTTTCCAGATCAATTTTAATGACTGCCCAACCTTTTAGTTTTGACCTTATTCATAGAGTAGAAGACCTCTTGCATAAGAATGTGATTATCCTGTGCATCTGAATGCTTATACCAGGGACACACTAGTATACCTCCGGTAAAAAAGTTTAATATTCTGTTAGCTAGAAATCTTAGAAATGACTTTGTAAATAACATTGCAGAGAGTATGGGTCTGAAGTGCTTCATATTATCAGGGGAGGGCACTTTAGGAATCAGACAGAGGAGAGTGGAGTTAATAATGGGATATAACTCTATGGGAGCTAAAGGAACTTAAAATCAGGTCATAGACATCCTGTTTAACCAAATCCCAATGATGCTTATAGAACCACGCATGGAAACCATCCGGGCCGGGAGCCTTGTAATTGTTCATGCACATGATAGTACTACCGATCTCATCAAAAGAAGGGACCTTATTACACTGGGTAAAAATGTCATCAGACAAGGTGGGGAAGTTATGTTTAACAGAGAGGAATCTATCAGAAACTTCTTGCTTAAACAGATTACTATAATAGTCAACTGCCAGCTCCATAAGATTATCCTCTCCAATAATAATATTACCCTCTTCACCCTAAGAGACATAACCTTTGTTTTGGCACGTTTAATCAGGACTCTCCTGTGAAAAAAACTTGGTATTCTTATCCCCAAATGAAGCCAGTTAACCCTTGCTTTCTGAAACCAAATGATTTCCTCTCTAAGGAGGATAGTTTCCAACTCTTTGACAGAATGGACTCTAAATTCCTAAGGAAAGGGGACTGACCCTTCTCTAAAGCCTTCTGAATACCAGCTAATCTGCTAAGAAGTTTCCTTTTATGAGCAAAAACATTACCAAAAGTAGATTTATTCCATAAGGAAAGATCCCCAGAAAGGGAGTGTAACTTGCTGCACAAAGGACCTCTAGATGGCCAGTTACTAGCTATAAAAGAATCATACTCAGGATGGGTGGCCCAGGCAGCCTGAAATCTGAAAGGTTTAGGAGCAAGGCTTGAATAGGTCTGATGAAGAAAGCAAGACAGAATAGGCGAGTGGTCAGAACCTACCCTAGGAAGGATATGATACCAGCTATCAGGGAAGGAGTCAAACCAATCATGAGAAACAATAGTCCTATCTAGTTTGACAAAGATAGATTTATTAGACCAGGTGAAAAAGTTCCCTTTACTAGGAAGGTCAATGAGACCATTAGCCCTAAACCAGCTGGCAAAAGCTTTGCTACCCCTGTTCAATTTCCTAAAGCCACCTTTTTTCTCATTAATAGACAAGATAGAATTGAAATCACCAGATAAACACCAAAGGTCTGAAAAAACTACTTCGCAGAATAGTCAGATCAGACCAGAGAGCTATTCTGCTATTTTCATCAGGACTAGCATACACAAAAGTGCAGTAAAAGGAGACCATATTACATGAAATATAAGTATGAATGTACTGGGGTGCAGAATCCACAACAGAAATAGAAAACCACATCGTCCCAAAACAACCAGAGGCCACCACTAAAACCCTAGCTTCAACACGAAACTGATGAGGGAAACCAACTTTAGCACAAACAGAATCAGCATTATCACCGCTAATCCTAGGTTCGCATACAAACAAAATATTTGGATGATGCATATTAACCAGGTTCCTAATGTTAGGCAAAAAGGTAGCCTTAGCAGCACCACACACATTCCATGAAATCATTCGAACATTAGCCATCAAAAGATAAGCAAAAAGAAATATCAGGGAGCTTCAGAATCCGGAGGTTGTTTCTCCTCAGGACCAAAACTCGAAGTTCCTTTAAGAACCTCTGCATTAGACACAACAGCCTTGTTAGTATTACCAACAGATTTATAAAAGGAAACAATAGCAAAAACCTTACCCGACTTCCCTGAAAGGGTAATGTCCGCATCACCCCCAGAAACCAAAGGCACATTTTTAGAAGAAAAGGGCTTAGAGGGAGAGGACTTACAGAGACCCTTCGAGGGGGACCCCTTCCTTCCAACACGAATCTCAGGAGTCTTGGGGACACTGTCAATATCAGAAAACTCAGAAGCGTGATGCTCCAAAGATTTGGTACCAACTGAAGCCTCTAAGCTTGAGGGATCTGAACCCCCTCCTCCACCATGGTTAGAGCCTTAAAACTATTACTCACTGGATCACAGATCTTAACAGGGGCCTTAGGGGGAACCTTCTTACTAACTACTGCACCAGACCCACTACCATGGGCTTATTCCCTTTAACATCCTCAGGAGCAGGTTGAACATCCCTCTTGTTTGCCCCTCTTCTGCGCCTGGTTGCCTTCATCCAGGGGCCAAAAGGGTCATTCTCCAGCGCCTCTGAGTCTTTCTCCACTCTGTGCTCAGCATTCTGCACAACTTTAAATCCCTCAGACTCCTGGTTTACATCCTCCTGGTTAGTGGGCAAGATGAATTCTGATGCCCAAACTTGCCGCATAGGAAGCAGAGACTATGAATTCCTTCATAGACAACCCTGTGAATCTTGTTCTTGAACCTGAACTTCCCCACTAATGCTTAGATAAGTCAATTCTAACACACACTCTGCCAAAAACAATACTCCAAACTTGGATCTGATCATCTTAACCTTCAGAACCTTCCCCATCTTACCACCAATGAGGGACAAAATGCTTTCCCTTAGATAAACTATCTTCAAATCAGGGAAATTTACCCAGACACATAGATCTTTTAGGGTCTTGGACTCAGTATCGAATTCCTTAGAAAACTTCCTAATGGTCAGATAATGGTCCGCAATCATCCATGGGCCCTCACTTAACACATATTCCTCATCTTCCCTACACTCAAATTTGACAACAAAGTAACCATTTCCCAAACCAGCAAGTTCGAACTTCTTTGTTAACTTCCAGCGTTGGATTAACCTTTCAAACATTACTTGGATTGGGCAATTCTTACCCAAGAGCTTGATGATGATGGCATGCCTCCACTCTTTGCTCACCTCCCGTTCCAAATCCTTAGATAGATTGATGGTAGGGCAAATCGGGTCATCGTCAGCCAGATTAACCTCATCGTCCATTGCTTCATCGTCGGAATACTCCTCCTCCGATTCAACTATCACTTCTTGCGTCCGCCCAACCAAGAGCCTCTTTGAAGGACCGAGCTCCCCAGACACCAGGACCATCACTACTCATCTCATCATCGCCAGCCGGAGCAGCAGCACCCCATGAAGATCTTTAGACTCAGAGCGAAGTCGCTTCCTCCTGCTGGAGCCACTTCCTTCGCCCACCAACGGCACCGCTTGAAACTCGAAAGAGGGATTAGGATAAACCTTACCTCTTGGGAATATCCATGGGGAATTACACCAACAACTACTCTCCACACTGGAGCGCACCGCCAAATAGAAGAAAGAAAACAAGGGACGGCGGCCAAGTCTTCGAGAAGAAGAACAAGCCTGAGGAAACAACAAAGAATGCTAGCAAGGAGAGAAAACAGGCAGCCGGACAATCAACGTCACCCCGAGGAGAGAGCCGCCGTCAACAGAAACCCGTCGCAGCAAAGACACCGTCGCCAACAAGAAAAGAAGAGAAACGACCCAACCCCAAAACGAAAGCAAAACCCTAAGGAAGAAAAAACCACGCGCGGCGCGTTCTATTTGACGCCATCAGGCGATCCGCATACACAATTCAATCACGTTTTTCTACTTCAATATTAAGCATATAAGATAAAATAATTTTATAAAACTAAATTTTGTAATATATAGTTTACATGTAATGAATCATATGCAAAACTTAAATCTTAAAAATTATTTTATCTTATATGTTAAAAATTAAAGTCAAACGACATGTCCAAATAGTAAACAAGACGGTCAATTCAGGACGGAAGGAGTATAAATTAAAATATATTATGAAAAATTAATTTTAAATATTTTAAATATATAATAATAATACAGGTCAGATTGGACTTACCTCTAAACCTAAAATTATGCAGAAATTGTTCTGATTTTTTATTCGGACTTATTTTTATTTAAACTATTGTAAATTTTTTTTTATATACCGAGCTTTTAGGACTTTTTTTGGTCGGGGTCACCTGAATATTTTGATTAGTGAACTTCAAATTATTAAGATTGCGATTCTTTGTTCAATAACCCTGTTTGTGCTGAATTTCAATATGTACTACTAAAGTTAAAAAATTCGCCTTATTCCCGCATTTGAAAAATTCCGTTGATACTTGCCTTTTTATTTGTTATTTTAGTTGACTGAAACTAAAATCGATGACGATAACGTTGAGAGAGTTCACTTTTAAATTCAATTTGATAGTTGCCCTAAGTTGTTTAGTATTAAAAGTTAATTACTTTGTTTTGTATATTCGTTTATAATATTTAATATATAAAATTAATTATTAATTACATATAAAATAAAAAGTACACCATTTTTTTACTTTTTTCTAATAAATTTAAATGTCTCTAAGAACTAAAACCACTTATAAAAAGAAAACGGAGAGAGCAAAAATCATCGTAAGGAAAAAAACAAGAAATGGCCGACAAGGTGGGTAAATCTTAAACAAACGGACAATTACAGCCGATCGAAGCCGTACGTAGACGCTACGTTGACGTCAGAAGAAACTAATCTTATGCCCGGATAAAATTAAGATTAAACGTAATACTCCGTCCTGAATTGACGTCTTTTACTATTTGGAATATCGTTTGACTTAATTTTTAACATATAAGATAACATAATTTTTAAAATTTAAATTTGCATATGATTATGTTAAATTATATATTATAAACTTTAGTTTTATAAAATTATGTTATTTTATATGCTCAATATTGAAGTGGAAAAAAACGTGTCATAAAGAAACAGGACGGTCGTTTAATCCAGGACGGAGTTGGTAATAATAACGTCCCTTTCCTATTAAAATTTCGACTTCCCGGTTAGTTCATCTAAAAACGGCGTCTCTGGGTCTCACCACACTTCCTGTCAATGCTGCACTGTTTGAGTTCTCTTCACAACCCTCTGGACAAGACAGGACTGCTGTAACTCAAGCCATGAGAGGATCAAAGATCGGACAAATGTTCTGGAAGCCGCTCTGTTGGTTGGTAATGCCGAGACACCATCCACTCCCCATTGTCGCTTTTGTTTGTGCAATTTTTTGCGTTTCCCTTCATTTCTCCAAGCAAATGGTTGAGAAACTTCAGTGTAGAGTAAAAGCGTATATAATTTCCTGGCTGTTGTAACCATTCTTCCGACGTACAGAAGCGTCCTCGACGGTCTTTTTTCCTAATATACTGTGTTTAGTTGTCCATTCTTGTGAGGATAAAGTGCTAGCATCTGTCGAAGATTTCATGGGTGGCTTGTAATTTCTTTAAGCAATGGATATAGCACTGTTTTTTGCTTTTGGTGAAATGCTGAAAAAGACCAAATTATGGGTTATGGAAGCGGGAATTGAAGTTATGTGATTTCAGGGGTTCGAAAATTTTGTTATCTGAGTTAGAAATTGTATGTTCTGTGACCTCTTTCTTCCTTGACAGTGACCGAGAGTTTGGTTATATTTTGGGATAAACAAATAGGTTCTGTTTCGTGAACCCTTCGCTTCGAAATGTCCGCCAGTGGTAATTTTTTTTTCTGCCAAAATTTTAGGTGATTTGACTAAAGACAATGGTACATTTATTTCCTTTGGTATAACATAAAGGTTGCATGCTTGCTGGATCATGGTTCTTAGAACAGTTGCTTTTGCAATAAGTAGTGGTCTTTTCATAAATCAAATTGTAGCATTTTGCGCTTATAAATTATCTGTCTTTGGACCGGGTAAATTAAACATATATGTGTATACTTGCTGTTTACCCTTGTGGTCCACTTGGAATAGACAGAAAGAAAAACAGAAGAACTGAAAGGAAAAAAAAAAGGTCTTTGATGCATTGCTTTGCCTTAAAGTTGGTTTCTGTTTATTCCCTACATTTGATCTTCACAGTTCTTATATATAATCCAACCCCTCTCCACACCCATCCTGAAGTTACAATAGAAAATGGAAGCTGAGAAGTTTATACGTGAAATAGTGATCCCTTACCACACTTACTCTGTACTATGCAGGGTATTTGTATCCTAGCTGATTCATCTTGTATAATTTTTCACCTACTTCGTTTGCTTCATGTTTCTATTCTTGATACAGTCTCAATTTTGGCAGATCTTTATGCTGTCTCGATGATGTGAATCAGACCATCCTCAGTCACTTATCATCTACATCTGCAATGGGTAAATCTCCTGCCAAGTGGATGAAGAAGTTACTGCATCGGAAGAAATCATCAAAGTCCGACCATTCCAAAGTATGCTTTCCATCTTTATCTGCTCTCATATATCCAGTTCTCTGTACTTTTGTGCTTGCAAGCTGCTATGTGAGTTTCAATGGCACTTATACTCTCAAATGAGATATCTATGAGAATTTTAGTGACTATTGATGGGCTGAAATGTGTAGATACAGATTGAAGTTATATTACGATAGTGAAAAAATTGGGTAGATTAAGAGTTTTAAAGATGGGTATAAAGTGTTTTATGAGATATGTTTATCAGATCATGAACTTAAATATGGCTGATAAGGCTTCTGGAACTAAGTCAGGCGTTTAAACTTGAAGTTCATATGCAAAGGAGCTGGTATGAACATGCACGGATAAGTAATGTATTAAGATTGGGAAGTACTGCCTTCAAATTTTGCATGTGCAAGCAGAGATAACGATAGAGAGACACTGGTGAAGACATAGTTTGATTATAGTTAATCTGTCCTGGAGACCCTTTCAGCTGATTCCGTTGCACACTGTGTACATATGGTCAAAGCTTTGCACTAAGAAAACACTGCAAAGGATATTAAAACGATTTTCTTACCCAGAATTACGTCTTTGTGTTTGTAGAATGCTATGGAGGAGAAGTCTTCGTCAACCTCTCATGAATCCTCCAAAGTGCTATCCTCGAATCCAGCTATATCAGGTTTGGCTTCCAGTAACCCAATTACTGGAGGAAACCCAGAAGTGGAGCGAGAAAAGAACGTTAACCTGCGCACTGATGGTAGTGCTTCTAGTGTCGCCAGTTCACGTTCATTTGACCTGTCTGATAAGGCTGAATTCCAGAAGCTAGAGGTATCTGCTACCATTCTGCAGGCAGCTTTAAGAGCCTCCATGGTAACTTCCTTTGCAAACAGGAAATTGGTTACTCGTATCCCTTCGCTTTGATTTTTTTTTTTGGCTTTTCATTCAGACCATTGTTCGATAGAAATAGAATTCATTTGCATCTCTACTTGTGGCTCTATGCAAACATAAGGCAAAAAATCCAAGTTTCTTTAGTAGCATTGTTTCTGTCTTCTGAAATTAAATTGCTTTTTATGTTCTCCTCATGAACACGGAGCACTAAGTATTAATATCTACAATCTATAAACGGAAGCTACTTATAAATTCAATCCCCAACTACTGGCCGTTGACTTAGTAAGATAGGAAATCTCCAACTAGCTTCTCAGACTCTTAAAGCTTACAATATGGCCTTTAATTTGTCAAATACTAACCACTCTATAACAGATTTGAGCTTATACTCTAATTAATTAGATTAATAGAAGAAAAATTATCGGAGTTCTACAGTTGAGAAAATCTGAAAGTGCAAGTGTAGAATTATGTAATACAAAGACTAGATAGATGTCTGATGAATGATATTTCCGATCCTTAGCTTATGTGAAATCTAGCTACAGTTGATTTCTTTTGGACCAAGGGAAAGATGTTTGTTTTTGTGCTGGATTAAGATATTAAATTTAGAATTAGTAGAAACTTTTCGATTTCCTGGAAGTGTAAAAACTATCGTGAGCTGTCATTTTCAATTTGAAAAAAGGAATAATGGAGGAAACTTTGTGAACAAGCGCATTTCATAATTCCTAAAGCTGGAAACAATTTACCATTGTTTTAAGGTTCATGCTACGTATAAGATCTTGAAGTGAACTGTAAATTCTAGTTTATATTACATGCATGTGTAAAAATCATATGAATACGTTGCAAGAACAGTGGTTGTATATGAGAAGAATAATTGTTGGAGGAGTCTGACTTTTCTTCTCAGTGAAGAACTGCAGTAGCATTGAGCTGATCTCCCTTTCCCATTTTAGGCTCGCCAAGCATATCGAAGCCTTAAAGGCATTGTCAGGCTCCAAGCACTCATTCGTGGACACTTGGTAAGAAGACAAGCTGCTGCTACTTTGCATTGTGTGAAGGGGGGATAGTTAAGTTACAGCAGTAGTTCGTGGTCGTATGATCAGGCTTTCTGATGTTGGGATTGAATTCAACAAGAAGTTCTTGGGGAGAAAGTTCAGGTATTTAAGTTTTGATGATACTTCTGTTGCTGTGATACTAGCTTGGCATAACATTCCCAACTTGATCAGGATGCCAATGCTATTCATTGTTTCACACCTAACTCATCGACTGTGCTGGAGAAGCTACCTCCAAATGTATTTGCTGGCAAGGTATCGATTAATCTTCAAAGCTGTGTAGCTTGAGGTTTTTTTTAGGGTAGTACATGACATTATATTTAAAGAAATGATCTTTCGGATATGTGTTGGTTTGTGGAGAATATTTGAGACAAAATGATCTGGATGAAGAAACCTTGATACTAAGCTTATGGATGGTTCAACTAACCATTAGATGGGATGTGGCGGTGTTCTGTTATCATTACTTGTTCTCTTGTTATATGATTCAGCTCTTTCAACTGACTATAACATCTGTCTTTCTGAATTTCAGATTCTCGCTTCACAAATCTCAACATCACCCCTGCATTTTCAATACGATCCTACCGAACCAAATTCACTGTCAATGTGGCTGGAACGCTGGTCATCATCCCATTTCTGGGGATCTGTTGCAAAGCAAAAGAAAGTATCGGACTCAGCAGCTGGCAGCAGAAAACGGAGGAGCACCCAAACGATTGGAGCAGAACGTGGATCTCCTCCAAATCGTGATGTTAGAAGGGAATCTATTGCTAATAATGTGGAAAAATCTTGTCAATATATGTCATCCGAGCACGGAAAACCCAAACGCTACTCTCGAAAACCGATACCGAGTCAACAAGGGGAAGCTACACCAGAAAATGAGCTTGAAAGGGTCAAGAGGAACTTGAGGAAGATAGCCTTAAACAGCAAGGAGACATCACAAGGAAAGAATGGACCTTCTAGTGAAACTATGAAACAGAGAATGTATCTCTTGCTGCTCAGTCTCAGGTACTGGGTGATGATAATTATAACAATTATAAGAAAGGCAATGCAGAACCTGGAACTGGGATTATCTTCTCAGCCTATAAGTGATGAAAGTGAGTCAAAATCCTTCTTTGCTAGTGGTGTTAAAGAGCATGGTTTGATCAAGTCCGCGTCAAGTCCTGATGATATGAAACCACCAAGCGGTGTAAAGATTCAGAAAGCTGATACTTTTGATTGTTCATGAATCATCCGATTTGTCTCATAATAGTTTGTCCACCGAGCATATTCTGAAGAAAACGGCGTGCCTACTGGTGACCAGAGTATCACTTCTGTGAATGAAAATTCGGGTGGGAGAGAGAAACGTATATCCAGGAGGAGAATCATTGCCGTCGTCTAAGCAAGAACAACAGTTGGAGAAGAAAGTAAGCAGCTAAATTTGCCAAGCTATATGGCTGCAACAGAATCTGCCAAGCGGAAGCTTAG
The DNA here is from genome assembly GCA_023374045.1 of Limonium bicolor. Classification (NCBI taxonomy): domain Eukaryota; kingdom Viridiplantae; phylum Streptophyta; class Magnoliopsida; order Caryophyllales; family Plumbaginaceae; genus Limonium; species Limonium bicolor. The sequence continues at coordinate 56,864,538 of CM041777.1, forward strand.
AGGATTAGGAGGAACTCCAAGGTTTGCTGGTGTTGAAGGGGAAGAAGAAGATAATTCTACCAGCAGGCAATACTATTCTCTTTCGACTTCTGGGAGTGGGGGTGGTAAGCTATCATCATCTGTGTCACCACGAATCCTAAAAATTTCTCATGCTAGTAGTGAGAAGATGGGTTGAGAGTAGGTGGTAACAGATCTCTAACATCCTCAAGGGATAGCCATGGTAAGAGAGCTGGGGATATATGCAATTTTCAACCTTTGTCTTTCAATACCTCTGTTATTTATCAAGTTTATGGTACATCGTACGATTTTGGTTATTTGTAAGATTTTAGCTTAAAAGTTTCAGTTTTTTTTTTGGGTTATGTTGATGTGGTGAATTTGTTACTGTCAAGTAATTTTTGCTATATTGATTTATGGATTTCAGGAAAGGTGACGAGACCAGGTTGGAGGAGATGAACTCTCAGGATAATATGGTCTTCTTCTAACCTGCAGTGTTGGTGGTGGATCCCTGGCATTCTTGATGTTTGGTTGGGTGTTGTCTGTGGCGTAAACCTTTTTAAAATACGTACTACAACATATATATGTATGTTTATGTAAGGAGAATTCGAAAAAAGAGCTTGCTTTTGTTTCTCTCTCTCTCTCTCTCTCTCTCTCTTCTCTCTCTCTCTCTCTCTCTCTCTCTTCTCTCTCTCGTCTATTTCTTGGTGTCTGGCTGTGTGTTGTGCAGGTAAATGTATAGTTGAATGTATCTGTAGATCGTTGTGTATGCTGTTGTATGTGTGTGTGAATAGTTCTCACTTAATGTGTGTGACCTTCGGTTGTTGATTGAGAAGAAGGGTTGATATTTGACTCAAACCTTTTAATGTGATTTGAACATGTTCTTCCCCATGCTTATATATTATCGACATCTTCTCTGTGTTTAATCTGCTGCTGACTGTGTGCCCAGCGAGCAGGTCACTGAATAATAATATCATCATCATAACCCTTCCGTATACGGAATCTATATTCCATTATTAATGTTAGAGCATTTCAAGGAAGTTATACTTATTGGGAATGTCTCCCAAGTACACATGTACAGTAATAAACAATAATTGTCATATCATGTGTCTTAAGTGAACTGTTTAAGATGTACTACTACTAGCAAATAAACCTGAAAACTACTGTAGTGGAGTATATTACTTATAAATATTCTCCGTCATTGACTATTAGATATATTATTTGATTTTAATATTACTAATAAGATAATATATTGTTTAGAAATCTAATTTGAGAAATAAAAAAAACTATATATTATATATTAAATTTTAAAAAAACTACTTTTTTTATACCCCTCGTTAAACAATATTGTCATTTTAGAAACTTGCACACTTATTAAGAAAATAGGACAATGAGCAGTGCCCTACTTTTTACTTTTTCATTTAGATAATAATTATTTTATATTCATAGTAGGGGTAAAATGGAAATGGAAAGAGGTATGTCAAAAAAGCTAGAATGACAGATATTTTGAACAAGAATCACATTCTAAAACGACAGATATTAATGAACGGAGGGAGTATGTTGAAAACTACTCCTCGTCATGAATTGACCGTCCTGTTGCTTTATGGCACGTTTTTCCACTTAATATTAAGCATATAAGATAAAATAATTTTATTAAACCTAAAATTTGTAATATATAGTTTATCATAAGGAATCATTTAGTAAAACTTAATTTTTAAAATTAATTTATCTTATATATTTAAAAATTGAAGTCAAACGACATGTAAAATAGTTAACAGGACGGTCAATTCAGACGGAGGAGTAGAATAGAATATAGGACACTTAGGATTATGTGGAGTAAGAGGAGATTTGGGCGGCGATCACGATGAGAGTAGGTAGCTAGCACTCGCCGTTTGCCTCGGGATCACCAGGGCAGAATATTTTAAGCTGTAGAAATGTGCGTAGTTGGCACACTTGTCAAGGTCCGACATTAATTAGCTCCTGCCCTGCAAATTCAAAGGAGAAAAAGGGAATGCACTCGCTCGCAACTTGTTACATTTCAGCCAGAAATCGTACGGCAGCACTGCAGAGGTTATGTTGGGTCTATTTTTAGGATTGTAGAATAAGTTGTTTTGTTAGGTGAAAGTTAAAAACTCTCCGAATTTATTCTCCCTCCGTCTGAATTGACGTCCATTCCAACTCCTGTTTACATTTGGATATGTCGTTTGCTTCAATTTTTACATATAGATAAATTAATTTGAAATTTTTAAGTGTGCTATGATTCTTACGTGATAAAAACTAAATGTTTACAAAATTTATTTTATAAAATTATTTTATCTTATGCTTAATATTGAAGTGGAAAACGTGCCATTAAAACAAAAGGTCAATCAGACCGAATTTATTAATCGGTAATTAGATCTATTAAAAACGATGCTTTTTTAGATAAAAGAGAGGAACATGAGGAACGATAGGCCAGAAGTTGAAAAGGCAATGATAAGCAGTCACTGTTTCAGGCAGAGAAAGAGTGGGATTCAGTGAAAGCGATTTGCTCAATGATATGGAAATTTATTAACCTCGAGGGAAATGAAAGAGAACAAATAAAAAAAATGAGGGGTATGTATGCATTGGCATTGCAGTGAAATCACATGGAACGAACCATCAGATCAGTATTCGTGACTGAATCAAAATGTGGAAGTGTTCAGGAAGAACCCATCAATTCATTAGTCTTAAACAGACAGAGATATACTTCAGAGACCAGTACATTTGTCTTTCTATGCATGTATAGATATATTTATTTCTCTCTCCAAGTTTTTGCTGAGAAAGGGAGAAAGTATATGAAAAAGTGAGACCTGATGTGAATGATGACCATAAAATACAATATTTTCTTTTATGAATTTAACTATGTCTTAAGTAAAAGTAAGGTAAATTAGTTTAGTTATTTTGTACTATTACTACATAGGTTGCAGATTAAAAAACATTTCCTCATAATTTATATTAAGATTATAACAAAAGGGTGAAGTTCATAAGCTTTTTTTTAGATAATTGGGCTTTCACCATGTATTATTTTTTTTACATGGGTAAGGTGCTTAAAGGTGAAGTTCATAAGCTACTTAATAAAAATGGGCATTTTAATTAATATCAATGCAAAACAAAAGATAGAAATCATAGACTTTCATACATGTTGTAGACCAAAGATTGGGTGTTGATAAAGAAAGTGATGAACCAGAAACAATGGAAAGTGCCCGAAATCATACTGATAATTAATTTCTCTTTCAATTCTTTCCATACATCTCAAATACAATGTATATAGGTATTTTCATTTTTAACCATTGAATGCGCAGCAGAAGAACAACAAAAAGGCTGCATATTCATACCACAACTTGTGACGACCATTGATTAGCATGCAGTTGCAGTTGCCAGTAGCGGTAGTGGAATTCACTCAATAATACACAACTTCCAACCAAAAACTATAACACATCATATTATCTTTCTAAAAATTAAGAAAATTGTTGTAGAATATATATATATATATATGACCTTTTCAAATATATATGACAGAAATTAATATTACTCTCCTTGACGCGCGCGGTTGCTTTCCTTTCTTCGTTTTCTTTTTCTATCTGTGAAGTAAGGTGCTTTCGTTTTCTCTAGTATACAGAACTATGGGTGAGCTGGTGGGTAAAGTAGTAACAGTTTTAAGACTACGACCTCACATACACTACCGTGTTTCATATAATATACTCCAAACCATGCATCGCGTCGATATATATATATATAGTGTAGATTACAAGTAGACCGTTCCAAGCGTTGGTCCCACTCCCCCCAATAAAACTATTTATAATCAGAAAATAACGTAACATGAGAATCTTTTTCAATTTCATGAACCCACACCCGTCACTATCTACTTTCTTTTGTTTACTTAATTCCACCCTAAAACACCAAAAATGACCATGCCACATGCCCACACCCGCTGAGGATCCCACCATTACCTCACAGATCCACCGTTCTATATATTACTAGTATAATATTTCATTAATAGGATAGTATATGCTTCTCTCCCTCCCTATGTCCAACAGTTGATATTATCGCTTTCTCTTTTGTAATTACATTCATTACTTTTAATGGTTACAGTAACTTGATCACTACTGGTTTAGCTTCGATTAATTGGTTAATCATTCTTGTGTAGGGAAGAATAACTTTTAAAAGTATGTGCTATACACGTGTAATATAAATATGCAACAAATATCCTATTACACTCGTCACATCATCGAGTTCTCACCCAATTATATCACTGATAATCATGTTCGATATATGATCTCACAAATTAAATCGGTCAGAGTATACATTAATATACAGAGATATTTCTGTATTGCTAGTACTACGACTGACGGTACGTAATTTTATATCGATCGATCGGTCCTATGTATTTAATCATGACTATAATGATATAGTAATTCTTCTAACGCTTTTTCATGGTCACTGTTAACGAATGTTTGACATTTTACACGATTCTGACAACAAATTAAAGTTTCCAATAAAAGCAACACTGGGACATGACCATACCTAGCCCTTCACATAGATAAAGCAGGACAACATATTTAAAAGATAAGTAGGAAAGGGAAGGAGAAGAAAGTGACCTATGTATGATTGACATCTCTTTTGACGTATATTCATAGTTCTTAATGAATGTTTGTACCAAATTCCTAACTTCATTAGAGTTATTTCTGATTGATTTGATTCTTATTGGTTATATATTACAATACCATGGATTTTTTTTTCTCAATCTGGTTGTGTAGTCATTTATATTTTATTGGGTAAGTCCAATTTAGCTTGAAAGATATTCTAATTATCATATAGTTTGATAATCTTTGAATAACTTCTAATCGTTTTCAAAATGTAAGAAATTTAAATTGATAAGATTCGAATCAAATCAATATCAATACTTGTTCTGTTAAATTTAACATTTTGAATCTATAAAATAAAATTATACTATGATGCATGGTAAACATCATATTGAATCATGTCGCATTTTCCATATATATCGACATGCGATGTGTCGTAACATAGAGAGTAAGGTAAATTGTAGTTGTTTTTTTTTTGTCCTAAATGAAGACAAAATAATTGATTTTGATCAAGTGTACATTTATTTTCTTCGATTTTTATTGTCAACTGAAACTGTTTTGAAAATTCCTTAAATTCTTACTTTTAAGAGTTACAAAAAAAGGTTTGTTCTCACTTGTACAATTTTTTTCTAAGGTTAATTGAATGTCAAACAATAGAAGTAGGAAGATTAGTAAGGATCGACTGGATAACAATTTTATCTTAATAGTGTACGTACTTTCACTATACACTCAAATCTACAAACCCATTAATTAAAAGTTTAAATAGAGATCATCGATTTGATCGATATACGAAATACTAGTAGTAACCAGATAAAATGGAATTGAAGTTGAAAAAAAAATATGAATAATAATAATCTTCAAAAGAGATATATAATTTATATATAAGACGAGCATCGATCGAGCGAGCCTAATATATCCGATCTGTCTCAATTTGTTCGATCCAAACAGGCAGCTAGTAATGAATTAGCCACCCAGAGCTGACATTTTTGATCCCTGAACTCGGCACGATTGGGTACGTAATTATATCTGATTTAGCTCGCACGCAGCTGGCATATAAGTAGAATAATCATCATCATCTTCTCTTTTAATTGGAATCTCTTTTAATTTTTCGCCTTTGTTTAATTACTGCATGTGGTGTTGATCTGTTGGCCAAGCCCAAAATGGAGGTGGCTGTTCAGACGCCACTCCACCACCACCAGCAGTACCAGTACCACCACCACCACTACCGCCCCCAGCTCCGAAGAGTGTGCAGAATCCGTCGTCTTGTAGGGTGTGATCATGGTGAGGATGATGATGATGATGGTTTTGTTAAGAGATCGGTAAGGCTCATTGGCAGGAAAGAGGATTGGAATTGGAGTTTGTGGTTGTTGTCAATGTTACAAGCAGGTGGTGGTGGGCTATGAGGTTGTTGTTGTTGATGATGATGATCACCGTGTGGTGGTGTAGGGGTCGTGGATATGCCGAGGTTTATATCTGAACTTATGTCGCTACCATTGTTGCTCCAGCAATAGCTCTTTGTCTCTGTGTTCAGGTTTATTGCTCCATCACCACCTCCTCTCCTCCTGCCTGGTTCGAATTCTGCTGTTGTGCTGGCTCCTTCCCGTTCTTCAAAACCACCAGCTGGATAATATCGTAATTAAATTATCAATTAATGTATTTATTAAAAAAAAGGTGTAGAGGATTTCAACTCATTATTATAATTCACTGAAATGACATAATTCACATTCATAAGTTGTAGCTATTTAAGATTGTGTACTATGTTAACTTACTGCCACATGATTGAATAATTCTCGATATGTACTACTGTCTTATATCGATTGAAACACTACAATCCATACACTATAGTAATTGTACCGAATTATGATATCGATTAATTAATTGAATTACCTCGGCGTGAAGTTTCTTGTTCTGTGTCTGAAGCAATTCATTATCAGCTTTAAGATTATCAAACTGCCTTTTCAACAGATTATAATCCTTCTCAAGCTGCTTAGTCTTCCATCTAGCCCTTCGGTTTTGGAACCAAATTGCAACTTGTCTAGGCTGCAATCCAAGCGCTTTCGCAAGCTGCATCTTCCTCTCGGGTTCAAGTTTATTCCCAAGCTCAAAGTTCTTCTCAAGCGTTTTAACTTGCTCCATGTTGAGTCTTTTCTCTTCTCCCCTAGTGCCATGAAGTGGGACGCTTCATCCTCCGACAGTGCGTCTTCCTCGCCGTTCATGGAGTTGGTGTTGCTGCCGACGTGGTGGTGGTTATTATTAGATGCTGCTGTGAATTGGTCGTTTGAGATTAAACTTCCACCACCACCACCGTAACCGGCCGTTGATGGTGAGAGACTGTGGTGGTGGTGATTCATCATGGTGAGAGTTGAGAGATGTGGATGACCTGCATGTTTCGTTAGTTATATATGAGAAGAATTCATATATAATATGATTCGACCCATTTCAAATGAAATCGAAATTAAGATGAAATTTAATAATTAGATCGACAGCAAGCTAGTGAATATGTGTATACGCGCGGATCTAGTATTATAAGTGCTGCTGACATGATCAGAGAATTGAAGAGATGTGAGAAGTACAGAGAGAGAGAGAGAGAGATTAATTAACTTACCAAGGAAATCTTGAGGTGGGCAAGAAGAAGTGAGGATGCTGAGAGAAGTGGGATCGGAATTGGAATTGGATTGATGGTGGTTCTGAGCGGCGTCATGATGATGTTCTGAAAGCTGTTGGTGGTGATTTTGGAAGAAGAATTGGTGATCAGAGGAAGGAGGAGGGAGGAAGGCCATCTCATGGCAAACCATCACACATATGAATCAGACCTATCCTCCTCCTTTATCTTCCCTCTCTCTATCTCTAATAAGCAATTAACCACTACGAGACTGACTATACTAGTAGTACTGTAGTTCCTTTCTGCTGCAACCTCTCACTTTTCCTCTCTCTCTCTCTCTTCTGTGACCTTTCTCTCTCAACTGTGTAGAGAGAGAGAGAGGTGAGATTAAATTGTACTACTACTACTACTGGTATATGGTTGAGGTAGTAGTGCTGTGAGAGAAGAGTGTGATCAGGTTCTGACTTCTTTCCCATGTGATAGATTTTGGTGAAAGGTATATGCGCAGAAAGCAGCTAGCTAGAGAGATTGGAAAGGATATGAAATGATGAGGTGTTATATCATATGCTCAGAGAATAGAGTTGTTATAGTATTGAAAACAGATCTAGGATATATGTCATATTATTGATATGTACTCTGTAAATGTTTGGTGTGTGTGTTGAGTGTAAATGTGAGGATACTTTAAGATCTAAATATTACAATTGAAAAAAATTGATTTTTAGAGCAGGTTATATTATATTTAATTTTTCAAAGAACATGAAAGGGAATCGAATTAAGAGAAGGTATTATAGTGCTCCAAGCAAATGGTGGATCAATAATTTGAGAAGACTTTTTCTTTTTTCTTAATAATAAAAAAAATGAGGAGACGAGGAAAGGACCCATACCATATATGTATGTATACGCTGTATAGTACTTTTGTATTTTAGTGGATATTTTTATTATGACTCCTATGGACGTCATTATATAAACTTGCATTGAAGGACATACAAAATCAACAAATGTATTATCTTATCTCTTTCACTTTGACAATTTTCAAGGAGAGTTTTATTCCAACAAGAAACATATACTTAAAAAAATCTGATAACACGAAATGTGGAATCTTAATGAGATAATATATTTGATTTGTAATGGAAACAAAAATATTATTTTTTTTCTTCTAAGTGGGGTAGATCTAAATCATGTTAATTTTAGAAAAATGTTGGTATCTGATAAGAAAACTAAACGATAGATTTGGACATTAATTACGTCTTGAAAGTTAATTGTTTTCATCTGCGTAACACTATCATCTAGATGGCCGCAACAAAGATGAATCTGTGGATATTGAAATCTATTTTCCTGGTATTCCGTTTGTTAGTGGTCACATATTTTTTCCTTGTAGGTTTTCTTGTTAGGTTCAGTAGAACATCTCGGGGTTAGAGATTCACACCAATAGTTTTAGCCTCTTTTAACTACCAACATTATACGGATGTAATGTTACTATAAAATGAAGATGCCCCCAAATTTTGTCACATTAAATGCGATCTGGATTAAGCGATGCAACCAAACGATGACCATCCGTAGTAGTATGTGTCTTCAAGATTGTTTTGACATCAATTCGTCATTAAATTCAGTACATAGGATCGATATATCAGAAACATGTAACTCTAGAGACCAAACTTTGGTTCCGGTATCTTTGCGCTTTTCTCCTGATTTATTTATATATCACTGCCTTAACAAATTGTTCTTCTTGAGAACAAAAAGGTGTTTTTAACCGAAATGCTAATTAAATTCTCCAAAGATATTAACCTTGGTATAATCAAAATGATCAACTTAGTATGAATTATGGAATATGGATAAAGCTGCAGTCAAATCATTGGCTCAAAAACATTTACGCTAGCTGCCGTGATTAATTAATGATTTGGTCGTCATGAACTTACTTATCTATCGTGCAGTACGTATGCGGCAGGAAAGAATGTCTTGCTTTCAAAAACCCAAAATTGAACTTGCTTAGCAATATTTAATGCTAAGAATTAAGGTGTTTTTTCTTTAAAGAACGACCTCAATTGATTAATAACCTTGTCCTATAATAACTTGTTGACATTGTTTAGCACAATATGATCCTCTCCCTCTCTCCATCACATGAACACCAGTGAAGTGATTCCCTACCCAGCATTTGAATTAATTAGTAATTGGGTCATAAATTGCCTTTGTTTTTCAAGTCGGCCGGGGACATTGAAGGTACAAAACTATAAACCATAACATGTACTGGCATATACATACATGCATAAATTTAATCGTAACCCGTATATATAGATACCACATATATATATATTAGAAAAGGGAAAGAATCACGGAATAATATAATGATGAGAAGAAAACCCCTCAAATAAACAAATATTGTTTAAAAAGATGAAAAAAAAAAAAGGTGGAGAAGCGAAAGGAGAGTAGAGGAAACCAGCCATGTGAAGGATTCCAGATCGATGTGGGTAACGAGCTGACTATTTCCACAATATATTGCTTCTTTTGCCCTTGTATTAATTAATTCCAAAACGAATACTATTTTCTACCCAATTAAATAGATATGCGTATTATTATGCCACATAGAAACAAAGTTGCCAATGCACGCGCAAAATATAGGGAAAATGGAAATAGCAAGGCAAGGCAAGAAACTTTGGGCTACTTTGCTTAATAAAGTAATAACGAGAATGAATGATGTTTTCTCGCTTATATGTAGTTAAATTTTCAGTTCATATGGATCAGAATTTAGCAATATTTTCAATTTTCCATTTCTTATAATTCAATATTTGAATTTTCCTTATGATATATATTCGACGAGATTCTAAGTTATGTAAACAATAATTATAGATAGGGCTTAGATCTAGGTAAAAATGGTTTAAATTTAAAACAAAAACTTTGAAAATTGATGTTTGTGGTTGTTTAAGCTTTTAGTTAAAGTTGATTAAATGAACGTGTGGATCGGGTTCGCGTCTGACCGGTCACAAATTTTTAGTTGTCGACGTTTATATTTATTCAGACCGGTTTTTTAATTTTTCGAACCGGGTAAGACCTAAATTATTTTGCTTGTGTCGATACTTGGCCCGGAATACTTAAAAGGACCATGATTTTCGCTTTATCCCACTATGGGTCTGAATCCATTACGTCCCTTTCTCTTCCGTCATAAGACATTTACTCAGGTCCGATTCAATACTTTTATTGAATTTGATGAAGATGAGACTGAGAGTCGCTTTGGGGAGAGTTCATGAGAATTAAAGTCAAACATGACATCTATAAACCAGTTATACGTTGCATCTCTATCACTTTGAAGGGCTCTGCTTCCATTATCCAACACAATTGACCCCAACAATGTGTGTCTTTCTTTAATATATTTCTCTCAAACTAAATATGATTAAAAAAAAAATTTATAAGTGGTCAAATTTTAATATAAAATAATATTGAGGCTGTAAAATGAATCTTACATCGTAATGGAGAGCAGTACTGAACCTCTCACGACGACGACGATTGACGCTGTATATATGGAGACGACGGTCAGTCTTCTGCTGCCGAAGTCTGCACAAACTTGATGATTAAGCTAGCTATCCTATCAAACAAGCAACGGCCGATCGATCTCGTATCTTAATGTCTGTGTGCAGAGAGATTTTGTGTTTTTTTTTTCTTTCTTTTTACTCATTATTAGTCATAACTTCTCATATATATATATATATACGGTAGCCACCAAACCTAGCGCAGTTAATTTGTTCCCCAGCTCCGACAGCAACCATATTAAGATGCTGAGAAAATTACGATCATAATCAGTAAGCAAACTCATGTCATGTTTTTTATTAATGTCGTATACTTGAGGTTGTTTAATTAATATATAGAGCATCTGCATTTAACGACGTTAGAATTAGAGAAAATTGCTAATCTCTAATCTTTGAAGACATAAGAATGTGATTACTAGTACAAGATGCATTGAACAAGCAGCCGCACCACCCCTAGCTAACTTCTTTGTACACGCACTTATTTTTCAAAAACAAAAGTAAGACAAGATTCAACTATTAATAATATATAAGATACGTAAAGATATTAACATGATTATTCTATAGGATCTATTCATATAAACAAGTAGTAGTATAAATAATTAGAGGAGAAAGGGAAAGAAAATGTATATTGTAAATATAAAATGGAGTTGTTGTTGTTATTGCATGAGAAGATGCTTCTGACGCTGAACCACAAACACAGGTTTATGCTGCTGCCCATGTGCTTCATTTCTGCCATCTTTCGATCTAACAGTACTCTTCTGCTGTCTGGCAGCTGCCCCTGTCCTGTGTTACCCCATTAAACTTCTTTTCCTTTCTTTTTAAAGTAATAATATAAATATACTACTAGTATTTTACGATTCTCTTTAACGCCATGTTCGATCCAATCGTCTACCCCGTCTTTCGATCAGACCCAGCCAGGAAGTTTCTATTCTGAAGTAGTTAGTGAGTGGTATTAATATATGCAACTATTAATTAAACTAGTTTATTAGTAATACTAGTAGTACACTATGTATTACAACTCTCTTTCTGTCGTCATTTTTGTTTTTATCTTTTTTTTTATCATTGTTGATTACTAGAAAGAAATTATTTTTAGGAAACATAAGTAAAATAAAACCACATAATTATGGAACTTACATAGTTATACTAGTATATAAGCTGCTATATATAAACCTTTCTGATGGGGGGCTCCGTCTACGCTAATGTAACTACGGTGGGGATATATATATGTTTCCAGGTAATGTCACCTAGTAATTAGCATATGATTATTAATGCATTTGTTTTTCTTTCTTGGGAAATTTCACGATATACCCCCGAGGTTTGAGCGAATTTTACGAGATACCCCTGAGGTTTTATTTTTATTACGATATACCCCTGAGGTTTCATTTTTTTTTACGATATACCCCTGAGGTTTCACTTTCATTACGATTACGATATACCCCGAGGTTTCAATTTTATACGACGTGCCCCGCAGTTCAGATTCTGATATATTATATTTTTCATATCCTCATTTTACCCTCGCACCATATACCCCGCAATGACCTCAAGGGTTTCCGGTTAAATTTTTAAAATTTAAAATATGAACAAAATGCACATAAAAATTAAAGATCAATCAAAATTTTAATTCAATAATAAATATTAATAAAAGTATAAAAAAATAAAAAAAATTAGAATAAAAAATTTTAAAATAATAGAAATGACTAAACAAAAATAATATATTTAAAAAACTTATATTGTTACATAATTTAAACGGTGGCTTAAAATCATAAATTTTTATAACAATTATATTAAACACAAGAAATTATAAATAATTTTATTATTTATAGATAGAGTTTATTAACAAATATATTATTTGATATCAATAATTACAAGAGAAATGATATATTTTATGATTTTAAGCCACCGCTATAATAGTATCTATAAAAACCATAAAATAATGATTTCAAGAGTTTATTTTTCTAATTTAAAATAATGATTTTTGATATCAAATAATATAATCATTTCTTTTGTGATTATAGTATAAAACCATAAAATATAATCATTTTTCTTGTGATTATTGATATCGAATAATATTCGTTAATAAACTCTTACTATAATTGATAAAATTATTTCTTGTATTTAATATAATTGTTATAAAAATTTTATGATTTTAAGCCACCGTTTAAATTATGTAACAATATAAGTTTTTTAAATAGATTATTTTTTTGTTGTTTAGTCATTTCTATTATTTTGAATTTTTTATGATTCTATTTTTTTTATTTTTTATTATACTTTTATTATATTTTTAAATTGAATTAAAATTTTAATTGATCTTTAATTTTATGTGCATTTGTTCATATTTTTCATTTTAAAAAATTTGACCATGAACCCGTGAGGTTATTGCGGGGCATATGGTGCGTGGGTAAAATGTGGATATGAAAAAATATAATATATCAGAATCTGAACTGAGGGGCATCTCGTATAAAGTTGAAAACTCAGAGGTATATCGTAATGAAAGTGAAACCTCAGGAGTATATCGTAAAAAAAAATGAAACTTCAAAGGTATCTTGTAATAGAAATAAAACCTCAGGGGTATCTCGTAAAATTCGCTTAAACCTCAAGGGTATATCGTGAAATTTCCCTTCTTTCTTTCTTGAAAGCACGCACTATATACCAGATAAATTAAACATTAACGTCAATCCTAGAACCATAGGTCTTCACTTACCCACTGTTATTTTAGAAGAAAAATTGATTTAGAACCTCAACATCACTCTCATGCTACTTTCATCCATTTATCAAAATAGAATTGAACGTTAACGTCAGAAATAATCCACTAATATGTTGCTGTGTTACCTAGGCGTGCTACTTCCACTCTGCACCTGCACCTTTTTTTATACCATTACCAAGGATTATTGGGTCATCTCTACCCCTCTCCACCTTCCAAAACGCAGATTCTTTCTTCGCCACATTTCACCAAATTGAAATACCATCAAGTTTTCAGTTTCATTTTCCTCCATCCAAATCTGATATATTTTATTTCTATATCGACATTTTACAAGTTCATAGAAAATAATCATTTTAATAATTATAAAATTAACTTGTAAACGCATAAAATAGTACGATTTTTGTGATTATTATAATTTTCATAATATATATTTATTAAAAAGTTTCATTATCATAAAATTGTTCAATGATTTATTATAGTTAATGTAAATGTTATTTATTTTCTATAAAAATTTTAAGTCACATGCAATGATCTTTTATATTATGTAACATTTAACAATTTGTGTGTATTTTGAAATATATGTATAACTTTTTTTAATTTTTTAGTCATTTTAAATAGGGAAATTACATCCCCACCCATGACGTTTGGTGAAATTACACACCCCACCCATGAGGTTTCAAAAATTACTTTGCCCACCCATGTGGTTTCAGCTATTTTATATCCAGCAACTTTTCTAATATTTGATCGACTTAAAAGATGGTTAAAATGTTATCCAAAATTGATGAAACTTTACATGGACGATGTTAAGGTGTTATATTTGATCTAACGTGAAATCCAAAGTTTTTTAAGCTCATATGTGATCTGTGGACCAATGAAACATGTGACATGTGAACGTATTTTCATTGGGTCCCACAGGTCATATATGACCTTAAAAAACTTTTGATTTGCCATTGGACAAAAATATAACACCTTAGCATCATCCATGTAAAGTTTTATCAATTTTGGACAACATTTAAGCCTTGTTTAAGTTGATCAAATATTAAAAAGTTGCCAAATGTAAAATAGAGGAAACCACATGGGTGGACAAAGTAATTTTTGAAACCTCGTGGGTGGGGGTGTTAATTTCGCCAAACGTCATGGGTGGGCGATGTAATTTTCCCTTTTAAATATTTTTTAAAATTTTCAATTTTTAAATTATTAACTTTATATTTTGTTTAAGTTTTATATATTTAAAAAATTTTGACCATAATATCCCTAAAAATAAATATTAATGTATCATATGGTGGGTTGAATTTTCTAATTAAAATTATATAAAAAAACTAACTCATTTTATATTGGATTGATTTTATTTATAAATGGACACATATATATATGCATACTATATTATATTTAATCATTATCTCATCATAACTGTAAATATTTAATGAAAAAGAATATTGATAAAAAATAAAAGAAGATTAAAAACAATGAAAATAAAATAATTAATTTATTTTAAGTTTTGTGTATATTTAATATTTAAGAATTATTAAATTTTTATTATATATATTTTAGTTATTTTACAATATTACTATTCTTTTAAATATATATTTAACTATTTATATTTTTATAGTATTTTTATTTTTCAGAAAATTATATAAAATGTCCTCAATAAAAAATGGTAGATTCTAAACTTGAAACATTACTAGTATTGTCAGAGTAAAATAGTTATTGTTCAAGCTCATCAGAGGGTAGGTGAATTTCAAAATTTTAGAAGCTTATAAAAACAAGTTATAACCGAAATGCATAGCGATTATGAAAACAGATTATTAGAAGACGTGAATTTAGGCATAGAGAAGGAGTTTGAGAGTAATGTAATTGCTTATTGTATTTGTAATTCAATGTATACAAAACCTAATGACCGTAAGTTGTATATATAATGTTTGCTACCAAATCTCTATCTGTAAAAGATAAATACATATGATATAGATAAAATCTAAACTAACTAGATTATCTCTAGTATTTTCTAATAAATGAAATATGGGCTTAAGTATTGTTGGTGGGCTGACAACTAGCCCAATACCCCCCCTCAAGCCGTAAGCAAGCAAAATTGCTTAGGCTTGACACATGATCATGCATCCCAATACGTAATAATTGCTCCTTGTACTTGACTCCCGGCAAAGCTTTAGTCATCATGTCGGCAACTTGATCGGAAGTATGAGTATACTTAACGTCCACAAGACCCTGTTGTATCTTCTCCCGCACAAAATGACAATCAATCTCGATGTGTTTAGTTCGCTCGTGGAAAACTGGGTTGTGAGCTATATATATAGCTGACTGATTGTCACACTTGACCGGTATGGGTGTTATGTGTCGGACATCAAGCTCATGAAGTAATCGTGTAAGCCATGTTAACTCTGCGGTGACACGTCGCAAAGAACGATATTCCGCTTCAGCACTAGAAAGGGACACCGACCCTTGTTTTTTAGTCTTCCAAGAAATAGGACTGTTCCCGAGGAAGACAAAATAACCTGACACAGATTTCTTGTGTTTGGGCACGCAGCCCAATCAGAGTCGCAATATGCTGTTAAATCCAAAGTAGATTTCGGGCTACTGGCAAGAAACTATACCATAATTCAAGGTTCCTTTGATGTAACGAAGTGCATGCATAGCCGCTTCCATATGAACATCACTTGGATGTTGCATGAACTGACTAAGCACCTGAACTGTGAAACTGATATCTGGTCTCGTATTAGTCAGATAATTAAGTTTGCCTACCAATCGTCTGTAAGATGTGGGATCCTTCAAGGGTGTCCATCAGTAACACGTAATTGTTTGCCCGTGACCATGGGCCCTTTCGCAGTTCTTGCATCGGAACTTGTATATTCTTCCAAGAATTCAAGACAGAATTTTCGCTGTGAAAGAATATACCCTGATTGTATGGAAGAAACTCTATCCCAAGGAAATAACGCAGTGTTCCTAGATCTTTGATGCGGAAATTGAGATCTAGAGCACGCTTAATTCCATCAATTTCTTGTTGACAAGCACCAACAATCAACATGTCATCAACATAGACCGCAATGAACATTTTACCCCGTGCAGTTTCTTTATGAAAAAGAGAGTAATCATTCTTGGATTGAGTAAAATCAAGGGTGTGAAGAAAACTGGCTAGTTAGAAAACCATTGTCTGGAGGCTTGCTTAAGACCATACAATGATCTTCTCAACCGGCATGCTTTATTTGTCCCTGTGACCTCAAGGCCTGGTGGTAACCGCATGTAGACTTCCTCATCAAGGTCTCCATGAAGAAACGCATTATTAACGTCAAGTTGGTTGATAATCCATCCTTTGTTAAGTGCAACAACAATGAGAGATCGTATTGTTGTTAACTTGACCACTGGTGAGAAAGTCTCATGATAATCTAGACCGTGTCGTTGAGTGAACCCCTTCGCTACCAACCGGGCTTTGTACCGCTCTAACGTCCCATCCGACTTGAGTTGACTTTGTAGACCATTTGCACCCAATAACCTTCTCCCTCGGGGAAGTGTCACAATATCCCATGTATCGTTCGTTCTTCTAATGCTCGTAGTTCTTGTTGCATGGCTGTCCGCCAGTGTTCTTGCAAGACAGCGGACTGATAATGTGGGGCTCATGCAAATCGGTACTAGACCGATCAATAGATGTGGAAGAAAGGAGAGCCACAGATCTGATGGGTGTAGTCTCTGTTAAGCTCACACAGTGCGCAAGAGTGGTATTAGGAATAACCGTTGATCCATACACCCTCTCATCTAAGATTTGTTGGAAACAAGTATTACACACATAGTCATCCAAGTAACTTGGCTTGCTGGTCACCCTACTTGAACGTCGCAAATCTGTTTGATTGGTGTTGTCTGCAGGTAAAGGAGGAGAAGAATCAGGCTGACTTGTGCGGAACAAAGGTTCTTCATCTGCTAACATAGGAGAGAGAGCATTCTGTTGTTCTAAAAGGTTAGGACTTTGATATTGCTGCATGTCTGATGTGTGGAAAGGAAAAGTATGAATATGAAACTTAACATCCCTGCAAACCTCAACCATGCGACTCTCTAAACTCATCACCTTATATCCTTTCTTTCGTGGATCGTCTCCCAGATATATGCAAGCTTCTCCTCGTGGATCAAATTTCCCTCCTTTTGGACCAACAACTGTCTTGTAACATAAACAACCAAAAGGCTTGATCTCACTATACAAAGGCTTGGTACCAAACAAACTCTCATATGGAGTTTTGCCATTCAACGCCTTGGTAGGTAAACGGTTGATAATAAAGGTCGCATGTAATATACATTCTCCCCAATATTCAAGTGGGAACATTAGATTGAAAAATACCGCTCTAGCCGTTTCCAAAAGATATTTATGTTTCCGTTCGACTATGGCATTTTGTTGTGGCGTATAAGGACATGTTGTTTGATGCACTATCCCTTGTTGCGCAAAGTAACTTTTTCCTTCATTCGAACTTCCCAGTTCTTTGGCATTATTTGTTCTCACCACCTTAACCTTTGCTTCAAACTGTCTTTCTACCATGCGAATAAAATTGACAATCGTTTCCCAAGCATGTCCTTTCTGTTTAATGAGCGTAACCCAAGTAGTACGTGTAAAGTCGTCGACGAAGCAAACAAAATATTTGAACCCGTTGTAAGTGTCTGTACCAAACGGCCCCCAAACATCAATATGTATCATCTCGAATGCTTTCTTGGTTTTGCTTGTAGAATTGCTAAAAGGTAACCGTTGTGCTCTTGACTTGTAACAAACATCACAAGCATAGTTTGAAGAAAAATCTATTTCTTTTATTATGCCAAGAGTTACAAGTTTTCGTAAAGGGACATGCCCTAACTTGATATGCATTTCTAAAGCTTTCGAACTAATTCCACCGTTCTCCTGATTGGGATGGCCCAATTGATGTCGCCGGCCCGTACTGCTACCACTTTCTTCTAAACCGTCTCTGTTCTAATAACTGGACAAGCGCAGCCCAAACCTGGCTGGCCCAAGTCGCGAATCTATCAGTGTCTAGAACGTACAGGTTATCTCTGGCATCTCCAACCTTGTTATTCTGGTCTGCGGTATGGCCCTGAATGTAGCAACCATTGCAATCAAAAATCAGTGAGCAGCAGAATTGCTTCACGAGCTTCGTTACGGAGACGAGATTAAACATGAAATTAGGTATATACATTACTTCCTTCAACCTCGCATTATTCCCCAGCCTTACATCTCCAACAAGATTAACGATTTGCGGACTCCCATCTGGTAATATCACCGTTCTTTCTTCTCCAATCGTCTCCAATTTTCGAACATGCAATCGGCTCCCGACATGTGATCGGTAGCTCCGGAGTCAATTAACCATTGTCCGGCGAAGGTATCACTAGAACGACTACTCATTAAACAGAATTTGTTGCTAATGCAAAAGGTACCATTACCTGAAAAATTGCAGTAGTCGATTCCCTCTGTGTTAGTTTCTGTTTTTGCTCCGCAAAAGCTCTGTGATTTGCTGTAATTGTCTCGGAGTTAAACCTTCTCCTTGCTCTTCTTTGTTGCTACTTTGTGCTGGTTCTGTAACTGAGTTGGCATACGCCTTCTTTCTCCGGGCTAATACTTTGTCGCGCCCATGGATCTCGTAACAATCAGCGACTGTATGACCCGATTTTTTACAATGGGTGCAAATTGTCTCTGGTAGCACTCCTCGTAGCTATGCCTAACTTTTTACAGTGAGAACACATGACCTTCTTCTTGTCGAACCTTCTAGGGTCCTGGTATGTTGCCTCCTGAAACTGTTTGGCTTGAAAAGGACATAGCATCCGTTCTGGTAATTATCTCCCCGCTGTTCTTCTTCTTGAATAATCAGCGAGAATGCTTTCTCGAGGGACGGTATTTCTTTCATGGCTAGTATTTGTCCTCTGATGGACAAATACTTTCGATTAAGCCCCATAAGAAGTGAATGAGTTTGCCTTGTTCGCTTCGTTTCTTGTAAGCTTCTCTGGCACCGCAGCTGCAACCAGAGCAAGAACATCTGGGCGGAGGACAGGCTAAGTTACTTCTCCCCATGCTTTCTTCAATTCGTATAATAGCTTTCGACACTTTCCTCTCCTTGCTTGATATCTGATAACTCTCGCTGCAGGTTATGAATAATTGCAAGATTGATGTGCTCGTATTGTTTAATCAAGGAATCCCAAAGTTCCTTTGGATCGTCACATGAAGCGATAACCTTCTGCAATATTGGAAGAGAGGGAAGTCTTCAACCAGGACAACACAAGAGAAGTCGATCTTTCCCAAGCGCTCCGCCGAATGACATCCGACTCATCAGGTTTGTCTATTTTCCCCAAGACAAACCCATACTTATTTTTAACCTTCAAAGCAGTTATCATATCCGATTTCCATCCTTGAAAACCTCTGCCATCAAACTTTGTCACCAGGTTTAGCCCTGGATTCTCTGCTGAATGAACGTAAATAGGATCATTTACGTCAATAACAGAACTGGATGTACCAGAACCAGAATTGGGCGTGGCTTCTTTCTTGCCTTTGTCTGCATCACCCGCCATGCTTGGAAGAAGCAAGAAACGTCAAAGACCCTAAGCTCTTGATACCATATTAGAAGACGTGAATTTAGGCATAGAGAAGGAGTTTGAGAGTAATGTAATTGCTTATTGTATTTGTAATTCAATGTATACAAAACCTAATGACCGTAAGTTGTATATATAATGTTTGCTACCAAACTATCTGTAAAAGATAAATACACATATGATATAGATAAAATCTAAACTAACTAGATTATCTCTAGTATTTTCTAATAAATGAAATATGGGCTTAAGTATTGTTGGTGGGCTGACAACTAGCCCAATACAGATTAGCGGTATTTATGAATTTACCCTTAAAATGTTTTTTTTTCAGCAAGTTTATTTTACCTACCCATTGGAATCTTTGAAATGCCAAGGCAATATGCTGGGGTTGGATGCAAGGTGGACTATGCCTTATAGCTAAGCGGTATATCAAGTCCTTAAAAAAATAAAGTGGTATGGGCTTTGGCTTATTGTTAAAATAGTGGTATCTCTCTTGACACCCTAACATTGATGAGGTTTTCTTCTATGCGCTTAGCGGTGTTCGTGATGAATTAGTCCACGCGGGCCAGCTGTGTGTCCAATTGCAAGAAGGTACGACTTTCTTTTCTCGACTGATCAAGTTCGACTGATCTAGCTTTAGACTTTTGAGAAAAGAACACTATATTTCATTAAAATGAGTTACTGATGAATACGACAACTTGTAGTGTATTTACAACACACTAACTATGACTGAAGATGTACACAAATATATAGACAGACTAGTGTAACGTTATTCTGATGCAACTAACAGAGAAGTCATATCAGAATACAAAACTAACAGTTAGTCCAAAGCTCAACACTCCCTCAAGATGAAGGGCAGAACAACTGAGAATTCTGGACAAATCTTGCAGATTGTTGTGTTGGCTGGTGTTCTGATAGATTGTTGTTTTCAGAGCTAGCTCCCAGTATCTTTCTTAGGTTGTGGAGGAATACTCCCCTGGTTTCTACACTACTTCTAAAACCAGTGTGATTAAGAAAGTTTTGGTACCGTTTTGTTGTGACTTATTTAGTGAGAACATCAGCCAATTGATGTTCTCTAGGAACATATTGTAGAGTGATAAGACCAGATTGTACTTTTTCCCAAACCAGATGGTAATCCAAGTCAATATGCTTGCTGCGTTCGTGAAACACTGGGTTTCTGGCGATGTAGATGGCAACTTTGTTATCATAACCTACACTGATTGGTGTGATCTTCTTGACTCCAAATTCATGTAGCAATCTGGATAGCCAAGTGAGTTCGGTGGTGACTATGCGAATTGATCTATATTCAGATTCAACAGTTGATAGGGCTACCGTTTCTGCTTCTTGGACTTCCTGTTGATAGTTGTGCCACCAAGTAAGATTGTGTAGCCGCTAATGGGTCGTTGGTTAAGGGGAAGCTTGTCCAATCTGCATCACATAATGCATACAGAGTTAGATCTGGCTTATAATTGAAGAATATCCCTTGTCCTTGTGTACCTTTAATGTATCAAAGGAGAAGGAGTGTTGCCTCATAATGTCCTCTGGTTGGTGCTTGTGAAATTGACTCAGCTGTTGGACTGGGTATGCTTGGTCAGGTTCTAGTGTTAGGAGAGTTTATTCTCCCAACCAATCATCTGTACTGAACTGGTTCTAGAAGAATTTTTTCGTGGAGCTGATGATGTTTGATCTCTGCTGGGAAGGGAACAACTGCAACTTTAGAATCAGAAGAGAGATAGTCACTTAATAAACACAAGTATATTTATTTTGATTTAGAATAACTCCCTTTTATGTGTAGAAGAATTCCAATCTAAGGAAATAACTCAATATGCCCAAATTCTTTATTCTGCATTGTGCATCCATAACAGATTTTAAGTGGGTTATTTAAGGTGGATCATTGCCTATAGAAATTATATCATCTACATATATGCATAATAAAGTTCTAAATTGTCCATTGTATTTTATGAAAAGTGAGTTATTTTTTTTAAATGAGAATATCCATGATAATGTAGAAAATCAGAGAACTTTTCATTCTATGGCGTGAAGCTTGTTTCAGCCCATAAATTGATTTATGCAATTAACAAACCTTAACTTCAGCTTGGCTGATGCTTTTGGAGTCAACTCTGACAATAGTAGCCATGAGGAGTTGTCCCAGTTCCTCAAGAAAATGCAACTGATGATAAAATGATGTATAGTCGGTCACCACAACACCACCTGTGCTGATAGTATCATTATTGATTCTTCTTTTTGGCTAATTTGTAGAATGGTGTGAGGAAAAACAAAGAAAGAAAGACAGTCCTTGATATTTCTGCCATCTTTCTTTACATGTTTGTGTGGTAGTTGTTGTTGATCATGATACTGATTTTGCTCTTCTCTACCTTGAATGTACCTGAGGTTTTAGGGATTATGAGCCTTTTCTGAATTCTGAGAGCCTAAAAGAGAGGCAATTTCGTGTATTAGGTTGAAGATGAATTTTCTGCAATGAACAAACAAAAAACACACCGATGAAACGGGTTGAGGTTGAGCTGCAGCTCCTTCTTCGTGGAGGTCATTTCTTTATTTATTTTCTAGGTTGAACCTTGTACTTGAACTGTGTTGATGTGTAGTTAAACCGTATATATATTTCTGAAGAAGACGACAGTACTACAAACATTGGTTTGTTGTTGCTATTTTGGATATGAGAACTTATCCTAGCAAATGGACAGATGCATTTGTGTTCACATGATTATACACAGCATGAACTTAGAATGAGTCACAAGTCTGGATGGATTATGTAACACAAAGAAAATGTAGCAATTAGGTAGGGGTCACAATTTACGATATAAGCAACTTCTTAACCACGCCCATCGGTTCCAAGTACCATATTGTGACTACGTACTACATTGTATGCTTTTTGAAGAAGAAAATGATGGATGAATATCACCTTAGGAGGAGGATACGTTGAGACCAGAAGAGTAACGAGGCCGCCCATACTAAAAAAAGACATTAGATGAGACGGGGTGGATCTAGAGATCTACAAAACCATTTGAAGAAGCCAACAGTTTGTTACCAGTTGGATTCGATCCTTGTGCACCAGAAGAAAGGGTTCACATAAGAGAACTAACAAGAAGGTAGTAAAGAAGGGCATAAAAGTGGAAACTAAATGCACACCTAAAGTTGCAAAGATATAGAAGGTTAGAGCAACAGATGTTAATTGATTGTTGTTAATTATTAAGAATATCATTTCAATGATGGCATACCTACAACAGAGAGAAAACCTGATTTTCGACCAAGCAAGCAAAGGGGAAATTTATAAGAGATATTAGAAGTCGGAAACTGGTCTCATGTGTTTAGCCAGTCAATAAGAGCAGAGCAGGAGGTTTGGACTGGTCGAGATGAAGATCGCAAGACAGAAAGATTTGATGAAGGGTTGGGGTGGGATGGCGTTGGTGATTGGAAGATTTTGGTCTTTGTTGTTTTTTTATCTAGTCTTTTGTAGTTTGTTTGTCTGTTTTTTTTTATCATTTTTGTGTATTACTTGTATCGTTTGTTTTTCATGTGTCAATTTAGTTTTTGTTGGGTGAGGTCTTTTCCTGTTTTTGAGGTCCCGTTCATTAGAAAGCTTTATTGCAAACACAGCATAACCTGCGTTCACCAAATAGGCTCTTAGTATTGGTTCTTGCACTATCAGACATGCTAACAGCTGCACAAGACTTTACTTCATCTAGTTTAAGCCAATTATGACCAACTCGATAGGGGGTAAAGAGTGAGTCTCAGAAGTGTTAGTAACATTACTTTATGATACGTGAGAAGCTTGATTGAATTAGACTGTTCACTGTCTTTCTACTAGTACTCTGTCCATAATTAATAAATACATTATTCGTTATAGGTTACAGTTTATGAAAAGATTTGTGAACAGAAACACAGTTCATCACTTATGTGTCAAACATGGCCATCGTAATAGTACCAGAGTTCAACAAAATGGAAACACGCTCTAATAATCTAATCTCATGTTAATCCAGAAGATGCAAGCCTGGAACGAGACCAAATCCTTACATAACCAGAGCCTCCAAAACGAAGTTTTGCCTACCAATCCTTAGAAGTATATGGGCTTCAGCGGGCGGACAACAGGTAATGAAAAGCATTGGGGTACAGTTGTTCAGACTTCAGAGTTCCTGTGCTTGCAATATCAGACATATTGAGCTCAGGTTTCGGATACAAGTGGATCAACGTTGAAACTTCCCATTATCTTCGTTAACAATGCCATAAGATATGTATCGGGACTCTACTAGCTTAACCTTACCCAAACAAACACAAAAAAAACATAGTACATGCCAAATGATGACATAGTGATCAAACAAACGGCATTAACCAACCAAACCAATGAAATATAACTTCACTCGTACTACAAGTTTCAAAGTCCCTAGTTGATCGCTCTTTATTGTTGAACACCAGAAAATCCAAAGAAAGACAGCACTATCAACGATGTGGCCTCCCTTCAGCCGAACTACTTCCATCTGCAAGACAGGGTAACACATGGACCACTCAAACAAATCAGCAGCAGTCACAGGCAATCGTTCTTCTTTCCATGTACTCACTATAATCATAATACCTAAGAGGCACGAAGTCGTGGGACCAACAACTTCGTGAAGAACCAACACTAAGGATGGTGGCAGGCTCAAATCATAAAAGATAGTAAGACATAATCTCGAAACACAATATTGAGATTACTAGGCTTAACAATCTAATACACCATACTGTATGGCATATCATATACAATTTTTATCACTACCATTAAATTTTGTTAGCTTCATATCCTCAAAAACCATTAATGCCAATATAATTCAGAAGAGACAACAAGTCATGGGATGATGTTGTCGAGAGAGGAAGGGTATATCAGCAACAGAAAACTAGAAAATCATTACATTGCTGAATCATAAATATATTGTCATATCAGAACGCCAAAAGCAACCACAACAAAAGAATAAAAAATACTATCAGAGGCTGATATGTAATGCAGCTAACCTGAGAGCACATAGACTCAGTGATGAGAAGATGTTTTTGAGGAAGACATAGTGTTGTATGCAGCCCGCCAACACAGTAGATGCCAAAAGCAACAAGGCCATTCCAAGTCCAGGAACTGAATGCTTGAACTGGTTGGATAGCATTGGGTGCTTCCTCCATGCATCCCTTCTCCTAAAGAACTCCCCAGTGGAACCCAGTTGCTTAGCCATCACTTTGTATGCTCTGAGAAAATAGAAAGCCCAGTCTTATTTAGAAGTTTACTATACAAAACTCAAATAACAGAGCAAGAACGTAATAACATTTATTTTTAAGCACTCCATATGGCTTCCAGACTCACTAAAATATATCAGATAGGAGAGATGAACATAAAAACACCAGCAAGAGTATGAAAAGATTTCTACTTATTAGCAGGTGCAATCCTACAGCAAAGTAACTAAAAGAAACTACAATTCACACCAAGGGTGCAAACCAAAACATGATAGCTATCAAACTAATTCAGAATTGCTACAATGGTGTACAGTGGGGAGGAGGAATGAGAAGAGATGCAAAACAGCAACTAGGCAATTGACTCAATAGAGACTAGGAAGGTTAATGGGATATTAGTCAAATGACCAGATTCAAGCCCAATGATCTACCATATCTTCACTCCCATTTACATTAGTATAAATCAAATTCCGAGACGACCGCCCCCCCCCCCCCCCCCCCCCCTCAATGATTGCAAGATTAAAGAACTGAATAAAGAAAATCAACCTATACACCCGATATCCAGAGATTTCACAAGCTGGGGGATAACAACTTCGATCATCTCTCTTAGTTGAGTTTGAAATATACAAGCAATCCAAGCGATCGCAAGTTAAATATTCAGAACTGAAACCCAAACTAAGGCATGGGACGGCACAGATTCGAGAAATCATATGCATATGGCAAAAATCGAGAGCTCGCAACATAAAGGAAATTAGATAGTAAACCATTTAGGATGCCCATATTAGACTTGGGTATCAAATTAGAGAATTTCATCCCACTAAACAGATAACCCTTATTGATTTGTTTATAAGAAACAGCGACATTTAGGAATTCAAGCACCAGCGGATTGAACCTAATAGTTGAAAGGATTTGAACAGAGAATCTGATTTTACACAGAAAATGGTATTAAAACGCGGAAACTTAATGGTGCTAGGGGAAACGAAGACAATCGGATTTCTAGGGCGAAGGAGGAATGAAAATCTCATTGAAATTACCACGTGAAAATGGCGGAGCTCGGCGGTAAGGTTAATAACGAAGGCGGAGTGAAATACCCGGTGGCCGGCGAATCGGAGCGAAAGACTACTTAAATGAAATGAGGAAGGTCGACCGAGTGGGAATGTGTGGTTACGTCCAGTAGAGCTCGGGCTGGGTCCGGTGAAAAAAATCCAAAATAACCTCTCTATCCAAAATATAATCCGAAACCCTAAAAACTCTAATTAACCAGCAAGAGTTTCTTAATCTTCACTTCATTAACCAAACTCAGAACATCTACTTAGATTTATTTCCGTTTTTTTTTTTTAAACGATAGGTGTCGTGCGCTACAAACATTTTTTTAAAGATTTTTTTCTTTTTTTATTACAAAAACTTTAAATTGTTGTAAATTTTGATATATAGTCCAAAATAAAAAAAAAATATATCATTGTTCACCTAAATTCAAGCTCTTTAAGGCCCCGTTCGTTCTCAGCAATTCGTGGGTGTGTAGAGATTAATCTCACTTTTTGCTAAAAGTAGCTAACAGGTGTGAATATTAGACTGGATAAAAAGTAACTCTGGACAGTTGTCTGACCACTATTTGCTAACCATATAGAGATTAAGAAATCGCAGCTATTCCTGCTTTTGGAAGTCAGGAACGAACGCCCCCTAAAACAAGACCAGTCATAGATATATTTTGACAACTTTAAAAAAATTATTTTTACATGTATAGTGCATAGAATGTAAAAGAAAACTTGTACAGATGGTCATACAAACTTGTACAAATGTTCACTAAAACATGTACATCCTCATGTAAAAACATGTACATTAAAAACATACAGAAGGTCACATAAACCTGTACGAATCATTTAAATATGTATATTCTTAGATTAAAACCTGTACATAAAAGAAATAACACTTGTACAGACAGTCATACAATATGTACAGATGACCATACAAACATGTACAGATGTTCATTAAAAAATATGTACATTCTCACATTTAAATATGTACATCATCACATTAAAACATGTACATTCTCACATTAAAACATGTACATACATCCTCATATTAAAATATCATGGTATACATGTAAAATAATTTTTTTTGAAAGTTGTCAAAATATATCCATGACTGGTCTTGTTTTGAAGAGCTTGAATTTAGATGAGCAATGATATAATTTTTTTCATTTTAGACTTATATATTAAAAGTTACAACAATTTAAATTATTGTTGTTTTAATAAAGATTTAAAAAAATAAAAGAAAAAAAAACAAAACGAAATCGGCGGGGGCGTAGTCACTTTGTTTGTTTATATTTTCATTTTGTCCCACTATATTTCATTAACTACAAAATTACCCTATTATAAAATATTTTTTATTTTAATTTGACTAAAATCTCCTTGGATGTAGCCAAGATAGCTACATCCACATGTAGCTAAGAATTTGGCTTAGATTTAATTAACCCAAAATGATATCAAGGCCCTCTAATCAAACACCTAGACATTAAACAACAGATACCCTATCTTTAACCTAAACCAGTCGTCATACCAATTCAACAATACTTACCAAATCTTTTTTGGTTTAATTATGCAAGATTAAATCCGAAATAAGAGTCAGGGGTGTCAAAATTAACACAATGAATTCACTCCTTCTATTAGACTTTGGAAAAGAATTGTAAGTTTTACAGAGCCAAGCTCTCTATCTGTAGTATCGACTGAGTTATCTGCTACTATAGCAGAGACTAGAAAATATAGGAGAAGAGAAGGAAGACCGGTCTGGTTAGATGGAACAAAACTGGACCGGGTGAGAATTACAACATAACCCTAGATACACACTAAGTAACATTATCCTAGGATACAACCTAACTCCAATACCCCCCCCCCCCCCCCCCCCAACTCAAAAGTACAATCCGTCTGTGCGAATTGTGGTTTTGTTTTTTTGGACTTCAGCCACTGTCTGGTTCTTAGAAATTAGCCACTGTCCTTATGCTCCTGCAAACCCAAAGAATTAAACAAACCTTGATAATTCTTACCTGTTAGTGCCTTTGTCATGACATCAGCTAGCTAGTGCTTGCTGGGTACATACTGCACATGGATTAGACCCTCTTGTAGTTTCTCACGTACAAAGTGGCAATCTAACTCGATGTGCTTTGTACGTTCGTGAGAAACTGTCTTTGCTATATGGACTGCAGCAAGATTATCGCAGTTTAAAGAAATAGGTGTTATGTTAGTTATACCTATCTCATTGAGTAACCTGCTCAGCCAACTGAGTTCACTAGTCACTTGTCTCATTGCTCTATATTCTGCTTCTGCAGAAGATAGAGTGAACGATACCTGTTTTTTCGATTTCCAGCTCAAAGGACATCCACCTAACATAATGTAATAACCTGACGCGACTTTCTTGTGATTGGGCATGAAGCCCAATCTGAATCACAGTAAGCAATCAATTCAAAATCATCTTTGCAGTTAAAGAAGAGACCAAAACTTGAAGTGCCTTTTATATAAGTCAGAGTGTGTAAGGCGGCCTTCATGTGTTCTGTTCTTGGTGATTGCAAAAACTGGCTTAGATATTGAACAACATAGCTAATATCAAGTCTGGTATTAGTAAGGAAGTTAAGTTTTCCTACTAAAGTTCTGTATTTAGTGGGGTTTTCTAATTTGTGTCCAGAATCTGGATACAGTTCTATGTTTATTGGTAGGGGTGAGATAGCAGTTCTGGATTTCTCTATATCAAAATCTTTGATAATCTGATTTGTGTATTTCTTCTGTGTCATTATTACACCCCCCCTTTGTTTGTAGAAATTCCATTCCAAGAAAATAATTAAGTCTACCTAAATCCTTTATTCTGAATTCTTTGTTGAGTTGATTTTTCAGAAACTTTATGTCCTTAGTTTTTTCCAACAACTAAGATGTCATTGACATAAATGCCTAAAAGGGTGATATTGGCTTTGTTTCTTTTGATAAACAAAGAATGGTCATTTTGTGAGTGATTGAATCCTAGGCCTTAAAGAAACTTAGCAAGCCTCTTATACCACTGTCTTGAGCTTGCTTAAGTCCATAGATTGATTTATTCAGCTTGCAAACCTATTCTCACCTGTCACTCTAAGACCCTCATGGATTGTCATATACACATCTTCATGGAGATTTCCATGAAGAAAAATGTTTGTTCACATCTAGCTAGTCAAGAATCCATCCTTTTTGACAGCCATTATCACTAGAGCCCTAATCGTTGTATGTTTAACTACTGGAGAAAAGGTTTCCTCGTAGTCTAGGCCTTGTTTTTGAGTAAATCCTCTCACAACTAACCTTGCTTTAAATCTCTCTAGATCCCAATTTGCCTTTAATTTAGTTTTATATACCCACTTGCAGCTTATAGGTCTTTTTCCTTTAGGGAGATTTACTATTGTCCATGTGTTATTCAGTTTTAGAGCCTCAAATTCTTCTGTCATTGCCTTAACCCATATAGGATCTTTACTCGCATTTTTGTAGTTTGATGGTTCTTCTAGGTTGTGAAGTTTATCAAGGAAAGTGTTTGTATCTTGTGGGAGAGAGCAGGAGAGTACTGTCTAACTTGGTAAAAAATCAGTAAGAGTTTCTATCGTGGAGGGAGTTTCTGTGGTAGAAGATGGTAAATTGATTGGATTTCCTTGATCTAACCTAGCTGCTAGAATTATGGAAAAAGATCCTTACTGTTATGGGCTGAAGAGCAAATATAATCATCGTATTTTGATGGGACTCTATGTGTTCTACTGGATCTCCTAAGAGAAACCTATTCAGTGGGTTGGTCTTGGTTTACTTCTTCTTGAAGGGTTGTTTCTTCTTCTCTATTGTCTTGACTGTTTGTCTCTCTCCTGATTTCTATTCCTTGGTTCATGGGGTTATCATCCTCTGGACTACAAATGGATGGAAAAGGAAAGAAGGTTTCTGTTTCTTCCTCACTTTTATAGTAAAGATCTCTTCACTCTTTCTCTCTGAGGGGAAGACATTTTCAAAGAAGGTTGTGTCTCGACTGTTCCTAACAGTTTTGTCTTCTAGAGAAAGAACTCTTGCCCCCTTTGTATTCTTATAATCCCCAAGGTAAACACAGGGAATAGAACGGGAGTCTAATTTACTCCTGTTTGGATCTATATTTGTAATGTAAACAAGACATCCAAAAGTTTTCAATTTATGGTAATCTGGTTTACAACCAATAGTCTTTCAAAAGGAGTCTGACCATTGAGTGCCTTACTAGGGGTTCTGTTTATTATGTAAACAGATTGTTCTACACAATATCCCCAAAAAGATTTTTCTAATCTGGACTGTAAAAGACAAGCACGGGCCACTTCCATTATATGAGCTTGCTTCCTCTCACCACACCCCATTTTGTTGGGGGGTGTGAGGACAGCTAGTCTGATGGATAATCCCTTTGGTGGCAAAAAATTCCACTCCCTGCAGGGATTTTCCAAGTTCTTTAGCGTTATCACTCCTCACTATTTTTACATTTAGATTCATTTGTTGTTAAATGAGAAGGATAAAGTTTCTTATTTCTTTAATGGCCTCAGATTTTTGTTTGAGAAGTCTTATCCAGACACCTCTAGTATAGTCGTCTACAATGGTCAAGACGTATCTGTGTCCTTTTTCTGTTTCATTTCTCATAGGACCGCATGTATATAAATGTATCATTTCAAGTGGTTGTGTTGTTTTAATGCTAGAAGCAGAGAATTTCTGTCTTTTGCTTTTCGCCTTAAAACACACAGTGCAGGGAAGGGCAGATTTAACATCAGAAAGGGTTTTTATGTTTAGATCAAATATGGAGTACAATTTCCTAAGTGGCATATGCCCTAATCTATGGTGCCACAGAGACACCTTTTTATCACAATTCATCTCTGTATCATCCTTATCTATACTGTTACACAAAACAGTTCCAGTTTTCTTCCTAGCTATGATAGAACACAGAGCTTGAACATCAACGAAATACAATCCAGAGATCAATTTTCCAAACTTCATGAAAGACTTGATTCAGAATCCTGTAGGGCACAAGCATTATCACTGAAAACTATTTGCAAATTTAACCGTTTCATCAATCTGCTTACTGAAACAAGGTTAAATCTAAAAGATTGAACATACATGACATTTCTTAGGCAGTTATTCCATCAATAATTAAGTCTCAAGTTCTATGAATAGGTTTCTTATAACCATCAGGAAGCGTAATTTCTCTAGTTTCTGTCAAGTATTTCAATTAGTGAGTAATTCAATGTTTCCACTAATATGTATGTAGCTCCTGAGTCCAAGGTCCACATGTTTTTCAGTTTTGATAAGGTAAAGACACTATCAGATATGAGACAGGGCGGAAAATTTAGGTTAGGTTTAGTGTTACCTGAGAAATCTCCAAAATTTGCTTCACCATTTGATTTGCCAGACGACTTCCGCTGTTGAAAGTAGTTGAATAGTTGCTCCAGTTGATCCGCGCTCATACCTTGGACAGGGGAAGTCAGATTCCCTTGATCACTCATCGTACTAGCCCTCTTTTCCTCTTCCATCACGGTGTTGGCTCGAACATTCTCCTTTGCCTTGGTGGGGAACCCTATCAACCACCAGCATTCGTTTCTTGAATGTCTTGGTTTCTCGCAGTTTTTACACTTCTGGACTTCCTTCTTGCTGGGGCTGGCGTATTTGGGTGTCTGTTTCTTCGCATTGAACTTAGGGTTTCCAAAGCTTGAGTTTCCCTTCTGTTTGTTCACACGAAGTTTTGGTCAGTCCCTCTCGATATTAGGGCTACAGAGTGATCCGGGTCTTCTTTCGACTCGAAGTTTGTCAACTGTTGCTCTTCTTGAATTAGGAGAGAATAGGCTTCTTCCAATATGGGCGTCTCCTTATAGCCAATATCTGACCTTGAAGAAGCAGATATTCCTTGTTCAACCCCATAAGGATGTGAACCAGCTCCTCCTCTTCTTTGCGCTTGGTCAGAAGATCCGTCAACTTGCAATTCGAACAACAATTGCACTCTTCTTGCGGTAGAGCCGTTTCGTACTCCGCCCATGCCTCCCGAAGTTTCATGAAGTAGTCCGTGATATGGACTAAATTTGTGATCTGGGCTTTGAGGGCATGTAGTGTGGCTAGGTTTTTCTTTTTGAAGCGGCGACAAAGCCATTTCCACACTTGTTGCGGATCATCTGAAAACATCATACACCTGCCTATATTCGGCGCAACGGAGGAGATGATCCAAGAACAGACAAGGGAGTTTACGCGTTCCCATGCTGCATATCTAACTGGATCTTGAGCATTTGGTCGGGTTATTGTCCCTTCTACAAACCCCAACTTGTTTTTGGCCCTCAACGCTCTCCGCATCCCCCATTTCCAAGCAAAAAAACCCTGCCCAGTGAACTTTGCGGTGAGCGGCTGCCCCGGCTGCTCCGTGGCATGAACATAAAGCGGATCTGCGGGATCGATTGAAGTCTTATCTTTTCCGTCGTCTTCTTCCTTAACGTATCATCGTCGCCGGATTTCTCAGTCAAACTCATCTTTTAGCGGAAACGTATTTACCGCTCTGATACCATGTCAAAATTAACACAATGAATTCACTCCTTCTATTAGACTTTGGAAAATAATCGTAAGTTTTACAGAGCCAAGCTCTCTATCTGTAGTATCGACTAAGTTATCTGCTACTATAGCAGAGAATATAAAATATAGGAGAAGAGGAGGGAAGACCGGTCTGGTTAGATGGAACAGAACCGGACCGGGTGAGAATTACAACATAACCCTAGATACCACTAAGTAATAAAAGATACAAGTGACATTATCTAGGATACAGCCTAAACAGGGTATCTTGTGAACTTCAAAACATAAACAGAGGTATTTCGTGAACAACAAACTTAAATAGGGTATCTTATAAAATTTAAAAATTTTCAAAAAAAAAGTAGCCAAAAAACTGTGAATTTTTCAAAAAAAAAAAAATGGGCCAGGGGCAAAATAGTCATTATCCAGGGGAGGTTAACGGAATATTTGATGTCGTTTTTAAAAAGGGGCATTTTGTGAATTAGCAAAGAAAACAAGGGTATCTTGTGACAAAGTTTCAAAAAGGGGTATATTGTGAATTTTCCCTTTAATATTTAAGAATTGTTAATTGTGTGTTATTGTGTTACAATTTTATATGTTTTCTAGTTATAAAATTCTCTAACAAAACGTTAAAGGTAAAATAATAATATTCAAGATCATTTTACCACAAGGTGCACATTGTAAATTTTAAAATTGGGATACATAACAAATTAAAAAAAATTTAGGATTCTTTTGTGAATTTATCATTTAAAATGTTTTTTTACAAATCAATTTATATGTAGATACCTACCAAGTACCAATTGAACTCATTGAAATCTCTAGGAAATACTCTGGTTTGCAGCGTTCAATGCAGTATGGACTATGGCTTATAGATCAAGCGGTATCCGGTCCTTAAAAAAAAAAAGTGGTATGGGCTCTGGTATAGTTAAAATAGTGGTACCCCTACACTGATCAGGTATTCTTCTATGCGCTGAGCGGTGTTCTGTGATGAATTAGGCCACGACTTTTTTTCCCTGAGAGGCCCAATAAGAATGGGCCTACCGAGCTTTAACTGGATCAGATTTTTTTGAACTATGAAAAATAACATCAAACAAGGCTCCGCCCAGCTCAAACTGGGGTGACTTGATGAGATTATTTTAGATTTATAACTTGCAGGAGTATTATTTATTATGTCAAAAGCCTCCTGACCTTTTTACAATAGCCGCTTGCTCAGCATTTTATATAATGCCATCTAGATATCTTATGCAGCCGTTTGACCCCACAAGTAATAGTACTATTTAGTTATACGAATGAGTCGCCTCGCCTGCATTGTCGGTCAGTGTGAAGGAGCTGCCTAACATGTTTGAATTTTAAAAGGGGTTATTACGACTCCACAAACCCACCATCACGACGTGTTAATTGTTCAATGAATCAATTAAAATATAATGTATTAATCGATCTTTGATTATGTTATCTGCAGTCTATTGTGCACGCAAGACTGAGGACTTATTCAGAATAATTGGTCGAGGTTCCAATTGCCTAGATCAGCCGTGCGTGCTCCTCTCAACATCACTTAACGGCCTTCTAATAAAATGAAACCATGAAATAATTAGTCTATTGTTGGAGTTGGTTAGGAGTACATGAACTTTTCTTCAGCTACTTCTAATGTTTTTTTTCTTTTGTATTGCTTAATATTCAATCGAAAACAAAAAGGATAAGAGAAGAGAGATAGACTATAGGTGGCTTAGATCGGCTTCTAGGTTGTTGGACTTGACTGCACAGTGTATACTTAGACACAAAAGAATTACGGGCCGGTCTATTTTATAGTAACTCGTGTTTAGCTATTGATGATTGATTAATTATATGATTAAAATACCGTAATTGATGACTGGTGGTGATGATTTATGAAGAGCTTTGTAGTCTCTTCCAATGCACGCTATGTACATAATAACTACTGATTTGATAACCTTGAACAGTTTGAACTTGACCTTATTCACTAGCTTCGTTAACCAGCCACAACTTATAATTTTGAAGTGTTGATAACAAATATAGTTATGCGAAAAGTATTTAAATTTTGAATTTTAATTATAATAAACTACATATATATCATATATGGTTATCATATGTTTCGTATACACCTTTCTATTCAAATTTAAGAACAATCTATACTAGAAGTTTGTTTTTCTAAAAATGTAGCTAATTTATTCTAACTATATTAATTTACAATTTTTTTGTTATAAAATAAAACAAAAACACTTGCTTTAAGAGGTGATATAAACAGTCTCATTTTAGATCATGGTATAAATCTTTAAAATCTTAGAAGATGGGCCCTCAAATGTCCTTGATCGAGACATTTAGCTTTAATATGCATGAAATTTCTGATTTTATTATTGATGTTTTAGTAAATGTCTTATAAATAATACTAACAACTAAATCTTTTTTTAAGTAAAGGCCACCTTTTATATTATATTATATGAAGAAGATTACATGCAGGTGGACACTGGTATAAAGAAATACCTATCTACTAACATGTGTCCTAAAAGTAAGAAAACTTGCATGAAAAGCTTTATCATCAAAGTGAGCATCCACCATGGCCAGCCCTAGCACCGCCACCACCATCACCGCCGGGCTGCGGCTTTTCAAAAGTTATGGATATGTTACATGCAATCAACAGCAACTGGCTAAAGCCGAGTGGGATCCAACGGCTCATCAGAGCTCAGATAAGTCTTTTTTACACATGCAACAACATAACCGGTGGATAAACCTACAAACCAACACCAACCCAAAGCTCACAAGACACAAAAACTCAAAAACAAGCCGGATGAAAACGATAAACTTCTCTCACTAGAGAAGAAGCTAAGAACAAACCAGAACAACAAAGCAAGATAAAAACTAGTTCATCTATGAACTAGTACTAAGCAAAAGAGAAGGGGAAAAGAGGAGGGAGAAGAAGAAAAGGTGAAAAAAAAAGGAAAAAAAGAAGATGAGTGAGGAGAGAGGAGAGAGCGTTTTCTCTTTCTATATCTACATTGTCGTATACCATAGAGAGTATTACTAACAACTAAATCTTTGAGTGCAAGTCCCTATGCATGGACTTATATAGAAGAATATTTCATATAACAGAAGATAAAAACATCCTTATAAACTAATACGAACTCAATATTCAACATTGTCAGTTGGCAATGCGGAGGGATATTACTGGTGCAAAGGAACGAGACAAAAGTATTATAAATGAAAAAACATACGATTATGTGGTAAATATTGGCTACATATACAAGTAGGATTAGATAAAACAATTATAATAAGAGATATTACATATGATTAAAGGGTCCGATAAGCTTCTCGTGTTTGAGCTTGAAAACCAGATAATAAAAGAGATAGGATGAAATCCTTAAATATCATAGAATCAAAAGTATTGGGTTCAAAATCCATATATACACTACAGTTTAGTGATAAATATTCATTTAAAACTTTAGTATCACTCTTACTCTTGCTGATTCTTCAACCACTTAAGAAAAGAGATAGAGGATAAAATCCTTAAATAAAATGAATTTAGTTCATCCACATACATAGTCTCGTTTGTGTTGACATATCTTCTATATATTTAATGACATATTTATAATGGTGACCATTTGAATATGGCTTAGATGTGATGTGAGTGTCACATTCTCCTCATAAAAGATACTGAAAAACAATCACAAATATATTAAAAACAAACAGAGCTAAAATTTATATAAGAATATATTTAGATCATCACAAAAATCTTATATTCTAAAAAAATGAAGCATCATTTTGGAGATAATACTTTTTTTTTTCTGGTGATTTTTAGAAACTTGTCTCTGATTTTTCTACAATAAATTCAAAAGTTATATGTTAAGTTAACAATTAAACTTTTTTACAGTACATAGGACGGACGTTGGACATTTTGAAATATTAGTTTTTCCCTCTGATTTTATTTTTTTTTTCAAAAATGCAGAAGGGAGATTTAATTGGGGTTAGTGGGAGGAGGAGCCTCTTTGATGTAAGAGTAAACTCCCGCATTTGCCGTCTCATCTAGATATCTTTTTGTCTCACCTTTTTTTTTTTTTTCTCTTTCTCTCTCTGTCTGCAGCAGTCGGCCGGTAAGTAAACCGGAATTAATTAAAAAGCCAGAAAGTGATGGGAGCAACTAATAGTAACCATCTTTCTGCTTCAAAAAAAAAAAAAATAGTAACCATCTTCCCTTTTGTCCGTCATCTTCTCACCAAACACACACACGGGGAGCAACGCGGCGCGATTTATATAGTTTAGATTTATTGGATTCGCTAATTCCTTCCTTGAATTCAAAAATCTATGTTCTTCTCATTCCCTCTTTAATCCTCCACTCCGCCGGATTCCGATCATCGTTCCAATCAATTAGCTAGTGTGTGCTGTGTTTCTTCTCTCCGCGTATCCGGTGTCAGAGGAGTGCAGAAACAAATGGGAGTGTGAAACAGCTTTAATTCGTCCTTTCCACCCATTTTCCTCTGTTTTGTTCTGGTGAAAAATATCCTTTTAGAAATCAGCGTCACTCTCTTTGACCTATTCGCCAGGTAGAAAAAATCAACACCACTTTTTTTTTTTTTTTTTGGGTTTCTCGACCTTTATCTCCTCTATTCCTGTTCCATTTCCTCTCTTCCCCAGAATTAGAATTATCTCTATCCCATCATCCTCTTCCCTGTCTCTTCATCTAAACAAACAAGATGATCACCATATCTTTCTCATGTCTAATCTCACAGTAGTATTAAAAGGGGGTTAGACTTAGACATTCAAGCTTTTTTTTTCTATGGGTTACCGGATGTAACAAAATTGAACGCATTCATTGCAACAGCAGCAGCGGATTCATTCTTTCTTTAACAACAATATCATTTATATCTGCCATTAAATTCTGTCCAACTTCTAACCCCAACCATCATCCATCACCATTTTGAGATAACTGATTCTGCACTAGCTGTTCCTCTCTCTCTTATATCCACTTTATCGAACGGGTGGAAAGCGCTTTGGATCTGTTGTTTTTTTGTAAACCCAGCTTTTGAGGGGTGAGGTGATAAAAGGAGCGCCATATGATGATGATGATTACTTCAGTCCAGTTGATGCGCACTGATCATATATAATTTGCCACCACACACCCACCGCTTTCTTTCAGGTCAGTCTATTTTTGTTTTTTAAATTCACATACTGGAACTCTTTTCTCAGTTTTTTTATATACGATTCGTTCTCCTCGATTCCCTGAATTTGCTCTCACTTTTACTTCATTTTAAATAAATTAAACAAAACCTAGCTAATATCCCGCTGCCATTTGCAGTATCCAGCTCATTCTTCTGGGAATGTTTCTCTCTACCTCCCCTGAAATCCAACACCTCCTTTTTTTTCCCCCAAATCTTCCCCACCAACCAACCAAACCCGTGTCTCACCCTACTTATACAACTTTATTAATCTTATAACTACAATCCTTGCATTTCATTTTATGCAGTAATCCTTCAGGGGTTTGAAACAAATTGAATTTAATGGGTTGTGCGAGCTCGAAACAACCAAAACCGTCAAAATGTAAGCACTGCAACGCCCCAGCTTCACCGGTTCGTCGAAGCTATTCCGTCCATGTTCACACACCCACCTTCAATGACAGGTGACAGTTACCATGTGGTGGCACTCCAATCTTCCACCCTCGGATCCCTCCGACTTGATGAGTATGATGCCTTATCCTCTACCCTCAATCGGCAAATCACCCACCACCACGACAACGACAGTTGTTTCAAAAACGGTTATCATCATCAGTACTGTGCCGATAGCAACGATGTGGTTGTGGACAGAAAAGCTGAATTCGAACTGGGTATGATCGAGGCGAAAAGCGTGGTCACAGATGATTGATGAGAAGATAACTAAAGTTGTAGTACCGAGGACACCGATTCAAACTCCACCTGGTGAGCCGGAGATGATTGATGCTTGGGAGATGATGAACGGGTTGGAAGATACTAGTCCACTTCTTCGACCTGCTGTGACAGCGGGTGAGCATACACGAAGCTTTTTCTTTCCATGTTTTCCCAGTGATTTCGTGGTGGAGTCACCCAGACCTGTGGTAGTACGGACAGAGGAGGAAAAGGATGAGGAGGAGGAGGAGTCGCCTGAATCGATTTGGGTTGGAAGTAATGTTGACAAAAATTTGTCAGATAGTGGTGGTGGTGGTAAGTTATTTCAATCAAAGAATTTAGTTTCTGATTTCGATCCTGAAATGGTTATGGCGTTCAGAAAAGCATTACAAGAGCTTTCACCAAAACATCCTTACATTTCAACCGAAATGGTGGTGGTCCTATCGAAGATGTACTAAAATTGTGCGAGGGGAAGAAGATGAATGTCGGTGTATTAGATAGAGAGTTTGAAGAACAGGAAAACACCAAATCAAACGGGTATGCATCAGAGAATAATAACGAGAACTCTGAACACGATGAAAATGAAGACCCATCATCCGAACAAATCGAGCGACATCAGCAAGTGAAGGAGAGGCTAGTGTTGTACTTCACGAGTCTTCGAGGAGTGCGTAAGACATATGAGAACTGCTGTGATGTAGGATGATTCTAAAATCGATTGGGGTTCGTGTTGATGAGAGAGACGTGTCAATGCATTCTGTATTCAAGGAAGAATTGCAAGCCTAATGAACAAATCACAACAACAACAACCACAACAACCCGGTGTGGGATTACCGCAACTGTTTTTGGGTGAGAAATACGTAGGTGGGGTGGAGGAGATTCGTAAATTGCATGAGGATGGTGAGCTTGAGAAGATTCTTAGCGGGTGTGAGAGGATGAAGGATGATGAAGTGAGTGGTGGATTGTCGTGTGAGGGTTGTGGTGATATCAGGTTTGTTCCTTGTGAAACGTGTTCTGGGTCATGCAAGATTTATTGTGAAGAGGAAGATGATGAGCAGAAGAAGAGGAGAGGATGTAGAAGTGAACAAGTGTATTGAAGAAAGTGGTGAGTTTGGGTTTCAGAGATGTCCTGATTGTAATGAAAATGGTCTCATTAGATGCCCGTACTGTTGCTACAACTGATCGATTGATTGATTGGAAGCAATTGACCAACCATTTGGGGAAGTATCAAGAATTTCTTGATCAATTTTTGTTTCTGATTTCCACGTGTTGTTGGGTTTGTGTTTGT
This sequence comes from Limonium bicolor, assembly GCA_023374045.1. Classification (NCBI taxonomy): domain Eukaryota; kingdom Viridiplantae; phylum Streptophyta; class Magnoliopsida; order Caryophyllales; family Plumbaginaceae; genus Limonium; species Limonium bicolor. Next base: position 56,904,410 of record CM041777.1, read on the forward strand.
TTTGTCTGTTCTTGTTCTGTGTTGTACAGCACATAAATGTTACATGGGGTTTGATATAGTAGTATTTGTTTCCCTTGCAAGGAAAAGGAATAGATGATCTTTGTTCCTGGAAAGAAGAAGAGAACAGAGCAGAATAGGTAATTTTAAGTTGTTGGAAGAAGTAACGCACTCAATTCTCCTTACAATTCAACTACTACTAAGTTTTTTGTTCTATATACTCCATCCATCTTGTTGTATGAAAAGAGTCCAATTAATACACTAGTAGCGTCTGTATACATGTCAGAGTACTGTATAATCCATAGATTTTCAACCGCTTCTCTTTCATAGTATTAATAAGGAATGAAGATTAGGAGGAGTGCTTGGAAGAGTCAAGTCCATCATATTCTAGATGGTTGACCGAGCCTGCCTGCCGCATTCAGATTAGTGATTTCTATATACTACACCAATCATCAAGTCTAATATATATATAAGATAAGACCGCCCAGGTCTCTCTGTCACATATTTATCTGAGTGTGGATGTTAGGTGAAGACGGTCAAATTTGGAGGAGACAACAATGAACCAATCTTTTTCGTTCCAGAAGAAGCAGCTTAAACTTCTAGCTTCAATGGAGGGAAGGATTGATCCCTAGAACTCCGACAGGAGAGTACTCTTTTACCCTCAACTACCGCCATAACAGATGATGAAAGGGTCTCTAACAGATGAGACTTGAATTAATCCACCAACCACCGTCTGTGTGAAAGCTAATACATCAATTGCAATTATTGATTGTCACGTCGACGTATCGTATGGTGTTAGGACATGAAAAGGAGCATCTGCAATTTTCAGAGTCAAATTGTCAATTCCGTTTCACATATGCTGCTGCATTAGAAGAGAGAAGACTGTGCATTAGCTTGATTGAACCGGAACTTTTTCCATTAAGATTTTTCAACAAACTTTCGGTGAGAACATCTTAAGTCTGTACAAACAAGAAACAGACGATAAAAGAAGACGTGAATGAAGCCAAGCTAGCTACAAAATGTCTGTCTGAAAGTAGTTAGCTTCTAGACACTGGACCTATGGATCAGAAGACTTCCTGACGAATCTTTTTCTATTCTTTTTTTTGAGGTAAAGGAAGACTGACTGACGAATCAAAACACTAATGAGGACAAATAGGTAATGTAATGGTCCCGTGACTCGTGAATTACTCTATACATTTCCTACTGTGATTTTCTTCCACTGGGTTCCCCTGGCGTGTGTTTAAAAAATGATGTACGAAATCCGTCGTTCTTTCTTTTGCGGGTTATTATTCGTAATTCGTACATCATCAGACTCAGAAGATAGTTAGTGTAGTAGTTGGTATTCAGCGCAGAAATTAAGGTGTTCGCTTCAATGGCAGAGATATTTAACTTGAGAGACACGCATTCATTGTCATGTCATGTAATATAATAACTATAGACAAGCATATTTATTTGCTGATGGTACTGTTCCTAAAGGGAAATATATAGCTTCAAGAAATTATTCAGACCAGAGTATTAATGTGGAATCGTATCGTTATTAATGGGTCACTTGGCCCACTAATTTGGGAATTACTGTAATCACTAAAGTAAAGATTGTTTTTTTTTTTTTTTCTGAATCACGGACTTAAAGTAAAGATTGTTAAAACTATTGTGGTGGGTGATTATCGTCTAGCTAGTGAATATTATTGACTGTTGATTAGTGACTGTGATTGTTTGGCAGTGATTTTTTTTCTAATCAAATAATACTAATACATAATCGTCTGATTATCTCGGTGTCAACAAAAAGTTTACACAAAGCTAGCTAATAGATACTAAAAACTTAATATCACAAAAGAAACCAAATACTCCCCCACCCTCTAATGTGACAACCGGTAATTGACCATTCACATAACCCAGACAAGTAACAAAAATTGTATTGTAGCTCTAAAATCTCATTCATCACTTCATATTTCCGTTCCTACTAAGTTCAACAGCAGCCTTAGAAGCCCGGACAAAAACCTCAGAGACCCAACCGGCACCTTTCGAGATATAGCTGCTCCCATTATTCACCACCGTATTCGCAGTTCTCCCAGTGAAAGACGCAGCTGATTTAGTCCTCTCAGTTACAAGGTACCTCTGGTCAACAGACCGGACAGCTTCAACCCCAGCACTGAACTTATTCCCAAGCCCAAACCTGTTACTCAGCTCGGCCATCTTCGCTGTTGCTGTAGCTGACACTCTGTAGGATTCGTCAAATGCCTTTGCTCTTGACAGGGTATCCTTTCCTAGATCGTATCCTTTTGCTAGCATGATCTTCACGACTTCCTGTGTCATGGTTACTGCTTCCCCAGGTGATGTGATGGAGGGTCCACTTGAATTTAATCCCTGGTAGCGTAGGTAGGTTTTTGACAATGGAGCAGAGACAAATGAGTAGCTGTGGATTATTATGTTCAAGCTCCAGTAACTATACAGATTTTTTATGTTATAGACGGACACTTGATTGGTTTGGTTTGTTACATGCGCGTCTTAATGGAATCTCAGATAGAGACTGTCATTGTGGTCAGCAAGTACACAACATCTTAAATTGTACTGTATGTTCTACGTAATTAACTGGCTTTAAATCCCCCCTTTCTCCTTCCAACAACTTTGGCAGAAGAAAATGTTAAGCACTCTACAGAAAAACTCCGGCTAAGTCGTGCATTAACACCGGATAACTTCCGTGCTGAATAGATCAATCAAATTGGACACATTAATAATCAGGGAAATAGAGGGAAACAACAAAAAAAAAAATGCATACAGTGGGGCTGAAGCTATCATCCGCTTTCCATGAATTGCTTCTCCAAGGATAGAAATCATCCGTGTAGTTCCCCCATTGAATTATGCACACACGCTGATCTACAATGGTTGCTCCCTGAACACATAAAGATCAAACATCCTGAAAATTAAGAACAAGATGCACCACAAAGCACAGATTCAAAAATTAAACTGCTAAGTCAAACATTAATTGGCATTAATATAACTAACGATAATGATGATGATTTCAACTGAAACACATTAATTTCAAGCTAAAAAGTACAAAAAAATGTCACGAAGAACATATGGGAATGAAAATGAAACGGTGTTTAGATTATCTGACAAACTTACACTGAGTAGAACAGCAGTTTCCAAAGCGTATGCATCTTTAAACGTTATATAAGCGGTTCGGGCAAATTCACCTGACCTGCACACTTATCAAAATTAGGCCATCAGTTCAGTCCACATACCGGCTACGCGAGTTTCTGTTCAATTTCACTTTGTAACTGTTAATAGGTATATGCTGTGTCGATCATTTTATCACATAGGCTACGGACGGTGTCAATATTCCAAACAAACTTAATAGCCCCCAAACATAACATAGCAGTACTTTAGAATTTCTCTGCCAAACTTCTCTGTCCACTCATTGAATTCCTATACTATTACTGTTCTAGTATATCCATGATTAATTCAGCTCAAAAATCCAGCCACTGAAAAAGATCAAAGATCAGTCTTTTGATAGTAATAACACAAGTGATAGAACCTTGATATACTTCTTACACTTTTGATAGTAAGACAAAAGTCCATATAAGAATCACAGGCAGAGCTCATGAATCCACGATCTTAACTTAATTAGAACAGCAACCAAGGAGGTTCCTAGCAAGCATAATGTGTAAGAGCCCGGCAGGACACTATCCAAACCAAATCTCATAGAAGTTCGAATGATACAGTAAGTATAGAACATTGATACTGACATTTGCACAAGATTGATCTATCCTAGGAATACACTAGGGAGATGGAGATTATACTGTACATGATAGATATACATTCATCAACTAACTCTTTATAGGGCGGGTGAAAACTGCGCACCTTACAATCTCAAGGTGCTCAATAGGACCACAATGCGAGAAAAATTCATGAAGATCCTTCTCCTTTGCCCTATGAGACAAGCAAGTGACTTCAACTGTATAACCCCCTGGATACATGGGTGGCTGCAAGCTGGTTTTATTCTCAGACTATCTATCAAAATCTGATCAAGAGCTTGCTTAAGGATACTGGCAATACCTTTCTTCGATATCGGACCTTGTGACCCTCCTATCACAAGCTGAATAAAGGAAGAAAAACAAACATTCCTCTCTGGTAGCAAATAAACCTTGTTGAGACCGATTCAAAATCTAACACAGCTTGGGCATTTGCCAGAGTTTTAAATTTAAAATATGTGGTTATATATATATTACCGCCATCATATCAGGGAATACTTGCAAACAAGACGGCTAGCACGATTATAACTACTTGTTGATGGCTGATCGTGCAAACCGTGATCAATATGGTGGTTAAGCAAAACGTGAGTATGCACCAGTAATGGATACCGAATATGCACAATAAATTAATAAATAAATCAAAGACAACTGCCGGTAGAAAAGTAAGCTCCTGAGTCCTGATAAGTCCTGAGGATACTAGATACAAATAACATCATGCCAGACGTGAGAAGATATAGTTAAGGAGCCATTTGTTACAAAATAATAAAAATGACAAAATTCAACACTAGTTTTATTAAGCTACGGACCTGCTAGCCAGATGTGACAACATGTTGAAACATTCCCTACCAACAGAACAACAAATGTACCCTCCAATTAGGGCAAGAAACTTCAATCTCCATACAGTGACCGTTAGGGTTACTTCAATAAGGCAATCCATAGAGTAAACTGGAAGCGAATTCCAAAAATTAGATGTAAACTTACTAATCAACCGAAAATTGGACTGGGAAGTGGTAGCTATCTTCACACCATTTGGATTCAAGAAACGATTTTAATTGAGGTAGAACAGGATTTTGAATTGAATCAAAGGATTCACGTGCACCAATACCAAACCGAGCAGATATCAACGCCGCGTTTGAAATGCTAAGAATTCCGCATTTCCAAGGCATATCTTTCCCCGCCATAATTAGAAATTATAGAGGGATTCTGATATCATCCTCGGCGAAACTCCACACTACATGAGAGTCGAGAAAATAAAGGAAAATTCACGATATACCCTGTTTTCTTTCGTAATTCATAATATACTCCTGTGTTTTAAGCTCACATGTGATCTGTGGGATTGGGTCCCACAGGTCACATGTGATTTAAAAAACTTCAAATTTGAATTGGACCAAAATATAACACTTTAGCATCGTCCATGTAAAGTTTCATCAATTTTGGACAACATTTAAGCATGTTTAAAGTTGAATTACGAAAAACACAGGGGTATATTGTGAATTACGAAAGAAAAAAGGGGTATATCGTGAATTTTCCCAAAATAAAATTATGCGAAATATCATGTTCGGGGAAATTACATCTTGCATGCGTGTGGTTTCATAAATTACTTCCTGATGTTTTCACAAAATTGATTTTCTCTAAATTTTATAAGATCACATGTGATCTATGTGACCATGAAAGCACGTTCAAACTAAGTTCTCTTTGCGGTTTCTGGCGTAAGTTGGGTTTTCTCTAATTTCATTTCAATAGGAGATGCTTAAACATTGTTCGTAGTTGACGGAACTTTATATGAACGGTGTTAAAATGTTATATTTTGGACTTATGTCAATTCCCAAGTATTGTGAGCTCACGTCTGATCTGTGAGACCCAATGAAATCATGTTCAAACTAAGCTTCCTGGTGTCAGAAAACGCAAAAAAAAAAAAACTTACTTTGAACATATTTTCATTAGGTCTCATAGGTTATATAAGAGTTTACAAAACTTGGTATTTGACATATGTCTGAAAAATAACACTTTAACATCAATCATGTGAATTTTCAACAACTTCCAACAATATTTAAGCATCTCCTAAATTGAACGAAAATTAGAGAAACCTAACATATGCACAAACAACAACAAAAAACTAAAAAACTAACTCTGAATGTGTGTTCATTGGTTTGCATAGGTCACATGTGAACTTAAAAAACTGGGTATTTAGCATAGGTCCAAAGTGTAGCACTTTAACATCATTCATGTAAAGTTTCATCAACTTCGTATAGTGTTTAAGCATACCCTAAATGGAACAGAAATTAGAGAAAACCAATTTAAATAAAAGTTATCAGATGTAAAATGACGGAAATTCCATAAATGAGAAACGTAATTTTTGAAACTACATAGACGAAGATAATTTCCCCTAAAATCAAACGAGGAAAACGGATTTGCGACGAGCAATAATAGCGAACCGACTCGTAGGTTTATTTTGAAATGTGTAGTTGGTTTACTTCTTCTTAACCTTTTCTTTAGGTTTCTTTGGCTGTGTCTCCTAGGTTTATCTTCTTTTGGGTTCCTTCTTTTTCTATCTTTTGTGTTATTTGACAATAATAAAAACTTTGCATGTTGTGTTTTCTTTGCCTTAATCTATGGAGACTCTAGTTTTGATTGGGCTGATGAATCTGATTAAAGTTGTGAGAAGGTTTGTGCCTGGGTTGAAAACTGTTTTCACCTTTGGTTTCATGGCACTTTTGAAGTGGTGCTGATTTGACAATATTCATACGCATCGTTATCAGATTTGATCGCAACCTCTGGTAGTCCACCATCGGATGGATGTGCATCCTTTTTTTGCATCCTATTTTGCGTTTCGGCAAAGGCATACTTGTGGGATCAATTGAGTTTTAAAAACTTATCAGCTACGGTTTGCATGGCTGGATTGACAACGCAGTGTAGAAAAAGTCTACTTCCTTTGTTACTTTGGTTTTTTTTGGGATTTTATACGCCGAATTAACTTCGTAGAACAGCCCCTTCAGCAGCTACACTTACTGACGATGACATGTTAATCAGTCGATGACGGTTTGTATTGGTCGGGTGCCATTTCGGAACTGATCAACAGTGTTATTTGTAATTAGGCAAAGCTTGTGGAGATTCTACATGTGAATCGGGTTTTATCCGGAGGAAACGAAGGGAGACCCTTCAGAATATGTGAGTCAAGTTCTGAGTTAGTGGGTTTATGAAATGTCAATGATTTTTTGTATGTATTAGCCAATGAATAGAAAGTGGTGGGTTTTTTTTAACAAATCTGGCGGCCAGACGAACAGGCTTAAGCTACAGCTGCTACACAATCAATGACCGGTCAAGACTAAAACCGGTTCAAGACCAGATAAGCAAGGTTACTAAGACGGTCAAAACTCCCATTGTAGACTTGTAGAGGTTCAAGACCGGTTTAGGAAAAGCAGTAACCAAACCGCACGACCATATTCAGAATCACCAGACTCGGAATCAGATCCCTTTTTGATAACAAAGTTGTTTAGTGTGTATATATAAACTACTATTTATCTTAAAATCTAGACAATAAAGGCAAATGTTAGTCTCAGATGTTCTTTTCATTGACTACGTCGTTCATAAAATAAGAAGTTTCAACTTAAAAGTAAGTTGCATAGCTATAAAAGTACACGTAGCAAAAGATCAACCCAAGAAACACAAACCAAACATAACACACATCCAACTTCATAGGAAGAGCAACTAAGTGAGAGATCATACACATAGCAAAGAAGATAATGGAACACTTAAAACAAGCAAAATACAGGAAACAAGCCCTTTTCTTGAAGATCTTTTGGTGGGCATTTGCGAGGGAGGCAACAAAATGAAAGAGCATGTGAGCGGAGAGGAGAACATATGTTCTTCGCAAACACCCTGAAGGCAAACCGAAAAAAATCTGCAACAGAGTGAAAGAACAAGCAAAAGAGAGGAGAGGGGATCGATAAAAGCTTCATCCATTTGGTAATTTGGGACCTTAGCTCAGACACACGGCAAGAAAAAGCTCCTCATACAAATGATGATAAAAAGAGAAAGGATTCATGGATCGGAAAGAGCCCAACAGGCTTCACTAGCGATGGAATAGGATGACTAGTATATAGGCATTCAGAACAATAGCAAACAAAACAAACAAAACAGCCTACGAGCATTTCAAGATACAACAGAAGTTGTCACACGAAAATACATAATACTAGGAATTGGCAACTCACCATACAGCCCGGTGAGTCAACAATCAATCAAACCAGGCCGACAGTTTATTTTGTATAATAAATCTAGCGGTGACTTCAGTTCATCAAAGATGCACTACCACTCTGCAGATGTAGGTCCAACCTACACATAATACACCAATAACAGCTAATTTCGACAAACACGCCACACTACCAATCAGTCATATAGCAATTTACTACAAGAGTGTGTCCAAAAATTCACTAATGGTAGTGTACTTGACATGGGGATATAGCTGCGTCCCTTCTACACCATTCGACGGCTCGATGTCAAAGTAAGTATGATCTCCCTTTATAAAAGCAGATTCTATGAAGAGGTATGTCATGTTCTTTGGATATGAAGTCTCTGCAAATTACAACATAATTATGCAACCAGGAAACAATTCTGATGGTTCGTTTTGCCGAGCAAGCTTATCTTAATCGGGACATTCACACAAGTTAATTCTTGTTAGATTTGCATGAACAAATACCCTTAGAAAAGAACAAAAAAGAAGTCAAACCTTCAAATCTTCTAAGATGTTCTTCCATGGATACATATCTTCTCTCCAACTTCTTCCCAATCTTTCCTTCCCAAAGTTCAACCAGGTCATGCAACGAACACACATTCCCTTGTGGTCTCAAATACACCACTTTATTCAATGTGCGGGGATCATCCACCGCATTGATTGTGAAGCTTGCAACATCATCTTCCTTCATGAACACCGCTGCAGAAACAGTACCCAAAACAACCTCATCATCACCAGTAGTTTACATAAACTTTTACTAAAGCAGCATTCAGCTGCCACGTGATGAATATGATTAAACCTTTAACATCTCCGTTGCCAAAGATTTCTACTTTATCCCTTGGAGGAGCTGACAGTCCGGGCTGAACAAGTGAAGGCAGTAATAGGCTGGCGAAGAGATTGTTTGAGATGTACGTGTGAGGAATTCCCTCTGCTTCTATTATACGTCGGATTTCAGCTTTCTTGACGTAGAAGTTGCACGCAGAGTTGGAGAGTTGAACCTTGTCAGGATCCACACCGAATTCAGCAGGAACAAATCTCTGCACTCATAGAGATTTCGGTATTTGAAACAACAAGCTGAGAGCTCGGCATAGTTCAGGGAAGGATAAACCAGACCCACAAGAAAGACCAAAAGGTAGAGTTATAGTAGATCTAAGTGGCTTTTATACAAACAGGTTCTGAGCTACATCTAACTAGTGACTAGTATTCCCGTGCAGCGGAGATGTTGATGAAACAAATGCCAATAAGAACTTCAACAAATGTAAAAATTATGGATCGGAAAAGTGCAATTGCAGAAAGAACAGAAATAAAGTTCACATAGAGCTCTCACAAACGAGTTTTGAAACAGATTTTGACATTATTACAGTAATAGAAAGGAGAGAAGAGACCTTAATGCAACCAGCTTGTTTGATAGCGTGGATGATGAGCCTCTGGTCGGGGACCTGTTTAGCTGAGACGGCGGAGATCACCACATCTACTCTCTTCACCGCGTCAAGCAGAATCTCCTCATCCTCAATCGATCCCTTCAAACAAAAGTCATTCAGAAGCCACAGAAGATAACATTTCAACATCAATTTCATAACGTTTCCTCAAATTAATCCACGTGCTTATAGTTTACAACCAAGACAGAAACCTTGAGAAGGACAGCCCCGTTACCGGAGAGATGTTGGAGCTTTTGAGATTTAAGAGGGTCGGAGAAAGCGGATTCTCTAACAAGAGCAAATGTGGGGTGGGAAGCTTCCAGGCTAGCGTTTGCTATATGGTATCCCAAATTTCCCGTCGCGCCAATCACAAGGATTCTGCTCTTCTCCATTTTGTCCTAGTTTCTGAAGTGGATTTCACAAAACTAACGAGACTTTGGCCCCGTTCCAATACAAGATTGTCCAGAAATTCTAGCTTTATTCTCACAAGATTGTCCACGCGTCAATTGTTAATTTGTTTAAGGGAAAATGTTTTCTTTCGTAATTCACAATATATCCCTGTGATTTTCATAATTTAACTTTAAACATGCTTAAATGTTGTCCAAAATTGATGAAACTTTACATGGACGATGCTAAAGTGTTATATTTTGGTCCAATATCAAATTTGAAGTTTTTTAAGCTCACATGTGACCTGTGGGACCCAATGAACAGTCACATATTCATTGGGTCCCACAGGTCACACGTGAGCTTAAAAAGCTTCAAAATTGATATTGGAACAAAATATAACACTTTAGCATCGTTCATGTAAAGTTTCATTAATTTTGGACAACATTTAAGCATGTTTAAAGTAAAATTACTAAAATCACAGGGGTATATTGTGAATTACGAAAGAAAACAGGGGTATCTCGTGAATTTACTATTAGTTAACTACACCATCTCTCCTTTAACCACACATGGCTTAAACAAATCGCAGGATTTGTAGCTTTTGCATCGAACAACCCCAAAGGCTCCGTTCGATAGCCACGAGTGGGAGATTAATCTCTTCTATAGATAATTTGAAGACAGCTGTCCACTTTTTATTGGGTTTGTTTTAACCAAATGTCAGTAAAAGTACACTTTATTACACCTGTTTGATCATGATTCACTAACTGCAGTAAGATTAATCCAGCTTTATGTGAACGCAGATTTTCCTGCGTTTGGAATGCGGCAGTCGAACGCACTCAAAAGCTCACTTGAGGTAGCTTTCAAAGCATTGTTGACCCAACCCGATAAGATACGCGCGAGCCAGTATATACACGCTAGCGGTGGCCCGTAAATAGCGGGTATACGTTAAAATTATTGACCCATTTAATTTTTGGATCAGGTACGTTTACCTAGTAAGTATATGGGTTGGGTATAGGTTGAGGGTCCTAACTCGAATTCTACCTGATCCATTTACTTAATTTAATTAAAAATAAATAAATAAATATATATATATATATATATAGTTTACTTGGATATGTATTAATTCTATAATCATTAGTATAATAGCAAACAAAATACTATCACTTTTTTACGCTCACACAAATAATTATTTTATAAATCCAAATACATTCTCTAGGCCATCTATATCCACAATTCACTCTTTGTTTGAAAGTCTAAATACTATGTCAATCATTAGTCACATAAACTCCACTGTTCACACTATTTCATCCGCACAACTAATGGCTATGAGTTAAGATTATTGAGTCATTTAACAGAATGTTGACATTTGGAAAAACGACACACAATGATTCAAAATAAATGATCGTCATGTGCACGGTTTTGTGAACAACTGATCATCTATAGAAAACAAGAGTATTTATATTTAAACGGGTAAAATGGGTCGGGTTTGGGTTCAATGATTTTATATGGATTGGGTATGGGTTGAAAATTTGTAACCGATTATTTTTGGGTCGGGTATGGATCAATACAGTTTTAATCGGGTTGGGTATGGGTGAGCTTCAACCCGACCCATCAATCCGAATTACCACCCTTAATACACGCGATTTGTGTGGAACTTGATGCTCAGCTCGTGTACAGTTCGTGAGTTAGCGAGTTCAATGGAGATTGCAAGTTTCATTATAAACATAGGAGCGCTAGTACGGCTGCTATAAAGTATAGATTCTGAAGAAAAAAAAACTCCGTTAATCACGCAGCGGAAACACTTAGCAACATTCAAGCAATAAGCAAGCACACATTCTCGTAGAAACATTAAACACATGCATGCAAGCAAACAAGTATTTACACGTTAACGGCGTCAAGCACACAGCTTGACAAGCCTTAGGGTAACTTAACCAAGGACCCTCACAATGCAGCACACAACCAGCACGCCGGGTGCGCCACTCTTAACACAAGGATGAGAGTGGACTTTGTACCACCCTTAATAGATAAGCTCTTCGGTCATCCCAGTTCCCTCAACATCAAGCGTCAAGGTCAAAGGGGATTCACGCACCACTTGTAACTCCTTCCCAAGTGCACAGACCAAGTACAAGTAATGTTGGTGTTCGAGTAACAACAAGGTCGACCCACACAGTCAATGTAAGCATTGACAACCGGAGGGTGAGGGCATCAGACGAATGTCAACAGGCTTATCTCCACCCTGGACCAACTCATCCTTGTACGAGCCACAGAGGCTCTAACAATGTCCCGGTCGCACAGTTGATGCCGCTAGCTCCCGGCATCTGGGGTAATAGAAACTCGCACCCTTAGTTCCAAAGCTCTATCCCCAATAGGGCCCCTCAGCTACCTGCACTCCTGCAAGTTAGCATAAAGGGCGTCTAACAGAGAGAGACCGAGTCATCGCAACACAGGTACAAAAGGGATACTTCTTTTATTGATTGAGATACAAGGCCTGAAGGCTTACATTGCATCGTTGTGTACAAATACATCCTAGGCTCAAGCTGCTTGTCTTTGTCCATACAAAAATCACCTAAGTCTTTGCCGTCTTCGACAAAGTTTCTAAGTATATTTGTATCTCATCTTGGAAATGCAATAAGTTACCCTCTCGCTCCCACACCGCATCTTCTTTCTCTCTACTTTGATATGAAATTTCCTAGCAGGAACCATAACTCGACGTTGCTTATCAAGCAACATGTCATCAAGTAGGGTGTAGCGGTGAATCTTGCCAGCACGGACTTTCTCACGAATTTGATTGTAAGTCGAGTCGGATTTTGATGTTTCCCGGATTCTTACCACCAGGTCAATTCCCACACGAGAGATATCATACCCCAAAACAATGCCGACTTAGAGCATTAGGAACAACATTGCGCCAACCTAGTCTAAGGATCCACTCAAAGTCAAATTCACCTAAAAACTTTTCGCATCTTGTCTGCTTAGGGAACAACATCTTCTGTGTGGTAATATAGGTGTTAGCCACATTATCCGTGACAAAAAAAAACTTAGTTTCGAGAAGGTAATGCCTCCAAATCATAAGGCAAAGAATTACCGCAAGCATCTCTTGCTCATGAGCCGAATAACTTTGTTCAACTCCTCATAGCTTTCGACTCTCAAGAGGCTTATTGAATTCAGGCAACTTAAGCACTGATTCCAAGGAAATAGATCTCTTCAACAACTTGAATGCCTCCAGGGCGCGCACCCGTCCACGTCCCATTTTTGCCCATTTTGAGCACGTCGGTAAAAGGGGCTACCCTATGAGAAAACCCTTCCCCGAATCGGCGATAATAGTTCACCAAACCCAAGAAAGAGCGGAGTCTAGATACATCCCTCTGAGTCGTCCACTCTAGGATCGCTTTCACCTTGGATGGGCCATTTGAACTGCCCCGACGAGGATGATTTGGCATGTGGAAGAAAATTCTCGTCAACCGAAAGAACATTTCTCCCTCTTCACATATAGCTCATGCGCCCGTAAACGATCAGATACCAATTCTACATGACGCCAATGATCCTCCAAGTTCTTGCTAAATACAACAATGTCATCAAGATAGACGACAATAAACACATCGAAGTAGCCAAGAGGACAACATTTGTTAGATATTGACTTTTCTGGTTTTTCCACAACTAACCGGACCAACTCCAGAGTCCGCTTAAGGGTCAATCGATCCCATCTAGCTAGTAAGGAAACTCGGAGCACCAATTGATCCCACCTGGACAGTATCAATAAAACAAGGGGAATGCTCATCCGTAATCTAGATTCCCCAAAGATGTATCGCGGGCTCAGCCTTAGACAACACCGCAAAAGGTGATCCCAAGATCATGGGGAATCTTGGAATCTCCAAGACCTCAAAAGCCTCAAATCTCACCCATCTACTACCTTTATTCGTAATTTACATGTGCCATGAACAAGCATAACTTCTTCATTCGCGGCCGTCGCAGTAGTATGGGTTGGGGTTGTCAAAATCCCAAGTGTCTGCACGACACTAAGGTCGACGAAGTTGCTCGTGGCTCCTTAGGCGGATGCAAAATAGAGCCAGCAAAAGTTGTAGGAACAACATCCTGCGAGCACCCTCATTAAAAAGATTTAAAAACACAGAAATACTTGCTCGCTTGAGACATGATGTAGCAAAATGTGCATCACCACAAAAATAACAAGTTGAGGTGAAGTTGGGCTTAGTCTTCTTCCTCTTCTTGTTAAAGGGCTTTGACTCCCTTTCCTTAACCGTCACATCAACCTTCATCGATTCTGGGTGGCTGGAATTCCACCCAGGCTGGGATGCCGGCAACTTACGCTTCTGTGGGGAGGAATCACCCTTCTTTCTTAGATTAGAAGAGTCAGCCTTTCCCGGTGAGGACTCCTGTCGGAAATCCACCAAACCTTCAGCAACCCCAATAGCTTGGGAGACAGTTGTAACCCTACTTCTCCTTAGCTCATTTTAAGCCCAAGGTTTCAATCCCTCAATGAAAGCATGGATCTTGTGAAATACCCCGAACTTAAGTGTGGTGATTAAACAATTATAATATGGTATTTGATGGCCTAATAGTGCCTACAGAATTTTGGTAAAGAAAATAAATCCAAAAGAAAAGAGAAAACGCGTAAAAAGCATAAAACGTAAAATTGTGCGTTACCTAAATAATATGTGGGAACAATTCCCGAAGAAAACGGATCCAAATAATGGGTTAAAACGCTAACGGAGTCTTAAAGCACGTTTTTTGAGAAAACCCGAAAACGCGAATTTAAGTGGTCAAACAGACCCGTAAAAATTATAGTTGACTATATAACTATAATTAAACATTAATGGAAGCTTAAGAACCATTAAAATTAAAGGAACGAGAAAAATCCGGAAAACGAGCCCGGTTAGTGAATAATGCTAAAACCGGGTAATTAACGAGCGTTTCTTGCGAAAAGACGAAAATGCCCCCAACTTAATTAACTAATGGGGCCAGTTTTTATTAGTAGTCATCACTCCCCTCTCTCAATTTGTAAGCTAAAAGAAAGAAAAGCAAAAAAGTAAAAAAAGGTATAAAGTACCGTTTTCCCTCTCTCTCCTCTCATTTCTTTCCCCACTCACGTACTGCCTCCATCACTTTCTTCTTCCTCTGCCGATTTCTCTCTTCTTCCTTCCCCTTCCATGGCGATTTGCAGCCCTCTCCCAACTTTCCACTTCTCTCCCTTGCACAAGCTTCATTAAAGCTCCAAATGGAAAAATAAACACATATTCTTGCTCCCCTCACCAAGCTCTATCATTCTCTCTTTTCAAAATCTCAAATGGAGAAATTTGACCTCCATGGGTGTTGGCCATTTGAAGAGAAAACTACATTTTCTTGAAGCTTGGAGTCTCATCTTTCTTCTAAGGTAAAAAGTTCCAAAGAAAAACTCACTTTTCTCCATCTTTGGTCTTGGCCGATTTTGCCCCCTCTTAATGCCTTGTTTCTTTCTTGTTGAGCATTCATTCAAACCTCCAATGGTGGATTAGAGATCCTCCTTTGATTCATGGCAAAAACTCATTTCTTGGGTTTCCAAGGCAATGACCAATCTTAGTGCCTTAAGCATTTTAATTAATGAGTTTAGTGTTTTTACTTAGATTCATTTCCTTTATTGATTGTTTTGTTGGAATTGGGCAATTGGATTTGCCCTTGACCGATTATGGGAGCCAAGAGAAATGAGAAAGAGAAGAGGAGAATAGAAGACTTGAAATTAGAACTTGAGAAATTTAATGTAAGGAATTTACCTTAACCCTTATCTAATTGTTTTAGAATGTTGGGATGGGTAAATGAATGAATGAACCCAAAATATGAATTGAAATCTGAACCGGAAATGTGTTTGGTTGATGTTTAGTGCAATTGTGAAATTTGGTTTGAATTGTGATTTAAGGGCCTAAGAGCCATGCTTTTTATGATTTATGCATTATGTTATGTTTGAAGAATTATGGATGTGATTTGGATGAATTGAGTGCTGGTAGGACCCTTTATGGGTGTGGCTAGTTTTGAGATGATTTAGGTGAACAAATTGTGCATTTGGGCAATGTTAGAATTGTAGATGAGTTATGGCGAAATTTCGGTAGAAATGGAGTGTTTTTAAGTGACTTGATGAATGGGATGAGTTAGGTGCGTATTGGGTTGTGTTGAGTGGAGTAATCACCTTGAAATGGTAGTTGGAGGAGGGATTGAAGTGATGTAAAAATCTATAGGATGGTGTTTTAGTGTTTTTATCCTAGGAAAAAGGCTTAGTGTGCATAACCTTGGAAATGGAGGATGGACTTGGGTATAGTTAATGCAAATGTCTAGGAAGGATTTGGAATGGTCACTTAGGTTGAGAGTAAGGTAAACTATCAAGAGAAGAGTTTAGAAATGCACAAGTGTGCAAGATGCAAAATGTGAGAATTGAAATTGGTGGAATTGAGCAAGAAATTGAGTAATGAGTATGACCATGATTTGAAGAGGCTTAGATTATGTTTAAGATGTTATAACATGTTTAGAAACATGTGGAATGATTAGGAAAAGATTTGGGGAGGATTAAGGTGAGTTTAGAGTTCAAAAACTGTAAAATTTGACAGTTCCAGGGTTGGTCCGGGTTTGTAAACCGGTACACAAACCCGGACCACCTCAAAAACATGTCAGAAAGTGATTCCAGTGTTTGGTCCGGCTTTATAACCCCGGACACAAACCCGGACCACATAGAAAATTAGGCAGAAACTGATTTCCGGGATTGGTCCGGGTTTGTAACCCCGGACACAAGCCCGGACCAGTGTAAAAATGCAACAAAATGTGTTTTAAAGTGTTCTAATGATGGGGAATTGATTGGGGATGGTTTTAGATGATGTTTAGGACTTGTTTGGTGACCTATAAAGGTCCTTGGAAGTATAAACAAAGTTTAGAAGTGAATGAGGAAGTTGAGACCTTAAGGACATATGAGTAAAACTAAGAATAACGGGATAATGGGGTTAACTACGGGAGTAATGGTCCTTTACATACCGTATGATATTGATGTTAATAGAACCCCTGGATATGTGGTTAGTGATTCGAGAGTAAACCGAAGAACGTGAGGTGACACGGTAAAGTTAACCCATGGTGTAAGTTATGATTTTCTCATGCCCTATATGCTAACTGGATTACACTGATTTGTGTGCTTGTGCTTGTGTGCCGACTTAATCAAGATAAAAGCATGAAAATGACTATTGCTTTGATTGTGTATCTTGATGCATGCTATGTGTACTAACCATCCTTGAATGTTTGTGTCGTCTAACTTAGCGTTATAGACCGACTCATAATTGAGTAAGGATTGGTTAGTGACTCGTAGAAAGAGTTGCCTCGCAAAATAACGAAAACGTGGAAACACACGAAAACTATTGAATCAAGAATAACGATAATGCAAACCTATGAACTCACTAGAACGTGAGAGTGTTGTACGGGATTAGTAAACTCCCGATAACGGATAGAGAACCGAAATGAACAATCCACGGAATAATCAATAGTGGAAAGAAATGATGAAAACCTCCATTAAGAGATTGATGATAGTTTATAGATATGAACTTATGAAAAAAGGTAAAAGAGATATAAAGGCCGTCAACCTCCTTTAAAAGATAGTCGATCTACAATATGAGGATCCGACCTAATTTGAGAAAATGTCCCGAACATAAAAGTATTCGATAAGTTGGGGAAACCCTTAAATCTGAGAATACTAGACATTGAGAAAATTCCCTAAGCTATTAGATGATATCGAGAGAGATACTTCTAGGCTAATCTATATGATTACAAAACAACTCCGAGAGATGAGTATTTGGGAAATTGAGTAGTCCAGTAGAGATACAGACGTTTGAGAATTTGAGGAGCTAAGTGTATAGTTTCGTTTGATAGTTGAACCTTCCCACTATGCTAGACCCGGAGTAGGGTCGAAACCGGGGAAATAAGACTTGTATTTGAAAGCCCGGTGGTGAGTCTTGTGTATGACTCTGCCCGGAGGTCATGGGTAATGACTTAAAAGATATCCATTTGAGAATTTAACTTGAGATTGAGATTTGAGGATTTGAGAATGGAGCTTGAGAGTTGAAATTTGAGAATTGAGTTTGAGAAGTGTTGAATTTGAGTTGAGATTAAGAATTGAGAATTTGAGAATAAGAGAGCTTGTGTAAGAGTAACCCAAGAGAGTGGGCAAGACAATGAATAAGTGATTAAGGCGTAGTGAGGTAGAAACCCTCAAGGCCTAAGAGCAAGATGAAATAAACTAACTACCTTGATGTGTTAGTTAGCGGTTGTATTCTATGTCGAATAATGTCTGGACTATTGTATATGTCTAATGTATTGCTATCTTGCATGATTATTGAATTAAAATGAATTTCATGCTCTCGACAAAGTAGTCGGCGTACCCCCGTTAGCACACGGGGTATGTGAATTTCATACCAGCAATTTGCTGAGCCCCTTGGGGCACCGTTTTTACTTACAGGTACTTGGGGTCGTTTACCGTTCGAGAGTAGGACGGGGTTGCTGCATAAGCATGGGTAGTTATTTTAGAACCTTTGTATTGATTTTGTAATTGTAATGGTTGAATGGTAAGTCCGAAGTGTTATTGGCAGTTTGGGGATTGTAGTAGACTCGGTATAGTATTGAATTGAAGTTTGTATTTGGATTGTGATTTGATTAAGGAAT
The DNA here is from genome assembly GCA_023374045.1 of Limonium bicolor. Lineage (NCBI taxonomy): Eukaryota > Viridiplantae > Streptophyta > Magnoliopsida > Caryophyllales > Plumbaginaceae > Limonium > Limonium bicolor. The sequence continues at coordinate 56,922,868 of CM041777.1, forward strand.
GCAATGTAATGTTGATATAGAGTACTCGGTATTTGTGGGCGTTGGTTTTGAACCCTTAATTATCGAGCTTAAGGCCTCAAGGTTCGATTTGCAATTAGAATAACTAAACCGAAATTATGGAATTAAAGTTTAATTAATCTAACTGGCCCACACAAACCTAGATAGAGTCGCCACCTAAGTTTTAACCAATTAAACTTGGAAAGGAAATATTGTTAGGATTTTTAGAACTATGGGTCCGGGGACTTGATATGAAATTTCTAAGGGTTCAAATTCTTTCATTACCCCCAGAAATAACTTTTCCTTTACTATTATAACTCTAAGGCTAAACTATTCTATGATATTATCCCTTTCAGTTTTTTTTTTTTTTGGAAAATAGTATTGTATAATGCTAGAACATAACAAAATAACTTCAATTTTAAAGACTTAAATTAAACTATAAATCTTAATCATAATCACCTGTTTTTATAAAAAAAAAAAGAAAATAAAACTAGCAAAACCTATCAATCATCCCTACGGGAGAAGATTAACTAATAAAGCTACACATTTTATTATTAATTGAATATGAATATAAAAGAGAGGGAAAAAAAACTTTCCTAACCTATAAGCGCATGTGCCTTGCTAATAATTGTGCCATTTACGAAATTAATAATGTAAAAAGAGTATGGATCACAAGAAAGTACCCATCAATTTCAATTATCATGATACCCCCCTCACCCACCATATTGCCTTCCAGTATTATTCTTTTCGTAAATCCTTCTATTAACCCTACAGAAACGATACCTCGGGTTTAACTCCAACAAAAAGAAAAAAGAATTATACCTGGTCCTATCTTCCTTACTTGCGCATGTACTCACTCGGTACATCCGAACGCAAATGAGCGAACACCAAGGGCAATAGGAAAACCACCGTTTTTACTTTTCCAATTGTCAGACAATTAGCACTGGATGAACATTGACATCACCGCGAAACCTTTGCCTGAACACTCTGCGATGGGAAAATTTGTGATGCTGATGATACTGCGATTTAACAAATGACTGCACGCGCTACTTCTACTAAAATCTCCTGCATTACAAGAATGGTTACTGCGGAGAGGCAAGGACTACACGCAAAGCAAGAGCTAATGAGAAATGAGGAAGATGACGACGATGATTGATAGTAGTATGGTGCCATGACAAAACAGAGAGCTAGCTGTTATACATGGTGATGTATATATTTTTCCTTCAGCCCTCTACAGGATAATGGCCGTGTGTGCCTACAATCCAGCATGTTTATCATTGTGTGTCTCAACAACGGATGTGGGACGTTAAAACGCAATATGATGGTATCAGTCGATCCCCATCGGTGGTGGCTTCTTGTCGATGACCGGAATATGTGGTGCGAAGTAGTGCCGCAAGACAACTACGGTAGTGATATGCAGAGATGGATTAGCGGCGTTCAGTAGGGACTATAGAGACACTGGTGGTGAAGATCTTTATCACTACAGTGACAATGGAGATGATCCCGGGTAGTGCGGTTGGTGATTTTTGAGCACTTAAGTAAAGGATGAGACGAAATACGAGAGGTAAATGGATATTGATTAGAAAGCATTGAGACTGGCTTGGAGTTAACGATGCTAATGGTGAGGATGCGTGATAGTGAAGAGTTTTGTGGAGATGGCGTTAAAGAAGGGTGCTAGCATAGCTGGATTGAATCATGATGAACTACAGCGAGGAGGCAATGGATCAAGGTGTCGGTGTAGTACACAATGATCGTGTATGTTTTGTGTACTCTGTGTGTATGAATATTGTTCCTTCCCCTTTGACCTCTTCAACGATGTCTATATAGGAAAATGTTAGGCGTTAGAGGCTGAATATGAGTTAACAAACTTTGGTTTTGAATTTTGAAAATGGTAAATTAATTAAACTAAGCTAAGAGAAAAATATGGGATAAGAATGGAGAAGAATCCAAATGTAAAAATGTAAAAATCTACCTAAAAGAAAGGATTAATCAACTAAGATGTTAACAGTATTTAAAAAAAACCTAACTAAAAGGAAATAAATTAACTAGTAAAAGTAAGATGAAAAATATTTACTTTGAAATTTGAAACAACCAACCAAGATGCTAACAACAAATTTTTTGTTTCTTTTTTTTTCCAACATTCTCGATCAAAGAGAATTTGAATTTTTTTTTAATCAAATAAATTAAGCTTTCAGAAAAATCAGATACTATGAAAATAAAATAGAAACTAAAAGGAACATATAAAAAAATCTTAACAATCATTTTTCTTTTTTGTTGGATTTTGAATATTGAAAGCTATTAAATAAACCAATTACTAGAAGGATAAAGAAAAGGATAATCATAAAAAAAATGTAAAACAACTAACAAAAAATTAGATGAGATTACGAGTTAAAAAGAAAGCGAAAACTACAAAAATAGTTTGTCATTGGCCTCGAACCATTAACCTATTGTACCTCTTCCCTCTTCTTTACCATTATGCCACTATGATTTCTTGTCAAACATACCACCTATCTCAGTTATCATGCTATCATTGATCATATATGAACCTTATCCCCTCAAAGCCCTAGAAATACCCCTTTTCGCTCAAATGGGGTAATTTTTTTGAGTATAACAGTATTCAAGTTCATCAGACCGATAGTAGATTGTATTTGGATTTGGATTTGGCCTTGTTAGCCACGTGGGTGACTAACGGCATTGTATCACCCACCTTTGTAAGTGAATTTTCCGCTGCTTTGGTATTGGTAATTGAGATGGATTAGGGGATAATGATTTGATTAGCGGTAGGGGTGTTACATCTTGTCACCTTCATCCATCGTTGGGAGATCAGAAATGATAGAGATAAACTCCTCAATATATTCCCGAATATAACCGGTCTGTTTGAGAGCTCAGAGATGAGTCCTTGCTCATTGAGCCGTATCCAAGGGAAGAAAGTGCGGCCTTAATGCTCCCTTGAATTCAACCCAAGTTCCTGGGACTAAATTGCCATTAATATGGTCGTTTCTTTCTTCAACCGCCACCACTTTTTAGCATGCCCAATAAGATAGGTTTTAGCCACCAAGACCTTGAGGTCTTCTCTTATCCTTGAGGCATCAAAATAATTTTCCATATCGTAAAGGAAATTCTCAACTGCTTCGGCGTCACGGCTCCCATCAAAGGGGGTTGGATCCCTTGGTTTAACTTTCAAATTATCGAACGAAACACCCTGAATTGCCAATCAATTTCTCCGAAAGATCGGCATTTTATTTAGCCAGCGTGCACGTTCATCAACTCGAGTCTCAGAATCTTGTTCTTGCTCTTGACTCTCAAATCTCGCTTTAAGTTGTGCAACATCACTACCAACACATTAACAACATCTTTAAGGAACTTGTTGTCATTCACAAGTCCTTGGACAACAATTATCAAATCCAACTTGGGTCCACCAAATCAGCTTCCCCACTTGATAGACCCACAACGTCTCTTAGTTCTCCAAGTAAGCCCAAAGAGTTGCAGCATCCGAACCTTTTCCTCCCATGATCGGCAATGTATGCAAGGCTTGGTTTTCGCTAACAAACTCAAAAAAATTCGCAACATGGCCTCACGACAAGTTTAACATTTTAAAGCTTGCAAAACAGAGTTTGCCGATGGATTAGGTCTTTGATACCAACTTATAAAATATAGATTCCTGAAGAAAAAAATTCAGGCAATCACGCAGCGGAAACACTTAGCAATATTCTAGCAACAAGCAAGAAAGCACACATGCACGTAGAAACATTGAACACATGCATGCAAACAAACAAGCATTCACACGTTAACGACGTCAAGCACACTTGACAAGCCTTAGGGTAACTTAACCAAGGACCCGACAATGCAGCACACAGCCAGCATGCTGGGTGCGTCACTCTTAACCACAAGGATGAGAGTGGACTTTGTACCACCCTTAACAGATAAGCTCTCCGGTCATCCCAATTCCTTCAACATCAAGCGCCAAGGTCAAAGGGAATCCACACACCACTTGCAACTCCTTCCCAAGTGCGCAGACCAAGTACAAGTAATGTTGGTGTTCGAGAGTAACACAAGGTAGACCCACAAAGTCAATGCAAGCACCGACAACCGACGGGTAAGGGCATCGGACAAACGCCAACACATTATCTCCACCCTGGACCAACTCATTCTTGTACGAGCCACAAAGGCTCTAACAATGTGCTGCCCGCACATCGAGGGTAAGAATAACCAGGGACATACTTAGTTGATGCCGCCAGCTTTCGGCATCGGGTAATAGACGCTCGCACTCTTAGTTCCAAAGGTCTGTCTCGAATGGGTCCCTCGGCTACCTGCGCACCTGCAAGTTAGCATAAAGGACGCAGGTACAAAAGGCCTGCTTGTCTTTGTCCTTACAAAAATTGGACGTAACAGCTGCAGATCTTTTGGTGAGTTCGATCCACCTGCCCACCCATATAAATGGATGAAAAATATGAAATAAACTAGTGACGATGATGGGTCGGGTGAGATTTTTTTAACCTATTACCTGGTTCTTACCCGATTCGTTATTTGATTCCAGCTTAATCCAATATTTTTTAAAAATTATGATAAGATCCTTCAAGTTTTACTAAGAATTATAGTTACTATAAATTTACAATCAACCCTTAATATTAACAAAAATCTCACCCGTTATCACCTGTTTCATCCGTGGATACGGTAACACCCCTCTCCATAATCACGATATAATCTCTCACGTAGCAATAAATAAAACGTCTCGCAACGGAAAAAAAATACAATTACAAAACTCACTCGGGTGTCACCGGCCGTTACTCGCCCATGCGAGCAACGCAGCCAAACTACATCCAACTTCCAATACAAATAAACTGCTAACCGCAGTGATAACGAGAAACTCCTATACATCATACTAAATCCATAAATCATAAACATCGACAAGCGAGCATCTACCCAATCCTAAAAATACACAACCTTACCATAAGACCATACACCATCTTCATTACTATAAACATCTCCAATTACCTTGTTCCTGCTCTTCAGCTCCGACAATGGTCAACAACCTGAAATGGTGTAGTATCAGCGATAGACGCTGAGTATGCCGGGCTGGACCCTAATGGTCACTTGTCATTTTAACCATCTTATTATTAGATCGGTTTCATGCTTTACCATTTACAATTATAAACAATACTAATAAACATGTATAATACACTTATTCATCCATCCAAATATTCATAGATATTCAACCATCCATCCAATCCACAATCATTTAACACAATCCACAATTATATATCGAACGTATCGAACAATAACAATATAATGTACAATGTACATTCGCCGTAGCGTACAGTGTTCATATTTAATTTACCTTGGCCTTGTAGGCTCCATCCAACCATCAACACACAATAAAATAACCACAAGTATAACCAATGAACAACAAAGCGAAACAACGAGAATAATAAACAAGTATTTAGTCTCGTCCATGGTATTGTTCGCCACTGTATAAGTCTCAATTGTTTTGGTTGTTCAGTTATACCTAGTGACAATGTCTCGTTAAAACGACATGTCTCTAGTTACCCCTATATTATGGCGGGTCACCCACGGCAGTAGCCACTCCAACGGTAGAGTCTCCGACCAACGAGCCATTCTAGCTCACGGGAAATTTTCTTGATACTTACGGACCCGTACGCGGACATCCTGGTATCGTTTTTGTGATCACAGCGCGCACCAAGAGCCACATCCTCTTGGCTTTACTTCCATTCCATTAATTAATTAATTATACCATCGCATCGCATTACCAAATTTTCTAACACAGCAGACTAAGGTCATTAGTCCAATCCGGAGTCTAAACTCGGGATCCAGTGCTAGATACAAGAGCGGCGTATAGAAAGGCCAATGCTCCGTATAAAAGTCTCAGATAATATGTATATGTTATTATCATAGTGCTACAACGTTTTACTTACGTTCCTTATATTCATATAAGATAGCACCATAGCCGCTAGTTCGTTTTATATTATAGGTTCATATATACGAACCAATACTGTTAACTCAACAACAGTAAATAATAAGCAGCTATAAATATACAATTCATGCATATTAATTAACACATTCAGACAAACAATCTTATCACAGATCACAACAACATACAAGTTATATCAACCAAATCCGAGCCCAAGGAGCAACCTTAGGACAACTCGGATCAAACCCCTTTACATACCGTTCACCCTGACTGTATTACGGTGGAGTATGAATCAGCAAGATCCTACGCTCCGTGTAGTCCGTTAGCTCGTCAAGCGTCCTTGTCAGAAGTATACTCTAAACGGTAATAAAACTATAAGTCAGTCTCCATGACTAACTACATCCGGTATTTCCGAATTATAAGTAACCCCGACAGTTCACCCCTGTTTTCTACAGTTGTTTGTTACAGGTTTTTCTAAAACAGTCGGCTTTGTTACTTAAAACGCGTACGTCAACTATTTCAACTGTTAAGTTTAATTCCTTATATTTCTTTTAATCTTATCCACATCTAGTTTAGGTACGTAACCTATAGTTGCATGTATGCATGCATTCTTATATTATATATTTTTTCCATCATCCATTATAATTCTTTGTATTTCATTACCCATTATCTTAGCAAAATTCATAGCCTATAGTTTGTAACTATATTTTTTTCCAAATAACCCCCACCATTAAATCATAAGGTTTTCAACCAAAATATATTTATCCACCTTATATACATTATTCTTGTGTATGTATATATTTTTACCATGTAGGTAATTCTCATGAGTTTCATAAACTCTTGTATTTTATGTTACATTTTATCATCTTTTATTGGATGATCATTCCCATTAGTTGTATTATATTATACAACTTATATTAAGATTATTATCCTAATATCATGTAACATCTTATGTTGTATAATTACAACTCCTAAGGTTTATTCCATAAACACCTTAGTTTATAAATCATTTATTATAGTTTGTCACATTATTTTATGTGAGTACCCTTCCTTATATTAATTCCATCTAAACCATATCATTGTCATAACATTTATAACATTATAGACCTTAGTCTAAAATTCATCTTTCAACTCTTATTAACTCAGTATAGCCCTTAACTTATTTAAATTCCGTTTTGACCACATAACATTATGTAATGTTATACCACATTCTAATATCATTGATATGATATTTTTATTCCCTTTAATTATCCTATAGTTTTTATACAAAACTATTTATATTGCCTCTTAGGCACCATAAGAAAATCTTATTCTTTTCCATAACCATAGTTTCCTTATTTACAAAATCACCCCTTTCATACCATGTTATAATTCCATTTAATATAACATTTCTAACTTATAAAAGAGTATAACCTATGGTTATTTTTTGTAAATTCCGAACAGCCCTTGTGCTATTCTATAATTGCCATTTGGCCCTATTTATAACATATAGTTTTAATATCATTAAAACCATATTTATACACATATCTTAAAATACTCTTATATAATTCTAAAAATCTCCAAATTCCACCAAAGGGTTATAATATCCTTATTAACCCATATACTTTCAATATTTACCATTCCACCATCTATTTTTCTCCAAAGTGTCATAATGACATTATAACTATATATTATACATATAGTTATTTTAATTCCAAAATCCAATAAATTCCTAAAAATTCCTAATCCCATGGGTGTTTAAAATACCATTGTACACCCTTTATTTTCGGTAATAACATATTTACCACATATGTTATAAAAATATTACCTTAAGATATTCTTATTATAAAACCTTAAATAAGTTATTTAACTTATCTAATTTGGTCAAAACCTAGCATATGGTCAAGGTTGACCACCTTAATATTTCCTTGACCACCAATTCCTTATAATTACGGTTTGTACCCAAACTTTCTAGAAATCACCATTTAACCCCAAAACTTTATAAAATCTTATAAACTTTATTTTAACTCCTTTTTAACTCTAATTTTCGGCCTTATTATTCTAAAGCCCCCAAATTTAATTTAATTACACTATAACCCCATTATTTCGGTAATAATTATATACACTAAACTTAATAAAAGCTTGTAAATGCATAAATAAAATGGCCTAAAATACATGGCCTTATTACAAACATTGCTTGCAAAATAAATTACACATAAATGTCCCAAAAATACTTATAATTTCGGCCTCACCACACTTTCCATTTAATTACCAAACTTCCACATAATGTCTTAAATTTGACATTATGTTTTAATATTAGATAAAATTTATTAACCATTCTTAAACATTTTAAGGTCAAAAAGACCTTTTACCTTCTCTCACGGCAATTAATATAGAATTAGCTTAGAACATTTTAACTTAGCAAAGTTAATGTTTAAGTGATTTATACCTTGATTTAGCTTGAATAATCCTTGTTTGTTCGGCCACCTTAGATAAAATTTCCAAGCTTTTTGCATGTTTTCAAACAGAAACAAGGCCTAGTTAGTCTCCAAGAAAGATCTAACCATAAGAAGTAATTTAATGTAAGATTTAAGGCAAAAATCACCTTAAAATGCAAGGAGAGTTCAAGATGGTTTCGACCTGAATCAAACACACCACAAGGTGTTAGATCCACCATATTGACATAGGAAATAGCTAGATCTCAACAAGCTACCTTGTTATTAGGTTTTACCTTGGAAAAATGCCTTAAAAGAGGGTATTTCCTTTGGATCTCGGCCACCCTTGCTCCAAATGGCTAACCAACAGATTCCACATGAAAAGGAGAAGAAGATGAGGCTATGACCAAAGTTTCACAGCCGAACTTGAAGGGAATCAAAAGTTATGAGCTTAAAGCACATTTTTACCTTAAATGGTCAAGACTTGAACTTTCCTCCTTAGATCTGGTTATGTACGAAACCAACACTTCCTTTAACCTCCAAATCACTCTACATAGATGTATAGAAAAGGTTGGAGTGTAGATCAATCGAAAAAGGAAAGAAAGATGAAGAAAATGGGCATTTTTATGCCTTAGGAGCTTACCTAGAGCTTGAGATCTCATCAATGGTGCTTGGGAACCTTACCTACGGTAGAGGAGCCAAAGGGAGAGTTTGGCAGTGAGCTCCACGGTTGGAATGGAGCTAATGAGAGAAATGACCTAGTTTGCCTTAAAACACATTTTTTGCATTTTTTATGTTTTAAGTGACTTGATGACTCATCACCAATTGATTGGTGTTGAATAATTGGAGAAAATCGGTGGAGACAAGAAGAGGGGGCAGCCGTCCTTGATTGGAAGGTAGGGTATGATTGATTCAATTTTGAATGAAAATGGAGTAAATAATGTTACTTTAGCAATTAATAAATGTGTCTCATCTTTTGTCTTGTCTTGCGCTGCTTGGAGCACGAAATACAAGGGAAAAGAGGAGCAATGGAGGCTCCAAATCGGCTGGCTCACATGGGTAAGGTAAGTGGAGCCCACTTTTTTGTTTTATAAGGTAAAGTATGTCTTTTTTGTTATTTTATGCAAAAGTAAAGGACTATATTTAATTGTCACATGGGACTTGTCTCTTGGTCTGTTAAGAGACTTAATTATCTGATTTTATGTAGTCCATTTCGTGGTCAATGGTCAACATTGACCAACTTAGTCAATGTTGACCCAAACGGGCCCCACTTTAGGGTTTTATTAATATTTTAATATTAAATTTGTAAAAATTCGTAAATTTCTGGAATTAAATTCCTAATATCATATAATATGATATTTTATTATATTTAAAGGTAATTATAACCTTTTAGCCCATTTAAAACCAATTTAAAAGACAATTCACAAAAACATGCTTTAAGGAGTTTTAGCGCACATTTTGTGTTGCCTGGTGTTTCTGAGCTCTGTTTTCTTTGACAACGGTCTTGTTGTGTTCCTTACATGATATTTGATCATGTAACTCAATTTTATATCATTTAGAGGTCATTAGACCTTTAAGGTTTCTTAGAGCACATTTTTGCCCTTTTTGACCTTGAAGCATGAAAGTGCTTGTTCTTTGTGTTGGAGTGTTGCCCAACAATTATAATATGTTTAGTAATGTGTTAATATGCTTAGGACAATTTTTTGGGTCCTACATAGTTCATCTGGGTATTTATTTACCCTTAACAGTCAAAGGGTGCAACATCTTGTTTTGTGTTGACCACTGTTGTTCTCAGTTGATTTTAAGGCATGTTTAGGCCTTAATTAATGTGATTAGATATTTAATCCATGTTTAATAAGTTTGGGGTATTTCAGTCTACCCCCCTTAAAAAGACTTCGTCCCGAAGTCCTCAATCAAATAGGTAAGTATATAAATGTATAACTACCCATTATTCCCATAATGTATATCTATGTGATATATCATTTACACACATCGTATTGCGCTATACAGCACATAGCCATCACGTTGTGGCGTTAGTTCAATCATATATGGATATAGGTGATCCATCAGCATCATCATTTCCTATCAGTTCTACAAGTCCTGACAACCTCCTGAGGTGTCCATAACATTCCATTGTTCCACATTCCATATCTAATGATTCATTTCGTATCTAGGCGATACCATATGTAATCATTCTATAAAGCAATATGAATACATATCACAAATAGCATAGAAAAGTGTTACACACATGGTGTAGACACAACATTCATACAGGTATCTCGTAAGATATACATACAAGTGTACATCACACAAACAAACCAAACAACGCACGCCCCGCGTACCAACCATAACCAACAAAACCAATTCACTGTATGCTATGCATACAAATAATTCACATACTAACCAAACAAACCTCGTATGCCCCGCACACCACCAATTCTTTGTATGCAATGCATATAAACAACAAACTTAGTGCACACATGTGCACAGCCAAGAGGCTCTACCCCCCTTAAAAAGGGTTACGCCCCCGTACCCCACAAGTATAACAGCCGCTCAACAAGGAGCGCTGGATACTTGGCTCTCAAAGAGTTCACCAACTCGGGATTATCCTCATATCAGAGAGACGGGTATGACTCTAGCCCTTCTGGGCTCCACAATTCATAAAGGGAGGCACTAACAATTTGTGCTCTCTCCCAAGTTCATTCTATGGGCCCACTCGCTCCGTATGAGGTGCAGACCCATGAACACAGGCTCAATTTGCCTCTTTTTTTTTCCATTGCTGTGAATCCACTTGTTTGGATCACTAGCATACATGCGTGTGTCTTTCTCACTGATATTCAGTTGAGGTATATGACATTGGCTTGTTAGTACTTAGTGCTTTTGCACTTGTCTTTGTAATACTAAGACGTACCAGCCTAATGTCCACAAGATGATGTTTGTCATCCATGTCTCCTGGTGGTTTTGCTCCGGAGTAACACACTGTTATAGTTCTTTTTTTACACTCGTGTTGATATCCACTTTATCTTTCTGCATTCCCACTAGATTAATAACTGCACGAGTGCAATACCAAAACACTCAGTCATACAGAGTGCAGAGGCGTAAACGCTCAACAGCTAATATCATGAGTCAAACAGATAAGATGTGCGAATTATCCTGTGAGTGGTACATTCCAAATCCACTGTTCTTGCAAGGTATCTGCTATCATATAGCTTTATCTTTTCTCCTTGCGTAGTCACGCGTTTATATCCATATCATCTGGTAGATTTCCTCTGGATTGCAAATTTACTTGATCCTTATGAGGATTCTACATATTATTCGTCCATAATGGGTTTTCTTTTTTTTTTTTTGGTTCCTGTCCTTGAAAGGTTTCTCTGTCTTTCTGTATACTGTCTACTGTTCTCTGTTGAAGGTTCTTGATTTCTTTAGCCCGTTGGTTTAACTGGCTCTTCTCGTCCATCTTCGAGGTAATCCGTCTTACTGTCCGTAGAATGGAGTTGACTACTTCTCGTGTTCCTAACACTACTTGTCTACTTGCATGGGGTACCGTACTGATACATTACTACTTACCCGACTAACTCATAAATAAGTCTGTCAGGCCCACATGCTCCTAACGGAGTGCGGTCGTCCCATGTCTCGTTTAGTAAACTGGTAATGTCTGTCACACGGTTGTTGTGAAGTATTCTTTGTCAATCTCCCTTTGATGGATATCCCTTTTTTTTTCTTCTTCTTTTTTCTTTTTGCTTCTGCTTTTTTTTGTGTAATAGTTCATGTTATCAGTTATCCTGTAATAAGTGCTATTGCCTTTGTGGCATCCGTGGTAATTGTATCATAGACTGGTATTATTCAACTCGGTGTAAGTAAAATCCGTGCTATATTAGCAAACTTGTTTCTCCTTTTTTTTGATCTCATTGAGTACAACACATTTTCCTTTTTCTCCCTGTTTTTTTTATCATATCTCATCCATATTCATATTCGTCCCCTCATCCATGTAATTGGATGTATTGCAGATTGCATAATAGCTTGAGCAACTTGGCTCTTCACTTCCCAACCATCCTCACTGACGGTGGTGCATCTACAAAGGGTATGCTTGTCCATGAGGACTAAACATTATCACTAGTAGTGATTAGCATTAAATGGGTATACACTGATGGTATTTGGCTAATAAGCCCTGTCTGAAAATTCCCAACAATTTAAACTGGTGTGGTTTACATCATAGTGGCTGTATATTTCCCAGTTGCAGTGGTTGGACTAACGGTCCTTCCAAGTTGCATAGGTTTCTAATCTCAGGTTTGTATGAAAAGTTTGAAAAACATTTTTTTTTTTTATAAAACTAAAAAGTAGTAGTTGCAGTTGCATTTGCAGTTGCTGTTGTTGTTGCTGCACTTGCTGTAGTGCGCAAGGCAGATGGAAATTTCAGTGGTTTTTGTCATAGCGCTTGCAATAGCAAGTGCGCCATGCAGGTGGAAATTCTGGTTCAGTAATTCCCGGTCTCATTGACTCTTCGTCATTTGAGTATGCTACATGTAATGTAAGCATTAACATCCTGTTCATATATATCCGTCAAGGTTTAAAGTTTACTGTCAGTCACAAACTAATCTCCAAAGTCATACACAAAAGGCGAGTGGTCAATGACACACTCCCACATACTTATAACAAGTCTTTTAACATCCAAAGTAATAACAAATAGTAATCAAGTCTTCCACCAGCGGTCTCATGGAGTTAGGGTACTCATGCCCTATCTACTCCCTTGCCCTTCAGGCTCCAGCATCAGTAGATGTCTGGCCATCCTGACCGCCTCGTGGTACTCCAGATCCTCCAGCTGAGGTCTTCTGAGTATTCTTTGGTGGCCTGTAATTACGGCTCTCTGGGTTCATCCAGCATTCGAATTCCCTATGGCCCTCTTTGTGGCAGCACCGACACTCGACTTTGCGGCCTTCGCAGTCGACCCCAGGATGGTCCTTCCCACAACGCTTACAGTAAAAATGGCGCTGGGGCTGTCCGGTGCCTGATGATGGTATTTAGTTTAAGTTAAATCTGTGATATAAAGGTTAAGGTCACAATTTAATTTAAGAGGTAGGTGTTCTCACCCTTAGGAGGTGCAGATCTCAAGGCTTAGCATCTAGCTGGGCCGGTCAACCGAAGGACGGGCTCTTTCCCTTTCTTTCCCTGGTGACCCTGCTGCCCTTTCTTTTAAAGAATTTCCTGTTAAAGGTTTCGGGTCAGCATTCCTAAGGTATTTAATATGGTAAACAATTTAGAATGGGATAAGTCCTTACTTTCCCTTCTTTGGCTTTGCCTGAGATGCTCCTCCACCCTCAGACTCTCCCTCAGGGTTCTTCCTTTTCTTGGCCCCGAGAGTCTCTTCCCGAGTCTGGAGCATTAGCTCCGTCCTCGAGGCAGCCTCATAACACTCCTGGAATCTCCTTGGTAAGTTCTCACAAAGTTAATTGGTAATGTAGTAAGTAAAGAATTTTATGGCTTTCATGTTAGTACTTGGATGGTAGTGTAGAGGGTAGCACCCATCGCCATCTGAATGCGAAATAATAGTCCTCCCCGGAACTTCTCGACCTTCACGGTCTCTGAGTAATCCACACCGGGAATGAAGTCCAGCGACCAATGAATCGAGCGTAATACTCATCCACGGTCAGACCTCCTTGGGTCAGTGTCTCGACTCCTGGCGCTTCTTCTGTTTGAGATGTGCTGGGTAGTACTTCCTCTCAGCAACTCGACAAAGGCAGCCCACGAAAAGTCGGGCGTAGCCAGGTGATGGTCCTTGACCAACCTCACCAAGTGCTGGCTGCATCCTTCAGATGGAAAGCAGCAATGGCGACCTTCTTGTCGTCAGGTACTTGTAAAGCTTCGTATGCTTTCTCATGTTCAACAATGTAACGCTCCAAAGCTACGGGGTCTGGTTCCCCTGAATAGTAGGTGGTCGGGTCTCGCTAACTGACTTCAGCCAGTTCGTTTCCCTGGGCTGTGGCGGGTGGGCTGGTGCTCCTCCTATCTGAGTACCCAGCTGTGCAAGAACGGCTGCAACCGTCTCAGCAACTCCTGGAATGCCGGGGTCACCGCCTCCACCTCTTCCAGTACCACGCCCTCTAGTTCCACCAGACATCTGTAGTACAGTATGTCACATAAATACTCGGTAAATTACCGTACACAACCAATAGATATTAATTGCCTTAAGGCTAACCTGTCACGCAATTTGCGTTACTAGACACAATATCTTTCTAAGACGAATCGTCTCGTACTTCCCAAATGTTTCCCATAATTTCCCAAGTCCTAAGCTCACTGTCTTAACCTATTATCTCGTCATCAGAGCGGTACTCCGCTCTGATACCACTTTTGTAACACCCCTCTCCATAATCACGATATAATCTCTCACGTAGCAATAAATAAAACGTCTCGCAGCGGAAAAATAAATAACAATTACAAAACTCACTCGGGTGTCACCGGCCGTTACTCGCCCATGCGAGCAACGCAGCCAAACTACATCCAACTTCCAATACAAATAAACTGCTAACCGCAGTGATAACGAGAAACTCCTATACATCATACTAAATCCATAAATCATAAACATCGACAAGTGAGCATCTACCCAATCCTGAAAATACACAACCTTACCATAAGACCAACACCATCATTACTATACAACATCTCCAATTACCCTGTTCCTGCTCTTCAGCTCCGACAATGATCAACAACCTGAAATGGTGTAGTATCAGCGATAGACGCTGAGTATGCCGGGCCTGGACCCTAATGGTCACTTGTCATTTTAACCATCTTATTATTAGATCGGTTTCATGCTTTACCATTTACATTAAAAATACTAAATAACATGTATGTATAATACATATTCATCCATCCAAATATCATAGATATTCAACCATCCATCCAATCCAAATCATTTAAAACACAATCCACAATAATATATCGAACGTATCGAACAATAACAATATAATGTACAATGTACATTCGCCGTAGCGTACAGTGTTCATATTTAATTTACCTTAGCCTTGTAGGCTCCATCCAACCATCAACACACAATAAAATAACCACAAGTATAACCAATGAACAACAAAGCGAAACAACGAGAATAATAAACAAGTATTAGTCTCGTCCATGGTATTGTTCGCCACTGTATAAGTCTCAATTGTTTTAGTTGTTCAGTTATACCTAGTGACAATGTCTCGTTAAAACGACATGTCTCTAGTTACCCATATATTATGGCGGGTCACCCACGGCAGTAGCCACTCCAACGGTAGAGTCTCCGACCAACGAGCCATTCTAGCTCACGGGAAATTTTCTTGATACTTACGGACCCGTACGCGGACATCCTGGTATCGTTTTTGTGATCACAGCGCGCACCAAGAGCCACATCCTCTTGGCTTTACTTCCATTCCATTAATTAATTAATTATACCATCGCATCGCATTACCAAATTTTCTAACACAGCAGACTAAGGTCATTAGTCCAATCCGGAGTCTGTAAACTCGGGATCCAGTGCTAGATACAAGAGCGGCGTATAGAAAGGCCAATGCTCCGTATAAAAGTCTCAGATAATATGTATATGTTATTATCATAGTGCTACAACGTTTTACTTACGTTCCTTATATTCATATAAGATAGCACCATAGCCGCTAGTTCGTTTTATATATATAGGTTCATATATACGAACCAATACTGTTAACTCAACAACAGTAAATAATAAGCAGCTATAAATATACAATTCATGCATATTAATTAACACATTCAGACAAACAATCTTATCACAGATCACACAACAACATACAAGTTATATCAACCAAATCCGAGCCCAAGGAGCAACCTTAGGACAACTCGGATCAAACCCCTTTACATACCGTTCACCCTGACTGTATTACGGTGGAGTATGAATCAGCAAGATCCTACGCTCCGTGTAGTCCGTTAGCTCGTCAAGCGTCCTTGTCAGAAGTATACTCTAAACGGTAATAAAACTATAAGTCAGTCTCCATGACTAACTACATCCGGTATTTCCGAATTATAAGTAACCCCGACAGTTCACCCCTGTTTTCTACAGTTGTTTGTTACAGGTTTTCTAAAACAGTCGGCTTTGTTACTTAAAACGCGTACGTCAAAACTATTTCAACTGTTAAGTTTAATTCCTTATATTCTTTTAATCTTATCCACATCTAGTTTAGGTACGTAACCTATAGTTGCATGTATGCATGCATTCTTATATTGTATATTTTTTCCATCATCCATTATAATTCTTTGTATTTCATTACCCATTATCTTAGCAAAATTCATAGCCTATAGTTTGTAACTATATTTTTTCCAAATAACCCCCACCATTAAATCATAAGGTTTTCAACCAAAATATTTATCCACCTTATATACATTATTCTTGTGTATGTATATATTTTTACCACGTAGGTAATTCTCATGAGTTTCATAAACTCTTGTATTTTATGTTACATTTTATCATCTTTTATTGGATGATCATTCCCATTAGTTGTATTATATTATACAACTTATATTAAGATTATTATCCTAATATCATGTAACATCTTATGTTGTATAATTACAACTCCTAAGGTTTATTCCATAAACACCTTAGTTTATAAATCTCATTTATCTATAGTTTGTCACATTATTTTATGTGAGTACCCTTCCTTATATTAATTCCATCTAAACCATATCATTGTCATAACATTTATAACATTATAGACCTTAGTCTAAAATTCATCTTTCAACTCTTATTAACTCAGTATAGCCCTTAACTTAATTTAAATTCCGTTTTGACCACATAACATTATGTAATGTTATACCACATTCTAATATCATTTGATATGATATTTTTATTCCCTTTAATTTATTCCTATAGTTTTTTATACAAAACTGTTTCATATTGCCTCTTAGGCACCATAAGAAAATCTTATTCTTTTCTATAACCATAGTTTTCCTTAATTTACAAAACCACCCCTCAAATCATTACATTCCATTTAATATAACATTTCTAACTTATAAAAGAGTATAACCTATGGTTATTTTTTGTAAATTCCGAACAGCCCTTGTGCTATTCTAAAGTTACCATTTGGCCCTATTTATAACATATAGTTTTATAATATCATTAAACCATATCTTATACACATATCTTAACAAATACTCTTATATAATTCTAAAAATTTCCAAATTCCACCAAAGGGTTATGAATATCCTTATTAACCCATATACTTTCAATATTTACCATTCCACCATCTATTTTTCTCCAAAGTGTCATAATGACATTATAACTATATATTATACATATATAGTTTTTTAATTCCAAAAACATTCCAATAAATTCCTAAAAATTCCTAATATCCCATGGGTGTTTAAAATACCATTGTACACCCTTTATTTTCAGTAATAACATATTTACCACATATGTTATGAAAATATTACCTTAAGATACTATCTTATTATAAAACCTTAAATAAGTTATTTAACTTATCTAATTTGGTCAAAACCTAGCATATGGTCAAGGTTGACCACCTTAATATTTCCTTGACCACCAATTCCTTATAATTACGGTTTAGTACCCAAACTTTCTAGAAATCACCATTTAACCCCAAAACTTTATAAAATCTTATAAACTTTATTTTAACTCCTTTTTAACTCTAATTTTCGGCCTTATTATTCTAAAGTCCCTAAATTTAATTTAATTACACTATAACCCCTTATTCATTTCGGTAATAATTATATATCACCTAAACTTAAATAAAAGCTTGTAAATGCATAAATAAAATGGCCTAAAATACATGGCCTTATTACAAACATTGGCTTGCAAAATAAATTACACATAAATGTCCCAAAAATACTTATAATTCTCGGCCTCACCACACACTTTCCATTTAATTACCAAACTTCCACATAATGTCTTAAATTTGACATTTATGTTACTTAATCACTTAGATAAATTTACTAAGCCATTTCTTTAAACATTTTAAGGTCAAAAATGACCTTATTACCATGTTCTCTCACGGCAATTAATATAGAATTAGCTTAGAACATTTTAACTTAGCAAAGTTAATGTTTAAGTGATTTATACCTTGATTTAGCTTGAATAATTCCTTGTTTGAATTCGGCCAGCCTTAGATAAAATTTCCAAAGCTTCTCTTGCATGTTTTCAAACAGCAAACAAGGCCTAGTTAGTCTCCAAGAAAGATCTAACCATAAGAAGTAATTTAATGTAAGATTTAAGGCAAAAATCACCTTAAAAATGCAAGGAGAGTTCAAGATGGTTTCGACCTGAATCAAACACACCACAAGGTGTTAGATCCACCATATTGACATAGGAAACAGCTAGATCTCAACAAGCTACCTTGTTATCAGGTTTTACCTTGGAAAAATGCCTTAAAAGAGGGTATTTCCTTTGGATCTCGGCCACCTTTGCTCCAAATGGCTAACCAACAGATTCCACATGAAAAGGAGAAGAAGATGAGGCTATGACCAAAGTTTCACAGCCGAACTTGAAGGGAATCAAAAGTTATGAGCTTAAAGCACATTTTTACCTTAAATGGTCAAGACTTGAACTTTCCTCCTTAGATCTGGTTATGTACGAAACCAACACTTCCTTTAACCTCCAAATCACTCTACATAGATGTATAGAAAAGGTTGGAGTGTAGATCAATGGAAAAAGGAAAGAAAGATGAAGAAAATGGGCATTTTTATGCCTTAGGAGCTTACCTAGAGCTTGAGATCTCATCAATGGTGCTTGGGAACCTTACCTTCGGTCAAGAGGAGCCAAAGGGAGAGTTTGGCAGTGAGCTCCACGGTTGGAATGGAGCTAATGAGAGAAATGACCTAGTTTTGCCTTAAAACACATTTTTTGCATTTTTTATGTTTTAAGTGACTTGATGACTCATCACCAATTGATTGGTGTTGAATAATTGAAGAAAAATCGGTGGAGACAAGAAGAGGGGGCCGTCCTTGATTGGGAAGGTAGGGTATGATTGATTCCAATTTTGAATCAAAATGGAGTAAATAATGTTACCTTTAGCAATTAACTAATGAAATGTGTCATCATCTTTTGTCTTGTCTTGCTAGCTTGCTTGGAGCACCGAAATACAAGGGAAAAGAGGAGCAAATGGAGGCTCCAAATCGGCTGGCTCACATGGGTAAGGTAAGTGGAGCCCACTTTTTTTTGTTTTATAAGGTAAAGTATGTCTTTTTTGTTATTTATGCAAAAGTAAAGGACTATATTTAATTGTCACATGGGACTTGTCTCTTGGTCTGTTAAGAGACTTAATTATCTGATTTTATGTAGTATATTTCGTGGTCAATGGTCAACATTGACCAACTTAGTCAATGTTGACCCAAACGGGCCCCACTTTAGGGTTTTATTAATATTTTAATATTAAATTTGTAAAAATTCGTAAATTTCTGGAATTAAATTCCTAATATCATATAATATGATATTTTATTATATTTAAAGGTAATTATAACCTTTTAGCCCATTTAAAACCAATTTAAAAGACAATTTCACAAAAACGTGCTTTAAGGAGTTTTAGAGCACATTTTGTGTTGCCTGGTGTTTCTGAGCTCTGTTTTCTTTGACAACGGTCTTGTTGTGTTCCTTACATGATATTTGATCATGTAACTCAATTTTATATCATTTAGAGGTCATTAGACCTTTAAGGTTTCTTAGAGCACATTTTTGCCCTTTTTGACCTTGAAGCATGAAAGTGCTTGTTCTTTGTGTTGGAGTGTTGCCCCACAATTATAATATGTTTAGTAATGTGTTAATATGCTTAGGACAAATTTTTGGGTCCTACATAGTTCATTTGGGTATTTATTTACCCTTAACAGTCAAAGGGTGCAACATCTTGTTTTGTGTTGACCACTGTTGTTCTCAGTTGATTTTATAAGGCATGTTTAGGCCTTAATTAATGTGATTAGATATTTAATCCATGTTTAATAAGTTTGGGGTATTTCAATACGGGTCAGGTTCGGATTCAGATTTGGGTGGTCCTTGACGGGTGACAGATCGGGTTCGGGTGGAGCGGTGAAAACGGATGACAGGTACGGGTGAAGCTTTACCCGACCCGACCCGAACCTGACCCATTACCATTTACCAGCCCTAGTCTGGTTGAAGGACGTACCCGCTCATATAGCGAATTATGGACGATTCTTTTACGAGTTTACTAAAACAGATTTCTTAAATATCACATTTATCCATTTT
Source organism: Limonium bicolor (assembly GCA_023374045.1). Classification (NCBI taxonomy): domain Eukaryota; kingdom Viridiplantae; phylum Streptophyta; class Magnoliopsida; order Caryophyllales; family Plumbaginaceae; genus Limonium; species Limonium bicolor. The sequence goes on from CM041777.1 coordinate 56,943,413, forward strand.
TTTTCTCTTACCTATTTTTTCTAATTTCACGTGACAAATGACATCAGCTATCAGCTTGAGCTCTACAAAAGAACGGAATAGTACACCACCTACATCCCCTACGATATATGGCTAATTTTGACGTCTTAAGTCAATCCATACACCTTTGAGGTTCTAAGTTAAGCTACCCTCACTCATTCTCTCTTCTTCACCTTATCGTTTTCTTTTTTGGAATCCACACCAAATACTGGATCATGTTCGTTTAGTAGCTTATCAAGGTTTAAGGGACTTTATCCAAAAGCTATTGACATGTGTCAATTTACTATTGGACTAGCTCAAAAATTAGACTTCACTATAAATTACACGGCACTCTATGGTTGGTCAACTACACGACCACAAATAGCTTTATTTCAAAAGCAAGTTTTCGTGCGATTAATGAACAGACCCAACAAAATGTTTATTTGCTGTGGAATGTGAACCCATTGGGCCTCCTATCTTGTCCTTGTTAACTGCTGACAAAAATATCTAAGAAAAAAAATGTACTAATAGGACCTCATTCTTCTTTAATATTACGAGTTGATGTTACTGGTAATGGTGTTGATGTTGTTGGTAATGGTATATTTGTTGTAGTTAATGTTGTTATTTTGGTGTGGGTGTGACTTCTGAATTCTGATGCTGTTGTTATTACTGTTATTTCTGGGGTTGTGAGAATTATTTATGTGAGCTGTTACTGTGATTTTGAACGCTTACTGTGAACGCTTACTGTGATTTGATCGCTTACTGTGATTTGATCTAAGTCAGTTGTCCTATATCTTGACGCTCGGTCATGGGTGTTATACTATTATATGCTCCTTCATGGGTCGCCTATATCTCTTGAAAATAAAAGACGTATGTATGTGCTTCTCTATATTGAGCTGAGCAGAATATATGGCTATGTATCGGGTGACTGTTGAACTTGCATGGCTGAGCAGGATTCTTCCGGAGTTGCAGGTGCCTAACATTGCACCAATTCCACTGAAACGTGATGACAGGTCTACTGCATTCATGAAAAACCTGCTCTCCAGCACGGTTTAATGGCGGTGGAGCACATATCCGATACCTAACAACTTGCTGATATGTTAATGAAGATTCGAATCTCCGTGGAAAACAGTAGAGGGAACAGTTTACAAGAATGGGCATACGTGAGGTATTACAGGGGAGAGGGGTGTTGTTAGGATTGATGAATCTCCTAGACAGTGTCGTTTGATTAGCTATCACTCTCTGTCTCGATATCTCTTTCTTTCCTCTTTCTTGATTTTGTTTTTGGTTCACTTTCGTGGATCTCTTTAAGGTCAGACACCTCATTGGTGTAAAAGTCTGGGTGAATGTTGTTGGATGGGTCCTGAAGCATAGATTCAGTTGTAACACCTGCAACAACCAGAAGTGTCATACATTCATCTTCTGTTGTACTTTCAGATATCTATTCAGTTAGTGATCCATTATTCATTGTCATATAGCCTTTTGTACCTGAAAGAACCAGAAGCGTCTTGCAACCAGCAGTTTGTCCAAACAATATATCAGTATCTAATCTATCACCAATCATGCATAATTTGGAGGGACTCACTTGAAATCTGCCATCAGATAACACATATATATCTGTCAGATGGTTCCCAACTTCAAAACATACTTACTGTCAATGGCATTATGCGGTTGATTAAAACAGCATTAACTACCAACTATTCATGCTAACTTTTTCAGAAGTGAATCCATGAGAAAGGAAGATGGTTTTCCAACCACAACAGGCTCCTTCTGGGTAGCAGCACGTACCGCAGCAACCATGCTTCCTGTCACTGTGAAATTCAGGAGAAATTGTTTATGGATCCTCTAAATTTTTGTATAATCGTTTTAGCCAATGCACTTATAGGTTGAGAGCACAAGTTAAGAACCAGGCCATTCTTGTAAATTTGTCATATGAACCATTGGGTCAAGCTCGGTTGCGATGAAAATGCATCCCGGATTCTCACGTATGCACAGGGTAGCATACCTGTACAGTTAAAAGAGTAGAAAGCTGGTTAAGCTAAATATGTAGCATCAGGAAACAAGTATGGAGTTACAGGAGGCATGATGCATAATTAATGGATTGAGTGATCTACTGACATGAGCTTGTAGTAGTTTATGTAATGGTCCATGCCCACAACAACAGCTCCTACATCATCAAGTGATAAATGTCATGCCATAGTTAGAAAAGAAGATCAAGCAGTATAGAGGGAAGCCGTTTAGACAATCAAGTTTGTAAACTACATTACATCTTTATCATGGTCGAAGAGGCGATTTGCTTCGAACTCAACTATTTTTTTCCCATCTTCCTGCAAATAGAGTTTTCCAATGGTAAGACAGAACTCCGAGAAACTTCACAGAAAATGACGATCTTGCAATAATATGACAGCTTATGTTTCCTTTTCTCTGTTTGCTTTAAGCTGTTTTTCATTCTCTTTCGACACTGGAGCTAACATGCAGTAACAATTTACTCTGTAAGCTACCTACGCAATCAGAGTAATATTTTCTGTTGATTCAGAAAAACTATGTTCGATCAACTTTCTCAACATAATAAGGGTTAAACAATGTAATAAACTTACAGGACCTCCTAGGCAGTTAAATCCAGCAGCTTCAAGTTCCTCTATCAACCCCGGTACACCAATCACGTAAACCTACAATAGAAGTCCAGAGCAGCAAAATTCGATCAGATTACTTTATCATAGATCAAAGTGAAATGGAATATAATGGTTGCATTTGATCAAGCTACCCAAGAAAGTACTAGCGCTATAGCTAATATGACTATCAGAAAGAAAAAAAAAAATGTAAGCTGACAAAGGAGATACAATATGTACGTACCTTTTTATCCCCATGTAATTCAATGGAGTTCAGATACATGGCAGCGGCATAGGTGGAACTAAAGATTTCATCCTGTGCCAATTTTAGAGTAAAAAATGTCAGGAATCGTAATTGTTAACTATATCGAAACTGAGATAACAGATATGGTTGCAGGGCATGTCTAGTTCTGAAGATACACAATTTGATCGACCTCAGAAACTGAAATTCCCAAGGACTTGAATTTCTCAATACATTGCCTTCTTGATTTGGTTGAGTTATTAGTCACAAACGCTACACGTTTTCCCTGCAATAATAATAATAAAAAGACTGAAGAAGTAAATGAAGCCACAAATAGTGTGCTGAATGGAAATTATCCTAACAGTGGAAAGAGTACCTTAGAACGAAGCATATCCAATGTCTCAGAAACGTTATCAAAAACTTTTGTACCCTTCCACAATACACCTATGAAAATTCAAGAAAAGAAGAATGAAACTATGTAGAAACAAACAAAACAAAGATTGATAGCAAGGGCATGGGGAAAGACCATCACAATCAAAGAGAAAAACATCAGTAGAATCAATAAGTTCCCTGGCTCCAACGGCAGATAGAAGCTGTGCAGCAGTCGTGCTAGTTTTGTTTTCACTAGTGATGCTCGTCATCATTATCTCCTGCTGTATATTACGTTTGTTTTCGGCTACGTGATTGGAAAGAGGAGGAGTTTGTGTGTTAATAAATGCAGATCGGATGGAGGAAGTGCCATTGGGAGGAACATAAAACAGCTGCCAAAGAACCAGCAGATAATCCGGTTCACGAATTATTTCAAGTTCTTGAGTAGATAAAAAGTCATGTCATTCATATGTGGCGGAGGTTGCGCCTACTAAAAGTTCGCAAGCAGCCACAAAGAATGGTGATAGGAATCCCTGGAAAACTCACGCTTATCATACACAACCTTTGTCTCTTTATGATATGATATCGTTATCAACATGGGGTTTCGCACTACGCAGCAAATTGTGCAAGAAAAGGATAGGCTGAAACGGAGTGTACCGCAGCCACATTGACGAGTCTGATTGTTTCAATTGGCAATTTAATCACAACACCAGGCCACACATTTTCCAATAAAAATCCATAGGCCAGCTCGATACTGTGTTGCGACAAAGAGAATATATGCTTCAGATAGAAACATCCAAACTGAATTATCTGGAGGCGATGAGAAGTCGACAGAGAACTAGAAATTGGTACGAGTACGATAAGTGCCACTATTCTTATGAGTACGTACAGATAGAACTTGAGGACCTTGCCTTAGCAAAGCGAAGATAGCGCCGCTCCGCTCGGGATTGAAGGGTTGTTCACGTCTTTCAGAAATTGAGGAACCTTATCGTCCCTATCTCGTAATGCCATTTTGGGCGAGGTCGATGAATCCGAAGAGATTAAACTGGATGCCGTTTGCACGTTTACTACCCAACAGAACAGAACAACGGAACAACATAGGTTATATAACCACAGGATCCGGTATGATTGTAATGGACTCAGAATGAAGTTACAATTAATTCATGGGAAAATTCACGAGATACCCGTTTTCTTTCGTAATTCAATATATTTTTTTCTTTTTTGATATCCCTGTGATTTTAGTAATTTAACTTTAAATATATTTAAATGTTGTCCAAAATTGATGAAACTTTACATGGACGATGCTAAAGTGTTATATTTTGGTCCAATATCAATTTGAAGTTTTTTTAAGCTCACATGTGACCTATGGGACCTAATGAACAGTCACATATTCATGGGTCCCACAGGTCACATGTGAGCTTAAAAAGCTTCAAATTTGATATTGGACCAAATATAACACTTTAGCATCGTCCATGTAAAGTTTTATCAATTTTGGACAACATTTAAACATGTTAAAGTTAAATTACTAAAATCACAGGGGTATATTGTGAATTACGAAAGAAAACAGGGTATATCGTGAATTTCCCTTAATTGTGGTAGGACATTGGGAAAGAACTCTGTACAAAAGTGGGCATCGATAGCAAAAATGTAAAGGCTTTTATATTAACCCTTGGATCTAACATATTATGATGAATGGTTTAGATTAAAATGTTTTATTCATGTAATTAATTTTGCATGTTCACTCCGGTACATCTCCTAATATGTACAGGACAACTGAAAATACTAATTAAAATGCTAATTAAAAATAATGTCTAATATTAATTGATTATATGAGTTTAATAATTAATTTAAATCTATAACAAAATAAACTATATAATTTTAAAATATTAACGAAAATATGATATCATTGGGTCTAACGATCCTAAATCCTAACCACAAACCTTAAAAACGTATCAAGTCAGTGGCAACATTATAAAGTATAAAACTTCAAAAAACATTACCGTACATACACACCCTAAACCATAGGAAAGCTAAAAACGCCGAAGGCATTTTTAGGGTTTGTGGTATAGGGTTTTAGGGTCATTAATATACAAAAACTACTTATATTCATTGATTAATTCAACAAATCAATCATCTTTAATGACGCTATGTGTATATTGAATAAAATTTTACACCTTATACTGTACATGTACGGCTATTAGGTCAAGTTTTAGATACACGACAAATGTTAACCATAGACATTAAAAATATATGACATGTGTGTACAAATATATATGCCACTGACTTATGTAATATTTGCCACGAATGTAAATTGTTAATACACAAAAATACTCAATATTTATTGCTTACTTCAAGAAATCAATTTTCTTTAATGAAGCTAAGTATATATTGGGTTGGCTAAAATTTTACAGATAATGTATATGTACGACTAATAATCCCTTATTAGCTAAGTTTTAGATACAGATTAATGTTAGCCATTGCTTCAAAATATATATGTCATGTATATACTAATATGATCCATACACCTAGCGGCAAATTGTGAACTTTAAAAGTACTTTGTTAACTAGTAGGGGTATTTTTGTTTTTTTTATCTATAGTGGTATTTCATGGACTTTTTGGAAAATATAATGACATTTTATGACTTTCTTTAGTGGCATTTCATGAATTAGCCAAAAATATAGTGACATTTCATGAAATTTTCCTTGTTTTTATTTTTAATTAATCTGAACCATTGATACTAATAATTTAATTACGGTTAAATTTTAATCCTTTATATAAAGGCATTTTTAGTGCCTTACCGATCCCGTCACTACAAAAGTTTACTAAGAATTTCGTGAATGAACAAAAAACAGAATATGGGTGATGGGCCTGATGGCGACTGAATTTGAGTTTTTTTTTTTTTTTTTTTGGAGAAAGACTAGAGGTTTGGATTTTATGACCCGCAGAAATATCCGTCCCGCTAGTATGTTTTTTGTTCTTAATGAATGCAGGATATATTATATAGCGTGATTTTTTTTATTTTATAATGTTTTTTATCTTCTTCTTAAATGATACTGAACATATATATTATAATAAAATAAGTTCTCAATTACATAAAGTTTATATGACTGTGGTGTATATATATGACTATCAAATAATCTTTCTATAATATAATAATATTTGTCATAGGAAATCAGACTGAATAAATTAAAAATAATAATTTATATTATACAAAACATTAACTCAAATATTTAAAATTTTTACAATTTAAAAGACGCCGCATAATTTATTTCCATAATATTGTATTTGAAAATCTTTAACTTGCATTAAAGTTCGAGCTATAATTAATTATGACTAAAACCACGTATATATTAGATAAATACAATTAGTGAAATGATAGAGAAATGAAAGTTAAAAATCTTTCAAAAAATATGTTGAAAAGATTTTTGTTAACGTTTCTTTGTTTGAAATATTTTTATTATTTGTTATGGTTGTTCTGGAGTCTTGCACATGAGCTCTTTAAAAATACGCTATCAGGAAGAACATAATTTCCCGGTATGTTTTGTTAATTTAGCATCCAGAACAGAGGCACATTTGAGAGCTTCAAGAAGAAATATTCTCCAGAGCAACATTCTTAATTTAAGAAAACATTTTTGTAAACGATTTTGTCTCTATCATCCGGGGATGGGATATGGCATGGAGCTTCCTCGGAACAGTGAAAGAAGACAGAGGTGGTGGATTCAAGGAGGGCCGACAAGGAGGAAAAGAAGGGGAGGGTCTGGCGACAAAAGATCTGACTGTCATAAAGGTTGACGGAAGCTGGCTGGAGAATGGAGATTATGGTGTTGGGGCAGTGTGCTATGGCGAAGAATGGAAGGTAGAGGCGGCGGTATATGATGGAGGAAAGAGGGCTAGTTCACCGGCGGTGGTGGAAGCAACAGCGGTGTTGGTGGGGTTACGGCTGGCATGGAAGTTGAGGAAAGAGAAAGTTGTCATCCTGTCTGATTGCCTTCAAATGATAAATTTTCTCAATAAGGGAGGTTTTATTTGTTACGAGACAAAAAAAGAGCTAGTAGATGTGAGATGGCTGAAAGTTTTGTTCAAAAAAGTAGAATGGGGTTTTGTGGGTAGAGAGGAAAATATTGAGGCACATTTTGATGGCTATGAAAGGGAGAGAATTGGGAAAGGAATTAGTTGTATCTGGCACAAACTTTGACTCTGTCATGCGTTAATTTGAATGAAGTATCGTTATGTTTTCAAAAAAAAAAAAAAAACCCCACCAAGAAGAACATAATTTCTGGGTATGTCTTCCGAGAGAGGATTTGGTGAAGGACACCAAATCTCCATCGCCGACGGAACTCTCACTTTTTCTTTTTTTTTTTTGTAGCAGGGAAACCACACGGGTATTTTTATAACTTTTCCAGTACAATATCTTAAATGAGTATGTAAGTACATATGGATATTGTATAATAATTATTTAATCTTATAATATCTGTTGTTTATAAATATATACATAATTAAGTATATATCAATTAATAATACATGTCTTAATCTACTAAATAATATTTTTTTAAATATTACAAATTTAAAAATATAAAAGGTAATATTTATATTGTTTATAAATTTAAAAAGTGATGTATGATGATTTATATATATATATATATATATATATATATATATATAAATGAGTATATACCATGATTTATATACATTATGACTTGATAAGAACGATCAAGGGAATTAGATATATAACATCAGAAGAATACGTAAAATCGACTCCAACAATTAAGTTTATCATTTTCAAACGTTTATAGTCTTCAGGTTTATCAATCAATCAAGCTTTACAACCTGATAAATGATAACAAATATATATTTGTGCATAATGACTTGATGAGAACGGTCAAAGGAAAAGATATACAACAGTCGTGTCATCCTTTTTAATAAAGTGATGGAAACGATTATAGAAGGATGTGTATATATTTTTAATCATCAGTGGAATCATTTATAAATCATCGTGGATACGTAAAAACTAAGGTTAAATAAATACGTAAAATCGACTCCAACAATTAAGTTTATCGTTTTCAAACGTTTATAGCATTCACGTTTATCAATCAATCAAGCTTAACAAACTCATAAATGATAAACAAATATTTTTTTGTGCAAAGTCGATGAGAACGGCCAAGGGAAAAGATATATAACAGTCGTGTCATCCTTTTTAATAAAGTGAGAAACAATTATAAAGATGTGTATATGTTTCTAATCATCAGTGGAAACGTTTATAAATCATCATGGATACATAAAAACCAAGGTTAAATGAATACGTAAAATCGACTCCAACAATTAAGTTTATCGTTTTCAAACGTTTATAGCCTTTAGGTTTATCAATCAATCAAGCTTTGTAAACTGATAAATGATAAAAACTATATATTTTTTGTGCATAATGACTCGATGAGAACGGCCAAGGGAAAAGATATATAACAGTCGTGTCATCCTTTTTAATAAAGTGATGGAAACTATTATAGAAGGATGTGTATATGTTTCTAATCATCAGTGGAAATGTTTATAAATCATCATGGATATAAAAACCAAGGTTAAATGAATACGTAAAATCGACTCCAACAACTAAGTTTATCGTTTTCAAACGTTTATAGCCTTCAGGTTTATCAATGAGTCAAGCTTTGTAAACTGATAAATGATAAACAAATATATTTTTTTGTGCATAATGACTAGATGAGAACGGCCAAGGGAAAAGATATATAACAGTCGTATCATCCTTTTTAATAAAGTGATGGAAACGATTATAGAAAGATGTGTATATGTTTCTAATCATCAGTGGAAACGTTTATAAATCATCATGGATACGTAAAAACCAAGGTTAAATGAATACGTAAAATCGACTCCAACAACTAAGTTTATCGTTTTCAAACGTTTATAGCCTTCAGGTTTATCAATCAGTCAAGCTTTGTAAACTGATAAATGATAAACAAATATATTTTTTTGTGCATAATGACTAGATGAGAACGGCCAAGGGAAAAGATATATAACAGTCGTATCATCCTTTTTAATAAAGTGATGGAAACGATTATAGAAAGATGTGTATATGTTTCTAATCATCAGTGGAAACGTTTATAAATCATCATGGATACGTAAAAACCAAGGTTAAATGAATACGTAAAATCGACTCCAACAATTAAGTTTATCGTTTTCAAACGTTTATAGCCTTTAGGTTTATCAATCAATCAAGCTTTGCAAACTGATAAATGATAAAAAAAATATTTTTTGTGCATAATGACTCGATGAGAACAGCCAAGGGAAAAGATATATAACAGTCGTGTCATCCTTTTTAATAAAGTGATGGAAACGATTATAGAAGGATGTGTATATGTTTCTAATCATCAGTGGAAACGTTTATAAATCATCATGGATACATAAAAACCAAGGTTAAATGAATACGTAAAATCGACTCCAACAATTAAGTTTATCGTTTTCAAACGTTTATAGCCTTTAGGTTTATCAATCAATCAAGCTTTGCAAACTGATAAATGATAAAAATATATATATTTTTTGTGCATAATGACTCGATGAGAACGGCCAAGAGAAAAGATATATAACAGTCGTGTCATCCTTTTTAATAAAGTGATGGAAACTATTATAGAAGGATGTGTATATGTTTCTAATCATCAGTGGAAATGTTTATAAATCATCATGGATACGTAAAAACCAAGGTTAAATGAATACGTAAAATTGACTCCAACAACTTAGTTTATTGTTTCCAAATGTTTATAGCTTTCATGTTTATCAATAAGTTAAGCTCTTTAAACTGATAAAAAGTAAGAAAATAATCTTTTTCACAATGAATCGATATGAACGACAAATAAAAAATATATAAAATTTAGTGTCATCTTTTCCATTATAATGATGGAAACGATTATAGAAGGTTGTGTAAATGTTTTTAGTTATTAGTGGAAACGTTTTTAAATTGTCGTGTATACGTAAAAAATAAAGGTTAAATGAATTTGTAAAATTGACTTCAAGAACTTAGTTTATTGTTTTCAAGCGTGTATAACCTTCACGTTAATCAATAAGTCAAGCTGTGTAAACTGATAAATGCTAAGAAAATATTTGTATACACAATGATTCGATGAGACCGGCCAAGGGATAAAATATATATTAATTAATGTTATCTTTTGTATAATAATGATGGAAACGATTATAAAATGTTTTGTAAATGTTTCTAATACTCAGTGGAAATATTTATAAATTATTGTGGATATGTAAAAATCAAGCTTACATGAATACGTGGAATTGACTCCAACAACTTAGTTTATCGTTTCCAAACGTTTATGACCTTCAGGTTTATCAATCAGTCAAGCTCTGTAAACAAAATAATTTAAACATGACCAAAAAGTAACTTATACTATATTATGAGTTGATTTAGTAATACTATGGTTCATTAGACCTTCAATCTCTAAAATTCTAGCATTATTCTATAATTTATGTTTTTTTGTAATTCAACTATTTTTGTAGATTAAGTTCATTTTTTAAAGTTTTATTATAGTTTATTTTCAAAACTTCTATTCTTCTCTTCACTCTACTTTTTATTATGTTAAAAGATTTAAAATTTAAATTATCTTAAGAGTAAATATTGATTATTTTCTAATTAAGTCACCAACTTACTAACTTATATGTAATGCCTTGTTTATAATTCTTATTATTTTTAAAACCTATTTCATTAGATGATAGATAAAAAAAATACTTTTTTAAAAAAAGTTCCTCATAAAAATAAAAAATAATATCATTAAACTACAGCTTAATTGGATAAGATAAATCTCATTTATTATTTGTTTTTTAAAAGAAAAATAATAACACATCCATTCCACATCATAATTAAACAAGAAATAAAGTAAATCAATAATTTAAATAAAAAACAAAAAAATTAGTGAGCGGCACCTTTGTCGTCTTCTTGTAAAAGAAAATAATAGAGACCACCTTTTCATTTGATTAAAAAAGAAAATACCGGGGCTACCTTCACAGCTCCACATGTTTACTACGTGATTGAATTTGAAAGTAAATATTGATCTGATCGAACGGTGAGTATCAAGTCCGTCACAGACGGAATATACAGTCCGTCACAATACCCTTTCCCATGTCTTCCTAATTTAGCATCCAGAGCAGAGACATGTTTTAAGAGTTTCAAAAAAAAATACCCTTTAATAGGAACATTCTTAAGGAAAAAGATTCAAGCCTCTCGTGAGCTCACTCGTGGCAGACAAGACAAGTGTAGAAGTTTAACTGCCTCCCTGTACATATAGCTCGAATTAATTTAGTTTTTGGAATGTTTATATTTCCTTTAAATTTATATTTTTATCAATTTTTTTATTTTTTTGAATTTCGTAACTTTTTTAGTATCATTTCATGAATTAGCCAAAAATCTAGTGGCATTTAATGAAATTTCCAACATTTTTATTATAAAATTTCATAAAATGCTCCAAAATAAAAAAAATGGCATATTGTGAACTTGAAACATGACCCATGATGCCATGTGTAAAATAGTCATTACTTAAGGTTATTCCCCGGATTAGGGTACTTTGTGAATCATAACTTTTTAGAGGTATCTTGTAACCATATTTTGAAAAAGTGGTATATTGTGAATTATGAAAGTTTTTAGGCCTATATTGTGAATTTTCCCAAGTAAAAAATCAATAAAATGAATATGGGCCAAAGTTAAAAGAATAGTACTCGGAAATTAAGTCCAATGTCTATACTCTTCAGTTTATATTTTAATACCCTTTATTCCTCAGTTATAAAAAGCACCGTAACTTCACTTGAATAGTTGAACCCTATATCTTAATTTCTTCTCTGTCGCATCTCTTTCCACCGCTCTATTCGCGAGCGTCGTTTCAAAACAAAGCTACATATTTTCTCAAATAACATGTGTTATAGGTAAATCTATGATTTGTTTCTCATTATACACACGATCTTGTCTCTTTCTTCATGTCTATTTTTTTTATTAACTATCTTTGCCGCCATGCATGACATTTATAGGTGCACATGCATGATATTTCAATAATTGATTTGTTAAGTAATTGAGGTTATTGTTTGCTTTTAAAAAAATTGGTTGAATGAGCTTTGTCAAGGTTAAAGGATTTTAAATGGGTTGAGTTTGGGTCATGATTTTTTTAACCATCTATTTGGGTTGATAAGTTAATGACATTTTAAATGGGTTGGGTTAAAGTCATGATTTTTTGACCCATCTATTTTGGGTTGGGTTGAGTTAACGACATTTTAAATGGGTTGGGTTAGGGTTAATCTTAACCCAACCCATTTACTCAAATTGTCAGGCTGGATTTTACAGTCAACTTTTTAGATTATGCAGTCATTATGAAAAATATGGAGTTAGTTTTCCAGAATACGCAATCGCCAATATAAAGACAATCTGTGTTCACTGTCGTATTCTTTTTTTCAATTTGTGGGTATCCCCAAACACTCATTCTCTCTACGACGAGTACAATTAGATGTATTTTTTACAGTTTAAAAAATATTGTTGAATATGCCTTGAATTTGTTATGTTGCCAAATGGTGGTCTCGTCGGTGGAGGCTAGGGGACAACGCCCTCGGGAAAAAAATAAGAACTGAATGTGGGTTTAAAAATCAGTAAAAAAATGAGAACTAAATATGGGTTTAAAAACACGAAAAAAATTTGGCCATCAAATTATTTACCCGTTCAAAAGGAACGAAACAAAAAAACTCCAGACATTAAAAAACGGACCTGATGTTGGAGCGTTCTTTTTTTTATCTGCAGGGGAAAGGGCTTTAGAGTTGTCCGTTTTATACCTGCCCGTTCTAGATGGGTCCAGAACAGACCGGACGTTGGAGCGTTGTTTTTTTTTCATCCGCAAGAAACAGGGCTTCGTATCCGTCTGTTTTTACCTGTCTGAATCAGAACGGATGTGGTGCCAGAGTGTTCATTTTTTTCACCTGCACGGTATGAGACTTTAAAGTCGTCCGTATGTTGGGTATGTTCTGAACGTGTCAAAAATGGACGTGACGATGGAGCGTCCATTATTTTATGTTTATTTCGAGCGAATCGAAGGTCACCCGTGACCAAAATTTTGTTTACTTCGTTTTTTAAACCCAATTCAGCTCCGTTTGTTCTAAATCATTTATAAATCTATTCATAATCGTACAATAACATAATAAAATCAACTTAAAATAAAACTTTTCTCTATATTCTTTTTATGACTTTGTATCTTAAAAAGTAACTACATTAATAGTATATCTTAAAACAGCTAACTATATATTTTTCCCAATGACAATCTCTATTAAAAATCTAACTACGAAAACAAACACTTGTAAAGGAGTCACGATCCACCATATTCCACCCCCTTCTCAATGTTGGTAGAAGTTTTTTTTTTTGAAAAACATAGCATCATTATCATTAACTGCATAAACTTTCAATACATGTTGGTATTGGTTGCTGCCAAAAGAGCTCATCATCCCTACCCCTAACCAGATTAGCTAGCACATGTGATCCCATATTTTTTGATCTTGGTACATACCCATTTACAAACATAAAAAAACTTTCCTAAATTCACTACTTGATCTAACACATCACTATCATCATGCGCTACCAAACCCACACCCTTTACATAATTACTGTTTAAAAAAACTTTCCTAAATTCACTACTTGATCTAACACATCACTATCATCATGCGCTACCAAACCCACACCCTTTACATAATTACTGTTTGATTTACAGTCAGACAAAACAACAATCCTTCTACACCTTATCTTAGCTGCATATTGCATTCCAAAAAACAGAGCATTCGCCTCCACCAGAGCTGGATGATAGCTTCTACCTTCCGCTTTCATGGCCGCCGCCACGAGCTGCTCATCTTCAGCCCTCCTACAGACAACTCCAGCTCCTGAGCCTTGGCCTGTTACACTACCATCAACAAAAATCTTGATCCACCCTTGCCCTCCTTTGCATCCTGCAGCAGCCCCACTTCCACATGCTTTGTAGTCTTACTCCAAGCTACTGATAAGTAACTTGCAGCCAAGTCCCACCCCCATTCTGCATCCGTCACACTGCCATGCCTTACCTGGCAATGAGAGAACCAAATCTTCCACATAGTTTTTAGATATTTCACAAGCTCATAACATGACAAACATAAACATAAAGAAAAAAAATCCCTTAAAGCTGCATCAGAAACAATATCCTTTGGGACCATGCAACCCACTCTTCTCCATAAAGTATCCACCGCATAACAATTCAGAAAAACATGACTCATGGTCTCAACAGCACCACAGAAACAACAATCATCCATTGCCAACTTGAATCTATTCACCAAGATTGCACGACAAGGGATTAAACTGATTAGATATAGAGTAATAAGCAGATTTTACTGAGAACAACCCTTTTCGATTGGGACACCACAACCATCCATCATCCTCACCTCCTGTCAGATGAACAACTATGAAATACCCCGAGCTTAAAAATGGTGATTAAACTATTCTAATATGGTATTTAGAGGTCTAATAATGCCTAAAGAATATTGGTGAAGAAAATAAATCCAAAAGAAAAGAGAAAACGCTTAAAAAGCGTAAAACGCAAAAATGAGTGTTACGCAACTATAGGAGGTATATGACCTCGGTTACGATCCTTGATGGATTCCTAGGGCTTAATTACGCCTAAATAGTATGTGGGAACAATTCCCGAAGAAAACGGATCCATATAGTATATTAAAAACGCTAATGAAGCCTTAAAGCACGTTTTTCGAGAAAACCCAAAAATGTGACTTTAAGTGGTCAAACAGACCCTTAAAAAAATTATAGTTGACTATATAACTATAATTAAATATTGATGGAAGCTTAAGAACCATTAAAATTGAAGAAACGAGAAAAATCCGGAAAACGGGCCCGGTTAGTGAATAGTGCCAAAACTGGGAGTTTAGGAGCGTTTCTTGTAAAAAGACGAAAAACGCCCCAACTTATATGTACATAGGGGATGGTTTTTGGTAGGTAAATCATCTCCTCTCTTAGCTAATTAACTAGCTAATAAGAAGAAGAGAAAAGAAAATAAAGGTGGAAAAGTAAAAAGGTAGAAAAAGTACAAAACACCTTTCCTCTCTCTTTCCTCTCATTCTCCTCCTCCCTCTCACGTTTTCTTCCTCTTCCAGCCAGCTCCTCTCTTCTTCCTCCCCAAGGCTGTCGATTTTGAAGCTTCTCCCATGGCTTCTTGCCATTCTCTTCCTTGCCCAAGCTTCAATAAGACTCCAAACTCAAAACAAAATATATATTCTTGCTCCCCTAATCAAGAGCTTCATTTCCCTCTTTTCAAAATCCTCAAAGGATGAAGTTGGTCCCCATGGGTATAGTCCCATTTGAAGAAGAAATCACATTTTATGGAGCTTGGGAGCCTCCTCTCTCATTTAAGGTAAAAAGATTCAAGAAAAACTCATTTTTTTCTCCCATTCTTGTCTTGGCCTATTTTTGCCCCTCTTGATGCCTTGCTTTCTTTCTTGTTTTGGAGCATTGGTGCAAGTCTCCAATGGTAGTTGAAAGCACTCCTTTGATTCATGGCAAAAATCGATTCTAGGGCTTCCAAAGGTAATGTCCAACTTTTGTGCCCTAAGCCCTCTTCTTGAATTCTAGAGTTGTTTTCATAATCTAAGGGAGTTAATTAGTACTCATTATTCCCATTTGAACATTGGTCTAGAGTGTTGGAAATTGCATTGCCCATGACCGAAAATGAATGAGAAAGAGAAGAAGAGAAAGTTGGAAAAGGAATGGAGAACTATGGTAAGAAATCTACCTTAATCGCTATTTTAATGCTTCAGAAATTTTGGGATGGGAATTTAAAAGAATTAACCAAAAATTGAGTTGAGAATGTGGTTTGGTAGTTGGAAGAGAGAATTATGAACTGTGTTGATTTAAGGGCCGAAGTGCCATTGCAATTGAGATTGTGTAGTATGTTGTGTTTAATGAGCTTTGGATGATTATTGTGTGCTGGTAGAATCCACTAGGGATATGGCTAGTTGGAATTGTTTTAGGTGGATGAAATAGTGCATTTGGGCATGCTAGATTTGTGACGAAGTTATGGTGAAATTTCTGTAGAAATGAAGTGTTTTAGGTGACTTTATGAATTGGAGAACCTAGGTGTTTATAAGGATTGATTTGAGTTGATTAATCACCTTGAAATGGTAGTTGGAGAATGGATTGGAGTGATGCAAAAATCTGTAGCAAAATTGATGCTTGGGTGTTTTGGTTTTGCTAGAAATGGACTAGTATGTAAGACCTTGAAACTAGTGAGTGAACTTAGGTATTGGAAATGAAAAAGACTAGGAATGAATGTGGTATGGTCAAATGGGATGAGAACAAGGTAAAAACTATCAAGAGAAGTTGGAAATGCACTAGTGTGCATAAGTGCAAAAAAATGAGAATGGAAATTGTAGAATTGAGCAAGAGGTGAGTAAAGAGTTTGACAATGATTTAGGAAGGTTTAAGGAGTGTTTAAGGTGTTAAAACATGTTTGCAAACATGTGGAAAGATTAATGAAAGTTTGGGTGAGGATTAAGGTTGGATTTGGGGTTGAAAAATGTAATTTTAGCAGCTTTTTAG
Organism: Limonium bicolor; assembly: GCA_023374045.1. NCBI lineage: Eukaryota > Viridiplantae > Streptophyta > Magnoliopsida > Caryophyllales > Plumbaginaceae > Limonium > Limonium bicolor. The sequence continues at coordinate 56,960,229 of CM041777.1, forward strand.
TAGGGCCCGGGACTTAGGGGCCGGACCAAGTCCCGGACCGCCCTTAAAAATGCCCGAGAGTGAACTAGTATATTGGTCCGGGACCCTAGTCCAGGACCAGGACGCGGACCAGGTGGAAAAAATGGCTGTAAGTGAGAAAATGCATTGTTCCGGGACTTTGGGTCCGGATCAAGTCCTGGACCACCCCCAGAAATGCACCGTGAGTGTTTTAAAGGCTTCTATTGATGGGGATTTGAATGGTAATGATATTAGATGATGATTAGGACTTGTTTGGTGACATGTAAAGGTCCTAAGAAGTATAAACCAAGTGCTAGAAGTGAATGAGGAAGTTTAGAACTTTAGGACACTGGAGCAAAATTAAGATTAACGGGATAACAGGGTTAACTACGGGGGTATTAGTTGTTTACATACCGTAATACCTTAATGTTAATAGAACCCCTTGAAATGTTATCAGTGAATCGAGTAAGGCCCGAAGAACGTAAGGTGACATGGTAGAGTAACCCCATGGTGAAAGGTACGGTTTTCTTGCAACTTGTGTCCTACCGAGTTTCACTCGGCTTGTGTGTTGTTTGCTTGTGTGCCGACCTAAACAAGATAAAAGCACGAAAATGTTTATTGCATTTGGTATGAATATCTTGATGCATGTTGTGTGTGCTAACTACCCTTGTATGGTTGTGTGGTCTAACCTAATGTTGTAGACCGACTCATAATGAGTATTGTTTGGTTAGTGACTCGTAGAAAGAGTCATTCCGCAAAACAATGTAAACGTGGAAAAACGTATGAAAACTATCGAGTAAAGAATAACTGTAATACAACCTTACGAACTCACTAGAATGTGAGAGAGATGTTCGGGATTAGTAAACTCCCGTTAACGGTTAGAGAACCGAATTGAAAGAACCCACGAATTAAGTAATAGTGGAAAGATATAAAGAAATCTTTATTAAGAGAATGAAGATAGTTCAAGATATGAACTCTTGAGAGAAGTAAAAGAGGTATAAGGGACCGTCAAACTCCCTTTAAAAGATAGTCGACCCACAATATGAGGATCCGACCCGGAATGAGAAAATGTCCCGAACACACAAGTATTTGAAACGTTGGGAAAACCCTTAAAGCTGAGAATACTAGAAGTTGAGAAAATTCCCTAAGCTATTAGATGATATCGAGAGAGATACTTCTAGGCTAATCTACATGATTACAATATGACTCCGAGAGAGGAGTATTTGGAAAATTGAGTAGTCCGGTAGAGATACGGACGTTTGTGAATTTGAGGAACTAAGAGTATGTTTTGTTTGATAGTCGAACCTTCCCACTATGCTAGACCCGGAGTATGGTCAAAACCGGGCAAGTAAGACTAGTATTTGAAAGCCCGGTGGTGAGTCTTGTGTTTGACTATGCCCGGAGGTCATGGGTAATGACTTAAAAAGTATCCAAGAGAAGAGTACTTGAGAAATGAGATTGAGACTTGTAGTATCTGTGAACCTAAGAGAAATTGAATAAGAGTACCCTAAGAGAATGGGTAAGATAATGAATGAAGCAATTAAGGCATTAGTGAGGTAGAAACCCTCAAGGCCTAAGAGTAAATTAAAGTATGCTAACAACCTTGATGTGTTAGTTAGTGTTTGTATTCCATGATTGAATACTGATTGTGAATGCGAGCATGATTCATGTTTATTGCACTTCATATCATGATTTAAATAAAATCAATCGCATGCTTAGACGAGAATTAGTTGGGTGCGACCCGGTAGTAGCGGGTTGCACGACTACCATACCAGCAAAGGTGTTGAGCCCCTTTGGAGCCACCCATTACTTTTCAGGTACATTGGAGTCGATTAACGTTCGAGAGTAGGACGGGGTTGCTGGTAGTGCATGGGTAGTTGATTTAAGAACAATTGTATTTATATTGTAATTGTTGTATTGTAAGTCCGAAATGTTATCGGCAAGTTTGAGGATTGTATAGACTCGGTATAAATTTGAATGGAGGATTGTACTTGTATTGGAATCGTAAAGGAATGAAATGTAATTGTTTTGTATAGAGTACTCGGTGTTCTGGTCCATCAGACCGATATTGTATTAGAATTTGGCCTTGTTAGCCACGTGGCTGGTTAACGGCATTGTATCACCGACCGTTTGTAGTAAGGATTCCGCTGCTATTGTATTGATGATTGAGACGGTTTAAGAGATAATGACGTGATTAGCGGTTGGGGTGTTACAAGCTAGAATTGCCTCTGCATCTTGCTGATGAAACCATTCACGAACTAGGTTCTCACACCATTGTCCTGAATTGTCATCCATCAAATCACAAACCCTCCCTTGGTTTTTATATGATCTGGGACCAAGTCAAGTCATGGCTTCCCTCTAGGTCTACCGACCAACCACTTATCATGCAGAGAGATTTGCTGCCCAGATCTCACTTTACGATAAATTCCTTACCTTAAGCATTTCATCGCACCATGAAGTGCTCTCCAGATTGGGCTTGGCCTCTATCCTAAACCTGCCTCAAAGAGACTCTTCCCAGAAAAATATCTAGCTCTTAAAACTTGGGCCACCAAAGAATCAAGGGCAGTAACGATGCGCCAACATGTCTTCATTAACAGAGCATCATTAAAAGTATTTAAATCCTTAAAGCCAAGTCCTCCCTCTTTTGTGAAAGACACATAATATCCTATGATTTCCAGTTAATGCCCCTCTTTAACAAACTACCCGACCACCAGTACCTTGCAATGATAGAATGAAGATCTCTTATCACTCCCTTTGGTAACTTAATTACACTCATAACATAAGTTGGAAAAGATTGAAGCATACTTTTAATCAGGATCAGACAACCAGCCTGAGAAACTTGCTTGTCCCAACTTAGAACCCTTTTATGCACACGATCCTTAATGTAGTTGAACACTTGCCTAGGACTTCGATCAATATTAGTAGGGAATCCCAAATAAATCCCAAAGTTTGTAACCTCTCTGGTCCCAAAACAAGCTACTATATCTCGCCTAACCATTGGGGGAACACCTCTAGAGAAAAATATTCCAGACTTCTGATAGTTGATACACTGACCAGATGTAGAACGAAAATCCTCTATAATCTCATTAAGAGCCTGCGCCTTAGCACTAGTAGCTCGCCTAAAAATGAGGCAGTCATCCGCGAAAAAAAGACTAGTAATTTGTTGACTAAGACCCCTCATCATAAAACCTTTTAAGATACCAACATCAGAGGCTAAACTCAAAGCAAAGGACAAAACCTCCATACAACATATAAACAGATACGGTGAAAGTGAATCTCCTTGCCTTAGGCCCCTTTTAGGATAAAAAGTTCTCCCAGGAAATCCATTAATCATAACACTCATAGACACATATGTTAAACATATCTCAATCAGATTAATCCAATTAGCATGAAACCCCATACTGCGTATAACCATAATAAGGATAGGCCATTCTACCCTATCAAAGGCCTTTGACATGTCAACCTTGAATCCAAAATGACCCCTAACAGCAGCATTAGAGTGTCTCATAAAATGAAGCACCTCATGAGCAATAACTATATTATCAGTAATCAATCATTTATTAACAAAAGCCGCCTGATCAGAACTGATAACACAAGACATTGCCTCATTTGCTCGATTAACTAGAACTTTTACTATAATGCGATAAATTGTGTTGCACAAAGATATTGGGCGAAAGTTGGAAATTGAAGTGGCCCCTTTTTTCTTTGGAATCAAAACTATGTGAGTATGATTTAAAGCTTGAGGCATAATAGAGTTATTGAGAAAATTTAGAACAGTAGATAGGAAATCATCTTTAACTATATCCCAGAAAGAAAGAAAAAATGTACCATTCACTGCGTCGGGTCCAGGTGCTTTGTTAGGATGCATTTCCTCCAGAGCTACGATAACCTCCTCTCTAGTATATGGCAATCCCATAGAGTCATGGAGAGAGGCTGGTACTCTACCTTCAACGCATGCTAGAGATGGTGATTAGGCTTAGGATTGACAAAATCAAAAAGGTGCGAGAAGTAGTCACGCGTTGTGCTTTCAATGCCCTCCCATTCAGCAAGCATAACACTAGCATCATTAACAAGCCCATGACTGTAGTTGCGCTTTACCCGTTCCTTGAAACGTTGAAGGAAAAAAGCAGAGTTCCTATCACCCGCCATGAGCCATGTCTGCCTTGAACGTTGCCAAGTCCTTACCTCTTCTTTGTAGAGCAAGTCATCAAGTTGGCTTTGTAGAGACTTCCTAGTCAAAAGTGTTTGATCAGAAGGCATTCCAACAGAAAGTCTTTGAATCTCAAGTTTCAGACGTCGAATATCAGCCTACTTTTTTTTAGTTGATTTCTTCCCCAGATTTGCAACTCCTTACCACAAACAGAGACCTTGCAGGAATAATTTCCAGCCTGAATATCCACCCTTCTCCAAACGTGTTGAACTACAGCGCAACACTCCTTATTATCAACCCAGCAGTTTTCAAACTAGAAGGGTTTAGAACCTCTACGGACAAGGGGTCAAAGCAGGAGTTTGAGGGGCCGATGGTCAGAACGACTCCAGCTCAAATGAAAGTTTCGGGCATCAGGAAAGCAGCTTATCCAATCATCATTAGCCAAAAACTGATCCAAACGACTCTTAACATGTAAACATCCAGCACGCCTATTAGTGTAAGTATATCGCCTACCTACATATCCCAAATCCATCAACCCACAATGACTCAAACATTGTCTAAACCCATTCATATCCCTCCAACTATGAACATCTCTACCCAAACACTCTGAACTGTAGAGAATCTCATTTAAATCCCCCCCCCCCACCAGCCATGCACCATCCCAATGTTGGTAGAAGTTGTGTCCATCTATCTAAGACGGAAAAACTTCATCGGTGACGAAAGTTACTGTGTTTGTTTTTTTTTTTGAAAAACTTAACACTTCATTAGATTTCAAGCAAACGTTCTTGGGCCTGTGGCCCAGTACAAAATATAGTTGATTTTTTACCCCTTCCCTTGCCAGCCACTAAATGAGCCCAATAATTGTGCTCTCTATGGACAAACTTCCATCGAATTTCTTCAAAAAAACTTTTTTCCAGCTAATATCACTAAGCACTTTATCAACATACGGAAAAATAGAGGTACCAATTTTAAGATGATTGACTATCTCCAAACTATCTCAGATGATTTCGATTCTTTTCCACCCTAATTTCCTCGCCAATTCCACTCCCAACAAAACTGCTTTAGCCTCCACCAAGCTCGGTGCCTGATTTCGCCAACCACCGTCGAGTGCAAAACCCCGAAAACTCCATATTTCTTTATCACCACCGCACCCAAGCCAAAGTATTCTCCAATCTTCGAACTCCGTCAACCCAAACTGCACCCTCCAAACCATCGTCATCAGATAGTGTCCCCGAATGATCCCTTCGTAATTCTGCACCTTGAGCAGCATGCATGTCGGAATCCGCCCAGATCGCGAGGAAAGAAGACGCCTGATCCCATCCCCAGACCATGTTCGGCGCCCTCCCAAACGTCGTTTGACATCGCGCAAACCAGATCATCCAGAGATGAGTCACCAGCTCCCCACCTTTCTCTTTTGTATCCTGCAAAATATAGTTTAGTAACCAGTTATACAATTCATTATCGTTAAATTTCTTACTGGGGTTTTCCCCTTTCCAATTGACCTATAAGGGTTTGACACTAGGGCAATTGACAAAAATATGACTCAAATTTTCCCATGCCCCACACATAATGCATCGATCGTCACCTGTTTTGCATCTTCTGTTAATTTCTGCTTTGCATGATAAAATCCGGTTCAAGAATTTCCATGTGAAAAGCTCCACACGCGGGTGCAACTTCGCTTTTTTTTATTTTAATATATGCCTGAGTTGATTTTGCTGCTTCGGACCCTAATGGACTGTTATTATAATATTGCCTGATGATCATGTGGTAATAAGATTTTACTGAAAACCCGCCTTTTTTTGAAAATCCCCAGTACTATTTGTCTGGTTGGGGGATTTGGCTGATGGGTATGTCCAGGATCTTGTTTGCATCATCTTCGCTAAAAAAACTGATAATTCTGGACTTTTCCATTTCCTCTCTGCCTGGTCAATAAAATTTCCCACCAGTAGCTGGTAGTCCCATCTGTCACCCACATGGCCCAGCCAAGGCTTACCACCGGCTTTCCCCAGAATCCATCTTTCTGAAACTTTCATCGACTGACCATCTCCAATGCATTTCCAAGCGCCATGTTCAATATTCGGGATGGTAGCCACCATTGCCCTCCAAACCGGGCTAGGCCTAGGCCCCAATTGCGCCTCAAGAAAACCTGACCCTTGCGCACAATATGTTCCTTTTATAACACGAGAGACAAGGAGGTTAGGGTTTATGAGAATTCGCCAGAATTGTCTAGCAATAAGCGCTTCATTGAACGTTTCCAGCTCCCTAAACCCTAGCCCTCCTTCCTTCTTTCTCATGCACACTTCTTTCCATTTTTTCCACGCCATCCCATTGCTATTATTCAACCCACCTCTCCACCAAAATCTCCTAATGTTTGCCTCCATATCATTTATCAAGTTCTTTGGAAGCCTAATCACTAACATGACATAGACAGGGATTGATTGGAGGATGCTTTTAATAAGAGTCATACGGCCCACCTGGGAAACTTTGGATGTCCATCCCTGGATCCTTCTACTTATTCTGTCTCTAATGTAGCTAAAGACATTTCTTCTGTTTCTGCCAATCTTGGAGGGAAATCCCAAGCACAATCCCAAATCCTCGGTTTCATCCAACTCAAATATGGCTTTCATCTTTGCCCGCACCCTTCCCTCCACTTTCCGTGAGAACAGGATAGTAGACTTATCCTTATTTATCTCCTGTCTCGATGCCTCCCAGAAATCCTCCACAATGAATTTGATGCTTCCTCCTCAGCCGTTCTTCCAAAAATGATGCAGTCATCCGCAAAACACAGTGCATTAATCTCTCAGGTATTCTTACTAATTGCCACTCCTTTACACATTCCTGCCATGTTTGAGTTTCGGATTCTAGACAACAATGCCTCTACACAGAAAAGAAAGAGGTAAGGGGACAGGGGTTCCCCATGCCTCAATCCTCTTTTAGGAGCAAACACCTTCCCCGGGTACCCATTAATTCTAACCACCATAGATGGTGTGGTCACAACCTTTTGGACCGCTTGAAACCATCTTCCTTGGAAACCCATACTTCTCATGATATCGAAGAGAAAGTTCTGTTCAATTCTATCATATGCCTTGGATAAGTCCATTTTAATGGCAAAGTATCCTTTCTTTATGGCCTTTGAGTTTTTCATGTAATGTAGAATTTCGTGGGCAACAATGATATTATCTGATATCATTCTACCTGGGACAAAGGCCGCCTGCTCTGATGAAATGATATCATTCATATAGCCCTTTATCCGATTTACTAAAACTTTGGCTGCAACCCTATATATAGTATTACAAAGTGTAATTGGCCTAAAATCATTAGTGGTATTTGCCCCAACCTTTTTTGGAATTAGCACTAAATGTGTATGATTAAGGCCCTCTAGAATTATCCCCTCATTAAGAAAACTTAACACAGTAGACAGGAAATCATTTTTAATAGTATGCCAGAACATAGTCAGAAACGTACCATTTAATCTGTCTGGTCCAGGGGCCATCTTCTTATCCATGTCTTTGATGACCTGCAACACCTCCTCCTCTTTAAATCTTCGGTTTATGTTGACCAGCATCTCATCCGAGATTATTTCCTCCACACATGCACACAAGTGCTTATTCCTTCTTGGGTTGGTAGAAGAGTACATCAACTCAAAATACCTCCTAGCCTCTTCCTTAATCTCATCTCAGCTTCTTCTAACTCTACCCGAATTATCAACAAGCTCAATGATATCATTCTTTTTCTCTCTAGCCTTAATTCGAGCAAAAAAGAATTTACTGTTACCATCTCCAACTTTTAAATACTTTTTTCTAGCTCTCTGTTCCCTCTGATTTCCTCTTTGAGCAAGAGATTGTCAATTTGCTTTAAGAGCTTAATTCTTTTATCCGCCTCGTCATTTTCATCACTCTTTGCAGCTCTTTCTTTTTCTCCTCCAACAACAGTTTCTCCTTTCTGATTCTCTTTTTACCCCAGGTACTTAGCGCTTGTCCGCATCTTAGAGATTTTTGCACATAGTTCAGGTTTCCCCTTGGGTCTTCCCATGACTCCGTCACCACCTTCTTACATTCCTCTTCCATCGCCCAACAATCTTCGAATCTAAATTGTCGTGGACCCCCCCTCCTTCCTTGCGGCTGCAACATAACCTTAATGGGTCTGTGGTCACTCTTTCCCCATTTCAGATTAAGGACTTTAGCTCTGGGGTAAATTTCAAGCCATTCCCCATTTGCCAGAGCTCTATCCATCCTACTTTGTGATCTTTCCTCCCTTTGCCTCTGGTTAGAGAAGGTGAATCTTTCACCAGTGAACTCCAAGTCTTCTAAGTTACACTTCAGTAGGCAATTTCTGAATCTAGCCATCTCTGATCTGTCCCTTCTACCTTTACCCCTAGCATCTGCTTCAAAAAGGATTTCATTAAAATCTCCATAGATCATCCTGGGTAGATTTTCCATATCAGCTAAGTCCTTAATTAAATGCCAGGATTTGAATCTATCCTTACTCTCTGGCCATCCATAAAAGCCAGTACACCTCCATGTCTTTCCCACCGTCCCATCATACACCTTAGCATCAATGTGATGGAGAGATGATGAAATAACTTCCCCTTTTAATTCTTCTTTCCACAACAGACATAACCCTCATGCCCTTCCCACACAGCTAACCGCAAAAAACTTATACTTCCTGGTTTTTCTTACAATCCTCTCCATCTTCGCTTGTGTAAGCTTGGTTTCTGAAAGAAATACCAAGCTGGGTGATTCCTCCTGGATGAGGTCCAAGACCCAACGAACTGCCCACGGTTCACCAACCCGCGGCAGTTCGCAGCTAGACAACTCATTTTTGGAGGCGGCCTTGGGCTTTCCCCAAGGTTGCCTTTGTCTCAGCCTTTTTGATTTGGATCTCCTCTCCTTAATCATAATTCTTCTTCCGTTCCAACATATTCTTTCCTTTCTTATTCTCTTCCTCTTCGCTCATCCTTTCTATAAGATCTTCGAAAGAACTGTCCTCATCCATAGTGCTCAGCTTCCTTTTCTTCCCTACCTCAACTGGGGAAGGTGGGGCACACATGATCAAATCGGCATCTTATCATTATAGTTTTGATCCTTCTCCAGATTTTCATTCCCCTCCTGTTCCTTATCACATCCGATTACTCCGTCTCCTTTCTGGTGATTTTCCTCTTCTTTATACTCCGGGAGAGACAGTTTCTGTTGCCCATCTGAGGGCTGCTCCATTTGGACTCCAGAAGAACCACCATTCCTCTTCAATCCACTTGCTCTAAGTCAAGCACCATAGGCCAACATATCACTCCCTTTCCTTGCTTTTCATCACAGTCCCTAGTTCCATGAGTAAGTCTCCCACAGTTGAAGCAAATAGATGGTAACCTCTCATAGGTCAGCCCCAACTTCCTATCTTCCCCTCCCATGGTGACCACGATACATCTCTTAAGTGGATTATTCACATCCATGAGGACCTTTACTCTTAAGAATTCACCATTTATAATCTCCTCATCTTCTTCATAATCCATGAATCTTCCCACATTTTGCCCAGTCTTCGGGCAATCTCTTTCTAGAAGAACATGAATGGCACACCATGGATGCGCACCCAGCACGGGATCCATTGGAAACAGTGGTCCCTAGGAGCTTTCTCCCTCTCCACCCGTTGAAGTGCAAGCAGAAAACCATCAAAAGACCAAGGGCCTTTTTGCAATATATCTTCTACCATCTTATTATTGTCAAGCTTAAAGAGGAACAGATTTTTACCCACAGCTTTAGCCTTGACACCCTCCTTTGATTTCCACACTTTGGACATGGTGTTCTCCATTGCTTTTATGTTAGCTTTTTTTCCCCAAACAGCTTCGCCATCACACATCACTCAAAGGAGAATTGTTCCGGAGCTTTTGGAAGATCATCCATCATAATCCTCTTCTCTTCATCCTTTGTTAGGGAGAGTTTGGCACATCTGTCTGCCAAGTCCACTATTATGTTCTTGTTGTACGCCATATCCTCACTTTTTGTGTGCTTTTTGAGCAGGGGCGTTGTTTTTTCCACTCGGTAACACGCTGGCAAGCACAATGTGATTACTGGAAACAGGGAGCTCCGGTTGTGATAACGTATGTGGACCTTCTGATCTTGGCGCCTGCTTTTATTCATATCTCATCGAAACTTACTGAAACGTCCCGACATCATGACCCTCGGGAGGAGGCGACTGTAGCTACTTCTAACTAGCCTAGTCAGGCGTGCAACGCTCCATACGGTGGAGGAAGCGGCGGAGGGCCGCCCCTGCACGCATACATGGTTTACAGTCGGAAAATCAAACGTCGAACTCTAGCAGATTCTAGAGAAGAGAAAAAAACAGCCACTTTGAACGAAAACCAAGATAGAGGAGAGAGGGTGACCCTCGCTAGAGAGGGAATGTTTGAGTATACTCGATGACATTTCATGAATTAATCAAAAATATAGTGACATGTCATGAAATTTCCCTATTATAAATCGTTGGTATCCGATATATAGTTTGAGATATGTACAATTTCCTTTTGTTATTAATATATCATTACTTTATTTTTTTTAAAAAAAAAGAAATTTCATGAAATGCAACTATATTTTTGGCTAATTCATGAAATGCCACTAAAAAAAAGAAATTCATGAAATGCCATTATATTTTTACAAAAGTCCATGAAATACCACTATGTCATTGACCAGAAGCAAAAAAAGACAAAAATACCCCTACTAGTTAACAAAGTACTTTTTAAGTTCACAATATGTCACTAAGTGTTAAAAAGTTCACTAAAATTCACAAAAAGTTCAAAATACTATAAAAATAGATAACTATAAAAAATATTTAAAAAATTATAAGAATAAATAAAAAAATACTTTAAAATATCATAAAACATTTTAAAAAATAAATATTTCTTAGATTTTTTTCTAAATTATTTAGTACCTAAAAAAGAAAAATAGAGTTTTAAACAATATTTATACTAAATTTTCTACAAAATTTAGACCAATATAGTATCATAAATTATACCAATTAATTATCATAATTTATACCAATTAATTACCATACATTTTTAATTTTTTTTGTCTACCAATTAAAACTATTTAATCAAAATAAATTATTTTAAATATTTAATTAATATTTGATAATTTTTTAAATTTTTATTCTATTTTGCGGATGACTTTATGACATAATATAATTATTTCGAATAAATAATTTAAATTGATGAAAAACAAGATAATTTAAAAATGTATGGTACAAATTCTGATTGTTAATTGGTACAAGTTATGGTGCTTAATTGGTAGAAAATTGGTACTAGTCATAATTTTTAACATAATTTATACCAACTTTTATTCAAATTAAGCACTATGGTAATTTAAATTGCTAGAAAAAAATAACATAAAAATATATGGTAAAAATTATGTTAATTAATTGCTATAAAATATGGTAATTAATTGGTATAAATTATTCTACTATATTGGTTTAAATTTGTAGAAACATTAGTATAAATTTGTGTAAACTCAACATTCTTTTTTATGGTACTAAATAATTTTTAAAAAGTTTTAAAAAATATTTACTCTTATTCAATGTTTTAAGATATTTTAATATGTTTTCATTTTTATTACTTTTTTATAATATTTTAAATATTTTTTATAGTTATCTATATTTTTATAATATTTAATTTTTTTTATGAATGTTAGTGAATTTTAAACACTTAAGGGTATATTGTGAACTTTAAAATACTTTGTCAACTAGTAGGGGTATTTTTGTTTTTTTTTTTTGCTTCTGGTAAATGACATAGTGACATTTTTGAACTTTTGCAAAAATATAGTGATATTTTGTGGTTTTCTCTTTTTTTAATGACATTTCATAATTTAGCCAAAAATATAGTAGCATTTCATGAAATTTCCCAAAAATATAGTAGCACTCCATGGGTGACGAAAGTTGTTGTATTTGTTTTAGGCTATGCCTCATTGTTCCGGGGTTTATGAATACGAGATGGACGAGTTGTAACACTTACTTCACGGAGGGAAAAGAAAGTTATTAATGCACGGCCCAGACCTCATATATTGGAGTGGGCCTTCCCCGTCGCGTTGATTTGAAAGATCTATAAGTTACACAGATTTTGTTTTTTTTTTTTTGGGGAAGGGATGAAAGAAAAAAAATTATTGGCTACATGTATATGTAGTTGTAGATCGTTACATTTATTGTACAAACAACAATGAAAACATGTATAATGAATAAGAAAATCTGTACAATAAATAATTGAACTGAAAGTACTATTTTTGTATACAACATTTGTTATATAAGTAATGTACAGGTTTTATAGCACTAGTAAAAATAATTTTTTTTTGTTACAAAGCTTCTAGTAATGACTTAATTTCATTATCATACTTTTTATTAGTGACAAGTATTTTGTTACAAAAGATAGTATTAAAAACTTAAAAAAATTAAGACTACAAAAACAATATAACTGTTACAAATTCATCTTTTTAGTAACGATGTAACTTTTAATAACGAATAAATATGTTACAATAAAAAAAATGATCTTTAATTACGTCATCTCGTGTAACAACATGTACGATTTTGATAACGATTTTTTAGTAGAGTATGTTTAATGTATCTATTTCGTTTACTACTATATGTAGATATAATGTAGGCTTGGGTGTATCTGATACATGTTGGAAAAAGAATCATCCGATCCATGTGAGAAAAAAATATTCGTAAAATGAGAGCCGAAGATGTCGCTGCCCTATGTCGTACTGTTAATAAAAGTGTGGTTGAATCGAAGTTCGGTATATGTTTGATTAAGGTTGGACATAAGCTCAATAAACATTTTTCGTTTAATTACAAAGTTGTATTTTTAGTGTATCTATCTTGGTACAAATTCCTAATGTAACTTTGGGAACAAAGTAAATTTTAGCAAGCAATTACTCTAGGTTGTGTGTATTTATATCTTGTTTCCTAGTATTGGAGTTTTGAGCCTGCTGGAACATTTGAATAGCTACAAACGGGTTGTTGAATTTCACTGCTAGCTTATATATATTTATAACCCATGTCTTATACCATAGGTAGCATCATTAATTATTTAGTACTAGTAGTATAAGAAAAGGAATCCATCTTTACAGATAAAGCTATAAATGCTCTTGTCAATCTTGTTTGTAGGGTATGATCACTTCCGTATCGTATGGAAAATTAAAGTAGTCGAAATTAATTAACAAAGCAACTCAAAAGTCAAACTTATATAATCGATCCAGAGGAGTCCAACTTGATTATGATGTTGATTATCTCTTCAACGTTAAGCTACATTGATCAATTAATGGGTTGACCAATTGCATAAACCAATAATGGTTTTTAACCATGCGCGCGCGCGTTGATCCAAAAAAAAAATGAACTTATATATACTACTGTATAAAGAAGAAGATTAGGAAGAAATTAAGGAGGGAACTCCGAACTCGATCGATCATATATTATATGGAGTAGAGCTATCTAGCTATAGGTAGCTACATTGAAATTTTTTAAAAAAGTAAGAAAAGTGCTGATGGTAATAATTAATTAAGCAGCTAGCTAATAATAATAAAGTGTATATTGGGATGGAAGATAAGAGGTAGCTAATAATAGGTATATATATATATCTCCATAATGTAAAACATTATCAGAAAAGCTGATTAATTAGGGGGTATACTAGTATGATGAGTGATGACATAAAATATGATGGATGGATAAAGCAAGCAGCGGGAAATTAAACTAACTATACTATAGCAAGTATTGGTTAAGGTGGGTGGTGGAGTGACACAATTCTAATTAGAAAGCAAACTCCTGATAATGGAAGCTTCTTCACTGGTCTGATCAACTGTAGAGAGTAAGTTTGAAAGACGATCACTCAAGTCATCAACTTCTCGGTGTAGATTACGTATGTAGTTACACGTCTCTTGCAGTACCTTGGAAGCCGATACCTTAAAAATGCATGCAAAAAACTCATCAATAATCAGTCAACAACTTAATTAATAGTAATAAATAAATGTTTCACTACGTACTTTCATAATAAATGAATGAATGAATTAATTAGGCGCCTATATATGGCCTTAAGTGGGGATGATTCATATTGGTAGGTGATAATTTTCATGATTAATTAATGATACAACTTCCCCAAAAGAAGCAAAACAATAGAGACGGGTCAATGTATAGATATGGAAATGTGAGCAGTATTAATTGTGTATGGCTATATAAGCTACTAGAGCGGGCAGGGCATGCAGTAGAATTTAATGAAAAGTATTAAACTAGCTAGGATGAGATTGAGATGTAACCTTATATTAGGTACGTAGGTACTGATCATATACTGACACATAGACACAAAAATGTGTAGACAGACAGATAGTAACAATACAGTATATAGTAGTTTTTACTACTATGTATGTAATGTTATAGCTAGTAGGTGTACAACAAAAACACTGAAATGTGAACAGATGCGAAGGATCTTAGATAACTTGTCTTACTGTTTGAGTCTATTTATGTGATATGTGCTGTGTGCTGTGTATTTTAATATAATGGCTTTAAGCCCAAACTATCAAAAAAAAAAATGTGCTGTGTGCTGTGTATTTTAATATAATGGCTTTAAGCCCAAACTATCAAAAAAAAAAATGTGCTGTGTGCTGTGTGTGAGATAGATAGATAGATAGATAGATAGAGAGACACAATTAAATTCTCTGGTAAATATAATTGCGAAAGCCTTTGTAGATGAACTTCATCAATTGATCGGTGGGTGTGGAAGAAGCTTGTTTTCCTTTCCTTTACGGTCGGCCTTGGTTAGGGCCCAGTAATTTTCTCAACCCCCACCACACTACAAGCCCCAAATTACCTATCTTACACGTTTCGTTTCTTGATTCTGGACTCCGGCCCCCCCTCTCTCACTCTCTAAATATCTTATTTTATTGTATTATTATTATTTTGCTAATCGAATTCCCGCTTTCTTAGTAGTATTATAATGACCAAGTAAATAAATTAAAGCAGCATATAGTGTTACTATAAGCATGCATGCCATGGGCATACTCGATACACGCGCATAATCTTTTGTCTTATGTGTGTATAAGTAAGCTGTACGCTTCTGACTGAGCACTCAAATCTATACACTCGATCGAGGAGGCAAGCAGGGAAATAGATTTATCGTATGGTATATAATCAATAACGTACGCCGTGATTACAGCACAGCGCACAGCAGCTCGACTCGATCCCCCTCAGACTATTCTAATTATATACTGTATGTCTTAATTAATTACTACTTATTATGCTCAGTCAGTCCATCACTAGATTCTTCAAAGTCCCTTTGACCATATTGTAGTATGTGAATCATGACAAATCATTCTGTTTAGTATTATTACTAGTATATATACTTAAGTAATGTCATAGCTAAATATACTAAAAAAAAAGTACTGTAATATGGCCGGCGAGATATAACTTGCAATCGAAATTGAAGAAGTTCGGCACTTAGTAGTACTAGTAGCTAGCTAGCTAATACTTCATGAAACATTGATACGGAAACGAGTGGATTCTAATTTATGCGAAGAAAAGAAAGAAAGGAAGGAAGAAATAATGCAGGGTGTGGTAGTGTCACTGTCAACTGTGTTATATATATATGCAAATTATTCAGTGATGAAGAATTGAACTTACTGCTACTGCACTTACTTTGTTTGAACGACGAGAACGAAGCTCCGGAACCAGTTGCTGAAGCTTGGAGACGAGCTCAATAATCTGGTCATCTGAGATTCTTGTTGACCCATCACCTCCACCACCACCACCACTTCCTTGTCTTGACCTTGATCTGCTCGACATAATTATATAACTTTCTCTTTCTCTGATAACCAAAACTGAAACTTGGGGTACGTACGTTTCTCTTGTTCCTCGTACGAATTAATTAACTGCAGCTAGCTAGCTATCTATCTAACTACTTAATTAATTGACGTCTCTCTGCCTCTACTTTCTTCTTCTTCTTCTTCTTCTCTGATAACCAAAACTAATTAAAAATGAAGGAGAGAGTACGTAGTACAAAGTATCTGTGTTACATATATAGGCCAGCTACAGTTGAAGGAGATTCACAGAGATATGAATTGAAGAAGAATGTTTTGGAGGAGTTTTAATTTGCAGGACATATGCATGAATTGTGAAGATTTATAAAGGAAGAAGAACCAAGCAAAGTTTGCTCAGAGAGAGGTGTGTGTATACAGAGTGAGAGCCTGAGTGAGTGAGTGCATCTATACTATTCTATTCTGTTCTATATAGTTGAACAACTAGTAGTACTAGCTAGTGTAGTAAACACAGTTACCATGACTGACTGACTCCAATTACTACCTACAGCGCCCAATGGCGGAAGTTACGTTATGTGTCATCATCTCTGCCGGCAACTACACAGTTCCCGAAAAAAAAAAAAAAACTTATTATTGTACCTAATTTATGTGAGAAATGAAAATTACCCGTCCACGAAACTCGATCCAAACAAAGTGAAATGGACCTCGTTTCTTTTTACCATGCCATCACAATTCTTTGTTTAATATATTTACGGCCGGGCCGGCCGCATCTAATATATCATACTATTACTATATAATACTTCTTAATACAAACTTTTTATTTGGATATATGTATACATATATGATACCCTGACTTCTTCAATTTACGGTAACGATAAAACCTCACAATTGAAGGTTGATGAATATATATCCGACCACTATTAAAAGGTGGACCCAAATTGTATTAGAATAACTAATTAAACTATATCGTGTCTAAGTTTCATATTATCCAATAATTAATCAGTATATGTATATATATGCGCTTTTGGATGTACAAACAACTTTTTCATTATACAATTAATTAATTAACCTGAAGAACATATATCAAAATATATAGAATTCTAAGCGCGCAACCACACACACAAATGACTTTAAATCCACCCACCTACCACACAGTACTAATCAACACCAACAAAAGTTAAATTACTTAACCCAAAAAGGAACGTACGTTACGTAGGTGTCAAAAACATAAAATGACAATTTTTTTAATGCGAAAGCGTACGTTACTGTTTTGTAAAAAAAGGGGGCCCTGCTCAGGTCATTTTTAATGAACATTAATAACTTAGGAAAGCGCCTTGATCCATGTTCCCCAACCCAACCCCAACTGCTTCAATTTGAGCCAACAACGAGTGGGGATACAAGTATGGGTAACTCAATTTGACGTTATCTGTCAATTTCAAATGCACAAACCCATGTGATCATTCAAGTGTGTTTTTTTTTTCTTTTAAAGGGTGGGGTGGGGGAACGGATTGGATTGGATATATTGAATTAAGATCAATTCTATTGACATCTTCATAATATGAATTTCTTGTCCATTATAGTACTACTGTTTTATAAATATGCACACTTTAATGTTTCATCTTCAGAGTTAATGAATGATCATCGACATATATATATACAGTATATATACTACGTACGTTATAAATGATTTCTCCTTCCGACAAGGCACGTTAATCAAATTGGTTTGTTTCCCCTTTTGTCTATGGTATATATATATTTTAAAGCCAGCTGTATATCCTCGACCGATCTGTTTGCTAAATAAATACACTTGGCGGTCCATAAGGCAAGACTATACTACTACAAGGTCATACTATTACTACATCCACAAACACTACCATATCAAGATTACATCTGATATGTTGTTATATAAAGATTAAATGGTCAAGACTATGTTATGTTACCAAACATATGAGTCGACAAAGTTGATTGATTCACTCCTTTGTCACAATCTGATGATGCATTTACCTTTATTTCCGACAAAGACAAACATCGATCACGTAAAAGCATATGCATGTTGTTTTAAAAAAGTTAACATAAAGCGTTACACGAAATCCAATTGGCTAGCTGCTGCTTGTTTCAGAAAAAGAAACTATCCAATTGGTTGGTTTTTTGAAAAGAAAAAAGTAATCCAATTGGTAGATAGTAAGAAGAGAGACCTAGAGCTGTCAAAATTTGACCGAACCCGAAAACCCGTTCGTTTTATCCGAACCCGAAACTCGATCGAAACCCGAAAATATTGAAATATAATAAACCCGAAACCCGATTGGGTAAAACCCGAACCCGAAATGACCCAAAAAATTTATAACCCAAAACTGACCCGAACCCGAAATGACCCGAAATAATATAATTAAAAATTAACCAAACTCGAATAACTGATAAAGTGACCATAAATTGTCCCAAACCTAAATGACCCATTGTATTGAAAGTTTTGTAATCTATATGTTGTATATTCTTATAGAAATTAGGTATTTATTTATATTATTATTTTTAAAAAAAATATTAACAATGACCCGAAATAACCGAAACCCGATTCTATCTAACACTATTACAACCCAAACCTAAAATGACCCGAACCCGAAAGTTTAATATTGACCCGAAAAGATATGACCCAAAACCCGAATAACCCGTTTGACAAACCTAGAGAGACCCTTTAATAGTTTTTTATAAATCATATTTGTAGATCATTTTTGGAAACTTTAATCGAATATATATTTCCCATGACTTATGTACAGTCAATGTCAATGACCTCACTTGCACCGGCCAGTTTTGGAAAATCATGGATGGATAGTGGAATTGAGATCTCAACTGCTCAACTTTTTCCTAGATTTAAGGAACGAATAACGGATTATGACCATGTACGTCCTTTAATTCCTCCTAGAAAAATTACTCTGCAACATAATTTAGTCGACCGTGTTTTCTTCTATTCTCACAAAACCAGGTTTGGAGAACAAAGTCGGCAGCTGTTATCTTTTTCATTATTTCTTATTTATTTTATTTTATTTTGATGTTTATCAGTTTTTATAAAGTTTTTTATTTATTTTTGAATTATTTTATTTATTTTGATATTTGATAGCAGACCCTCACTCGACAACTAACAGATAAATCCCATTTTATCCTCTATTTTATTTATTTTGAACACCGTGGCCATACTAAGTAAATGAAAAATGGAGAATTTTTTTATCTTCTTTTTTTGAAATACTAGTGTGATTCATCCATTCATAACACCAAACAAGTACCGCCAAGGTCTACATAGTAAACATCCAGAGCTGGGATGTAGTAGTATAAACAACCACCATTCTCCAGCATAATCAAAATACTAATCCTATGAACAACTCTTAAACTACCATTACAAGTAGTTATAGAGACAAAAGGTAGGCCCATTAATAGCCTAAACTTACAAACTAACCTAAACTCATGAAACAGATTAGAGTAACCCCTATATTAACCCAAAAAGAAGCTTTCTTCCTGGACTTAGGCTTGCTTCGGCAAATCTCATCATCATCCCTTTTCTGATCTTTCATTCCCAACCTGTGAGTTCCATTTCAAAATGATTTTTATTTTTATTATTCGGTAAATTTTCCTCATTTCATAAAAAAGCTTTTCGAAATTGATTCAACTGGTACCATGCCCGCTTGTTGTCTTTTTGACTGACACGATAGCCAAAGCATGCATGGCCTACTAAACTAATGTCAGAATTTTTATTTTCTTTCTTTTAATTCTTCTTTCATGGGCACAGACACAGAGTACAGTGTACAGTATCATCTCATATCTGTCGACTGTCCCCCCTTCAAGGACGTTTTTACAGTTGAAAGAAAAAGGATTTGCCGTTGGCTGCTTTTACAGTTTCCTTGACAAATAACGACATCCGAATCGGATCTCGATCAACCACAACGCCATTCGTCAAAAACTAAAGCAGGGCCCCCCTTGACCGGAAGAAAAGGAAACTTCCTCTCACTGACCTTTCGGCAAATTTGTATCCATAAACAAAAAGTCTTGACTGTGTGTGACATTAGCAATTCATGATACAAATTGATGAAATTTTAGATGGATGATGTTAAAGTGTTATATTTTGGTCCAATATTAAATTTGAAGTTTTTTAAGCTCATATGTTAAATGTGGGACCCAATGAAAATTGTGACATGTTCATTGGGTCCCACAAGTTACATATGAGCTTAAAAAACTTCAAATTTGATATTGGACCAAAATATAACACTTTAACATCATCCATGTGAAGTTTTATCAATTTTGGACAACATTTAAACATGTTTAAAGTTGAATTACAAAAACCAACAGGGGTATATTGTGAATTACGAAAGAAAACAGGGGTATATTGTGAATTATCCCTAAATTTAATATTACATTTGATTTGATTGTAGTAAAAATTTACCAATCCATGTATACATATGCGGTAAATATCATCATTATTTTGGATTAATAAGAGCATGATTATCAAAAATATTTCTCTCATTGTCATCATTTTAAGAATTTTATCTAATTTTTACTAATATCAAAGAACCTATTATATGGTTTTAAACTCTTCCATTTGTTGTCATATCATTTTATTTTTACTTATTAATTATTAATAAGAATAGAAACATAAATATTTAATTATTATTACTACTATTTTCAATAATACACAAATAATCTTAATTTAATTATTATTACCCCTCTCTCTTCCATATCATATTTTTTTTAACTTAAGAACCCATAAGAACCATTAATAATCATAAGTAGTTTGAAAGAGGACACAACTCATTCCACGATCTATGAGAACAGTTATTTATTAGGCAATAGTATATGTTAACATAACAACTCATTGGCAATATTTTGAAAAAGATCATTTAATGAGCAACTTTAAGTCACGGATAAAAGATACTTATCAATTATTAGTCAGCCATAATTCTATTAAATAAAAATATTTTTAAAGTCATAAGAGTATTAAATAAAAACAATTTTTAAAGTATACAATATGACAACCGCTAGTATCAATCACTTCCAAAATAGCTTTCTCAATGTTTTTGCCTAAGATAAAAGTGATCTCTTGTGATATTATTCAAGAGAGGACCAAATTACTCTACCTCCTTTAAGTGAGTATTCAACAAAGACAAAGAACGATTGAAAAAAATTGTCCATTTAATAAAAGTAGGATCAAGGAAATGAGCTTCAAAAGTTGTCTTGTTTGATTTAATAGATGAGAACTATTTTTTCGTAGCATCATGTGGTTTCGGCCATCAGTCAAACGTTAGAATCAGTTTCTTACCTTGTTGATAAACGATCACGATAATCCATATTACTAAACACTTAAGTAAACACATTAAACCAATAAGGATAGTTTACTATCATTAAAATTTTAAGGAACTTGACATAACATAGACACAAGGAGAGAATTATCAGCATGGTATATCAAGTACTAGTATATGTGCCATCATTATACACAAATGCATAAACTAAGTATCAACATGGTATTTCAATTGTTTTCCGACCAGACGGAGCCGCAAACACAAGGAAAGAATGAACAAGCAACTTCAGTTTGTTCCTTACCTGTTCATGAATGACTGTTTTCAACACTGTATTCCATTTCGATCACTCAAGCAGCACTTCCTCAGTTCAACACTATAGAGCCGCAGACGCAAGGAGAGAATCAATAGAAGCACATACACTAGGAGAGAATGAACAAACGGTTTAGTATGTCCCTTACCTATTCACAAATTAATGAATTGGTGTCTTCAATGTTTGTTAGAATACTAAGCCCTATATCTATATATGTTCTACTCGGCCCACTTGTACAAAGCCCACTGTCCCTTTTCCTTATAGTTCTCAGTTGTATAAATACTCATATATGCTTAATCTTCATTAAGCACATAATTCTAATAATACAATCACATTTTACATGGCTACTGTTTTCTCATGGTATCAGATGTATACGGAAAATTAGAAGCCTCACATATTGTTTTTCCTAACTATCGGAAAAACAAGAACTCGTCAATTCTATTTCGTCTTCCTTTTCTAAAATGGCCGACGACGGCGACAAAGAACCTACACCAAACAAAGATCCACAAACACCATCGTCATCACCGGTCTCCAAAGACAAGGAAAGGGACAAGATCCTCTACTTACATCCATCCGAAACTTCCAGTCAGCTCCTCGCCACCAAATTCGACGGGAAAAGTTTTGCTTCCTTGAAGAGATCCTTCACAATCGGACTCTCAACCAAGAGCAAATTAGGGATTCTGACCGGAATCGTCAAGCGAAACGATTATGATGCATTCAAGCAAGCTGATTGGGACAAAGCCAATAATATGGTTTTGGCCTGGCTATTCAACGCTCTCAGTGATTCAATCAAAGAAAGTGTTATGTATTATTCCACCGCGGTTGAAGCTTGGTCTAATCTCTGCAAAAGATGGGATGATCCGGTAGGAACCCGTCTTTATACTCTTTGTCAAGAAGCTCATCTGGTCGAACAAGGTTCTGACAGTATAAACGACTATTACACCAGATGGATCAAAATCTGGAATGAACAAGATGAACTCATCAACATTGCACCTTGTACCTGCGGTTCCGCTGTCGACCATCAGAAGAACCGTGATAATGAGCGCCTCTTTGATTTCTTGATGGGTTTACATGATTCCTACAAGTCGCTCCGCAGCAACATTCTTATGCTCAATCCTCTTCCCACAATCGATTGTGTCTACTCCATG
Source organism: Limonium bicolor (assembly GCA_023374045.1). Taxonomy (NCBI): domain Eukaryota; kingdom Viridiplantae; phylum Streptophyta; class Magnoliopsida; order Caryophyllales; family Plumbaginaceae; genus Limonium; species Limonium bicolor. The sequence goes on from CM041777.1 coordinate 56,982,887, forward strand.
CTCCGACAAGAGGAAAATCACAGGAAATCTCGCAAGACAAGGAAAGGAGAAATCGAAGACGGTCTTGCATTCGCTAGTACAAACCCTAATTTTCCTGCTCGCCAACATACTGATGCAAGAAATACTACACCACGTCAGGATCCAAAGAAGTCTAGATGTTCTCATTGTAAAAAAATGGGACATTCCTATGATTCTTGCTACTGGGTAACCGGGAAATTTCCCAGTTATTGGAGGAACAAACCTAAACAACCTCTTACCGCTGTGGCACTGAGAGGTTGTTTCTTCTCATCTCACACTACGCCAGTACCGGTTTTACATCTGAACAACTCCAAGCCCTAGCACAACACTTTCAAGACAAACAAACCGTCGTGCCTGGCCTTTCTCCCCATCAGACTGCATCACTGACGGCATATCTTCAACAAGACCATCAAGAATCTAAGGTGCAAACAACTGATTTCTATAATCAGTTCGCAGGTACTGCTGTTCCTTCTCTGAATGCTAGTTCCACAACTGATTTTTTAAATCTATGGGTAATTGATTCATGTGCAACTGACCATATATGTGGTAACATTAATTCTTTTATCCGTTCCGACTTTATTGCATGCCAAACTTCTGTGAAAATGCCCAATGGTCATCTTGGTTGCATACAGGGGTTGGGCACTGTCAAACTTACGAGTTCATTCTTGCTTCCAAATGTTTTATATGTTCCCACATTCAAATTTCATCTCTTGTCTGTTCGAAAATTTATACAACAGATAAATGCTAGATTAATAATCTGTGGTGATATTTGTGCCTTGCAGGACCTTGAAACACAACACATAGTTACAATTGGTTTTCTGAAACAAGGCTTATATGTTCTTGATAGTTCTTGTCTGGATGCTTTTCTGTTTGATAGAACCTTATCTTGCAACAAACACATTACTGCAGTTTGTAATGAAAAATCTTCTGTAAATGATACAATGCCTACTGTGAATAAGAATTCATGCTTTTCTTCTGTTAAAGATGATGTTTATTTATGGCACTTACGATTAGGTCACACCCCATTAGCAAAACTGCAGAAACTAAATATTATCACAACCAAAGATATGCCAAAAGATTTTATGTGTGATAGTTGCAACAGAGCCAAACAACGACTCCCATTTCCCCGTTCTGCTACAATAAGCTCAGATCTTTTTGACTTAATCCATATAGATATATGTGGTCCTTTCCGCCAACCTAGTCATGACAATAAGAGGTTTTTTCTGAGCATCGTGGATGATAAAAGCCGTGCATTATGGATCAAACTTCTTACCCACAAATCTGAAGCTTTTTCATTCATCAATTCAACAAGAAAGTAAAAAGAATAAGATCTGACAATGCTTTTGAATTGGGGAGTTCCAATGAAGGGAAAATTTTCTATAATTCCTTAGGAATAATACATGAAACTTCTTGTCCCCACACCCCCCAGCAGAATGGGATAGTCGAAAGAAAACATAGATACCTAATGGAAACAGCGAGAGCTCTATATCATCAATCAAAAATCCCATTAGATTACTGGGGTGAATGTCTTTTAACAACAACAGATCTTATTAGTAAACTTCCTTCTTCATCTTTACAAGGAAAGACTCCTTATGAAATACTTCACAACAAACCAGTAGATTATACTCCTCTGAAAACGTTTGGCTGCTTAGTCTATGCTCTTATATTAGGAACAAAACTAGGAAAATTTGCATCTAAATCTGTTCCTTGCATACATTTAGGCCTAGCATCTCAACAAAAAGGGTATAAACTATTGTGTCTGCATGACAACAAAATATTCACATCAAGAGATGTTCTTTTTCATGAATCCATTTTCCCATTCAAACATCCTCATCCAGACCTTTCTCAATACACTCATCCCTCCACCTCTTTACCTTCTACAGAACCTGATCAACCACTATATGTTTCTAATGATGAATTTTTTTCACCCCCAAATTCCCCACCACCATCCACCGTGCCTCCTGTTCACCATGCTATAGATCATCACCCTACAGAGAATCCCCTCAACAATACACAGTCATCTGAACCTTCACACCAGATTACCACAATTCCTTCCTCTTTCGATACAGCCACTCAGGATACAACCAGACGATCCATTAGACATAGGAACCCCCCAACCTACCTACAAGATTATTATCTTGGATTCTCTCAGCTTGAAACAGATCCTTTCACAGAAATAATCAGAAATAGAATTAGTTCGACACCTCCCAAAATCTCTCCTCTGTTACACTCTCTAACTGACATACATCCTTCCCTCACATTAGCAGCTACTTCTATTCAGAATCATGCTGTTATTGATAAAATCCTTGATCTTAAGGAACCCCAAACATACGAGGAAGCCTCTCAATACAGCCACTGGCTTGTAGCAATCAACAACGAACTCACAGCTCTTATACAAAATGATACTTGGGAACTCACAAAACTTCAAAAACACAAAAAAGCTATAGGATGCAAATGGGTTTTTAAAACCAAACTAAAAGCTGATGGCACTTTAGAACGTTACAAAGCTAGACTTGTTGCAAAGGGGTTCACTCAAAAATATGGTTAAGATTACACCGAAACCTTTTCTCCCGTAGTTCGGATGACCACCATAAGAACCATTCTTGCCATAACTGTAAAACGAAAATGGGTTATTGAACAACTAGATGTCAATAATGCATTCATACATGGCAATCTTCAAGAGGAAATATATATGCAAATACCCAAAGGGTTACAAGTTGAAGACAAATTAAATGCTTGTCGGTTAAAGAAATCCATTTACGGTTTAAAACAAGCTTCACGGCAATGGTTTGCAAGACTTAGCACCTTTTTGGAACATCTAGGTTTCACCAAATCTTCCAATGATTCTTCTTTGTTTTTAAAGACTGACCTACATTATATGACTTTCCTAGCTGTTTATGTTGATGATATACTCATTACAGGAAATGATTTGAATGAGATTACCATTGTTAAACAGAAACTGCACCAAGAATTTAAAATAAAAGATCTAGGCAAGCTTCATTTTTTCTTGGGTATGGAATTTCTACATCACTCTACAGGTCTGGTCATTACTCAACGGAAGTTCTGCACTGATATACTTTCAGAACACAATATTGGTAAGGACAGTTTTGTTTCCCCTCTCCCTTCTGCAACAAAACTACACTCCAAAGACGGTGAGCTACTTCCAAATCCCACTCTTTACAGAAGTTTAATTGGAAAATTAAACTATTTAACCCATACACGTCCAGACATCTGCTTTACAACACAATTTCTCAGTCAGTTCCTCGAGGAACCAACCGCTACTCACATGCGTGCAGCGATTCACACACTTCATTATCTACAAGGTACAGTAAACTATGGAATTCTTCTCAATAATGATTCTGATTTTTCTCTTCTTGCCTATAGTGATAGTGATTGGGCGGGCTGTCAAGACACACGGCGATCCGTTTCAGGCTATTATATCATGATGGGCAAATCACCGATTTCGTGGAAGTCCAAGAAGCAGGTCAGCGTCTCCTTGTCAAGTGCAGAAGTGGAGTATCGTGCAATGCGAGCTGTCACCAGTGAGCTGTCTTGGCTGAGTCGTCTGATCAATGAACTTGGAGTCACAGAGATTGAGCCTATTCCTCTCAGTTGCGACAACAAATCTGCAGTCTACATCGCAAATAATCCTGTACAACATCAGCGGACAAAGCATATCGAAATCGACATCCATTATGTCCGACAAAAGATACAAGAAGGTTTAATAGAAGTACAACACATTTCCAACAAACAGCAGCTAGTTGATTTTCTCACAAAACCACTAGCTGGGAAATCTTACACATCTCTTCTACAAGACATAGGACTTACACTATTACAAGATCTTCCTTCAAAACCAAGTTGATCTTGAGGGGGGGGGGGGGTGTTAGAATACTAAGCCCTATATCTATATATGTTCTACTCGGCCCACTTGTACAAAGCCCACGGTCCCTTTTCCTTATAGTTCTCAGTTGTATAAATACTCATATATGCTTAATCTTCATTAAGCACATAATTCTAATAATACAATCACATTTTACATGGCTACTGTTTTCTCAATTTTGGCCACACAAGTCGAGCTTCCTTTGTTTAACACTACAAAACCACAAACATAACCAAAGAATCACGGAAGCGCAACAAGTATATGTTTCTTGTTCGTCAAGGTTACCGGTGAAGAGCAATGACTTTCGCAAGAGAGAATCACCATGCAATCTGGTTTTTTGTTCAAATGTGATAGGCAAACGCAGCAGTGAAAGAATCAAGGTATTTTGTTCAAATGCTGGTGGAGGATTGAAACCACTAATAGAATCCCACATAATATGTTACCAAATTAGTTGTTATATGATGTAACACCCCCGAATAACAATCAATAATTAATCGATGAGCCTAACGGTAATACGAGATGTCTACGCAGCGGTTTTCAACTTCACCCGGGTGTCACAGATGCCAACCACCCATGTGGTTGACAGACCACAATACCAACTCCAAGTTACGGTCTGTATGACTGGAAGTCCAACCTTAACGAAGTCCAAATACAACATAAAGTACAACCCAAGTACCGAGCGTCTACAGTATAGTTAATAACTTAAACAACACAACCCGAAACTTACAACAAGGGTCTAGTGACACATAGTCACCACCCATATATAAGAAAACATACTACTTAACAGTCCTGCCCAAATGGACTACTCCCATGGTAGTCATACCACCTACGCTCCGTCACGTTCCAGATGATCACCTGTAAAAATAAAGGACTCAGCAAACTATGCCGAGTATGAACGTGTGAAGCCCGCATGTTATCGGGCCACACGACTACTTGGTCGAATATTATTAGGTCAATGTACATGCTATAATAAAGCAGTAAAGCACACATCAGCACATCATGATACCATACACACTCCTCGGTAGCATAGCAATATCAAAAGCAACCAAGCACAACTTGCAAGTAGCATAGCAATATCAAAAGCAACCAAGCACAACTTGCAAGTAGCATAGCAATGTCAACACACAACCCAGCATAATAAGCTGCTAATGTAGCAACAACAATCAAGTAATTTATAGTGCGTGTGCGGAGGTATATTATACCATCGATCCTCACTATGGGATCATTCAAGCGATTACGTATTGTTTTATTATTCTCATTACACATGTTTTCCTTTCTTCTCTTGCACCGAGTTAGGGGATATAGGTTAGATCCCGAGACTTTGTTAAGTAGGTGCTATTCATTCCTTGTTTCTTAAAGGATCACATTTGTCACTTTCTCTTGTTTGCTTGGTCTCATTACACAAGTTTTCCTTTATTCTCTGGCACCGAGTCAGGGGATATAGATTAGATCCCGAGACATCATTATGTAGGTGCTAATCGTTCCTTGTTTCTTTAAGGATTGTTTGGGAATTCTTTTATCACCGCGCGTTGGAGGACGTCTCCTCCATGGCTAGTCCCCCATTCCCGACACCCAGGGTCGAGAAAGCGGAATCACCTCTAGACTCCAGGATAAGCTTCACCAATTTGTCACTCCCCCATTCCCGACACCCAGGGTCGAGAAAGCGGAAGTCACCTCTGGACTCCAGGATGTGCTGAGAAAGTGGGGTCACCCAGGGATCCCCAAAATATATTCCACCATAGACGGTTGAAGGATCTGATGCAGATACCAACTCCCGATCATCCATACCGCGCGGCCCGAGCTGTTGTCTTCCCGGGTTGTTCTCGTGTTTCACCAATTGGTACTTTTCGTTTCATTATCATTATAATCTCGACACCATAGTGGGTGTCATTAGCAGTCCCCTATAGTTAGAGAGGAGTTTTCTCTTTGTATAGTTCTTTTGTTTATCCACGTGGTTCGTCGTGTCCCGCCAATTTAGATTTGCTCTTCATTATAATTAATGAACAGACACCAGAGTGGGTGTCATGGGGTACTCCTCAATGATTAGAGAGGAGTTCCCCTTAGAGTTTTCTTTGTTTTTCATAGTTCGTTGTGGTCCTCGAGTTCCATAAACGAGAAAGGGACTAAACTACTGTGTGCGCGCAAGTAATATGCCACAAGGATATATAACAAGCATACAAGCAAGCCACAAGAAACAGTCCAATTTCATGCTATAGTCTTATAGTCATTGTCAAACAAAGCACACAACACACAAGCCGTGTAACACGGCAACATACGAACCACACATGTCCATACCTTATTCACAAGTACGAGTCGTCTCAAACTCGGGGCTCCCGGTCGGAGTTCGCTACGGCCCTAGCGTTAATTTAAAAACAGAGTGTCAGTTTATTATTTTATGTGATGACACCTTATATCATATGTTATTCCCTAGGTATGTTGTTAGATGCTTAGTTTACATTAAGTCCTAGAACTTCACATGCATTAATTCTAGGCTTATCTTACTCCCCGGATATTCACATCTTCGTTTTACATGTTAACCAAGTCCTTTTTCCTTAGTCAATGTTATAGAGCGTTTTAAACGCTAGTTATGTAACGAGTTTGTATAAAATAGGTATAACTTGTCTAACGTGTATTCCCTCCTTAGATAAATAGGTGAGTAATATTTTAACCCTTGTATAATGATAATATAGGTCATAGAATACCCCCACAACCCCTTTATACAGAAGTCCCAAGTTCATGAAACAATCACATAGTTTCGGTTTTGAATCACACTTAACCTCTCATTTACTGTATCGATGGTGGCTAACTTTATCCCAAAATGTTCATCAACTAACCAGGTACATTAGCACGGGTTTGGGTCCATTATTAAGCTAACATCCCCTCTCTAGTACCTCTGGAATTTAGTTATACAGAAGCTATAATATTAGTGAAAAACTGAAACTACAACTCTAGATATTCTTCTTGTTTCTTGTAGTTCTTTAGTTTAACGGATGTTTCACTCTTTCCCACAATATTACCCAGCTAGTTATAGGTTTTAATAATGTTTTAAACTCAAACCCAACTCAAAATAACTTTGATAACAACTCTGGAAGTTGATTATACAGAGAGCCCAAATTTCTGAAAACTGAAACAATATCTTGAGTATTGTCTTTTTCACATTGCTTCTTACTTGATCAAACTAACTTGTAATCCTTCCCCGAGATGTTTATGACTTACTTCAATGTATTAGGTATGTTTGGGTTCATTTACCTCCTGATACATCTCCTATAAACCTCCTGCCCATGGCTGTACAGAAAACATAGGTTTTCAGAAAGAAATCTGAAAACTGTAACCAGAATCTGTTATCTTCTCTTTTCTCTTCCTCTTGTTCACGTGTTAAATTCCCAATTCTTCCAAATGTACACACTCTCTTAGTTAAGTGTTTTGGTTGGGTTTCTATGTTCCTGACACAACCTAAAACACAATGACAACACTACTGCAACTCTTTTATACAGAAACAACACTTATCCAAAAACTGAAACTCATCAGTGCATTACTCCTTCCTTGTAGTTCATTGATCAGTCCCTAATTCCACCCAAATTTTTTTACAGATCACTTAGGTGCATTGGCTAGGTTTGGGGTTTATAAGCAGGTAATACACACTCTTACGTCACTTGTATTTCAGTTACACAGAAGCAAGAATCACAGGAAAGAAGCTGAAAAAGAAATGCAAACAGACAAGTCTAATATCTTTCCTTCCCTTTTTTTTTCGGTTTGTTCAAAAGTCTGAGTCTCCAACTCTCTCCCCAAGCAGTAGAATGTTTTATCTGAGTTTTAGCTTCAACACAGACCTAAAGCCACAAGGAATACCTCTCTGAACCCCCTTAACACAGAAACTGAAACTAAACTGAAGTCATGGACAGAAGTATGTTCATTGCCATTGTTTGTTTCTGTCAATTCATTTGTCTGCTAATTTCCCCCAATCTGTCTACCCATTTACTTCGGTGTTTAAGTGTTTTATCCAAGCTTGCAACTCTAAACAAGCCACAACAACGTTGTTTAACTGAGATTGGTAGAACTGATAAGAACGAGGACGTACTTGCTCTGATATAATTTCATTCTCTGTTAGTTTTCTGTTATTGTTCTTTAACCTTACTTCTAACTTCTTCCAACTGTTTTAGGTTTTATACTGAGTGTTTTGGTGAGGTTTTAACTCTAACCCAACCCAACACCACTTGTTAATCTTACAGGAACAGCTTGTACAAAGACACGAAAATTCCCAAAACTGTAAACCGGAATTGAAACAGAAACTGATAATAACTGAAGAAAACAGGAACTGCTACCACTTCTTTTCTTACTGTTTTTCTTTTCTTACTGTTTTCATTTTCATTCTGTAACATGGTCTTTGCTTTCCTCACTTGTATACCAGGTTGGTAGAGGGTTTCCTTTGCCCCAATTCGTTGATACTTCAACACCACCTCAGAAAACAACTCACACAGGACTTGAATGCTGCAGAAACTGAAATGTGAACTTATATTTCTTTTCCTTTCTGTTACGTTTATGAAATTTACTTTCAGTTTACCCCAATCTGCTTTAGTTACTTGTTATGTGTTCAGTATAGTTCCATCTTAAGAATGACACGATATGATTCCTTAAAATCTCTCTGCACCAACTTATACAGAACTGAAACGAATTACAAGCCCAAAACCTGGAACCGACACATTCTTTTCTTCTGTTCTGGTGACAGTTGATTCCTCTTAGATCGTCTATGCAATTGGTTAGGTGTTTAATCAAAGTTTTAATTCCAAAACAAACCCCCCAATAATCCCTCTCCATTTTTGTCTATACAGAAACCAAGCTCCTGAAATTGTAACACCAACAGGAAGCACACTGATGCGTTGGTTTCTTGTTCTATTAAGTTGCTTATCTGTTTTTTTTTTGTGTTCCAATCACTATCAGGTTAGCTACTAAGAGAAGTGTGGTGATATAGTCTTATTCTCAAGTGATGTTGTTACTCCTACTAAACATGTTTTATACTGATCAAGACATTCAGAGGTTAAAAAAAAAACTGAAACTGAAATTGTTTTCCATTGCTTACTTCAGTTTTTTTTTTCTTCACGAATTGAGTTCTCAGCTTTCCTCAACTGTTTAACTGCTTGGTTAAGATCTTAATACAATTTTTACTCTAGAACATACCCAAGACTACAAGGACTACTACTGTCACGTTTCTCTAACAGACTGAAACTGAAACTCAGAAAAAGAAAGAAACCAGAACTGGAGCTATGAAACTGATGCAATATATATGTTTTTTTTGTTGTTCTTCTGTTTTAGAATGTCAAGTGACTCCCCAAATGGTATAGCTATTTATTTAGAACCTCAATGCAGTTCTAACTCTCCAAACAGACCCAAAATAACATGGCTAATATCCCTGGGAACTCTTTACACCAAAACAGAAATCTGAAATACAATTTCTGATATCTTCCCTTCTATCTCTTTTCTTAGTCCGTTCATATGATTTTAAATTCTTTCCCGAATTGCTTACACAATTTGTTATGTGTTTAATCAGGGTTTTAAACTAGAAACATACTCAAAACCACATAAACAGCTCCCTGGGCATTTCTCTTACTGAACTGCTAAATACAGCAGAAACTAAAAACATAAAACTGACATAACTTACTCCTTCTCCTTTCTTGCATTACATCGATTTCTAAATTCTTTTTTTTTTCAAAGTGCTCCTAACCTTGCTAAGTGTGTTAGAGGTGATTTAGGTGTATTAACACTCAATACAATCCTCTATAAGCCCTATATAGCAGGGTTATACAGAACTCAATTTCTCAGGAAGAACTGTAAAAACTGAACTTATATACTCTTTTTTGTCTTTCTGTTTCGTACTTAATATGTTCATCAACCTGTTTTATAGTTTCCTCAACTTATCTACACATGGGCTTATGAGTTAGCAAGGCTTTGGCTTTATTTTCCAGCCCATAAAATTTTTATAACGCCTCTGAGAAGTTGTTATACAGAGAGGCCAAAGTTTGCAGTCTGAACTGCTATATTATCCTCTGTTGTTTTCTATTTCTCTTTTAACTTCAGCCCCGATGTACTAACTGATTCCCACTTCAGCCTAGGTGTATTAGTTGTGTTTTAATTTCATTGTTAACCCCACATCCCCTCTATAACACACCTGGACAGTTAGTATACTGAAAACAAAGGTTGCAGATTTCAAATACTTAACAACCGTACTTGACAGATGGGTTTTGTTTCTCTTTTTCTTTTGATCAGGGCATCAGTTTAGGAATAGCTCACCTCTTTGACTTAGCTATTTTCCCTTGCTTGGTTCTTGGCACAACTGAATCTCCCAGTACCTTGGTCACACAACGCCACTGCTAGCTATGTTTCGAGTCAGGTTGTTATGCCCCAGATTTTTTTTATTTTCTTTCTGATTCGCAAAGGGAGTTTGTGCTATTTTGTAATCTTATGTTAGATTGTCTATGACATTCTCCTTATGTCATTATGTTAGCGTGTGGAAGGAGGGTTAAAGATGTCTTTTTGCGTTCTGTTAGTAATTAAGGAGTTAAAGACTTATTTCTTATTTAATTATTTCTTAACTCTCCTTTCACTAATTTCTAATCACGATCAATTCCTCTTTCCACTATCCTGACGCACGACGGTTCTTCCTCGCTCTTCTCCTCCCTTTGCTCTTCTCCCTTCTTTCAATCTCCAATCTGTAAATTGATTGCTGGAGATCCGCCTGTGGAATTTTGTTCGTCTGTCAGTCGTCTGTCAGGTTGGTTTATAGATTTCGATTTCGTTCTTCATTGAGTCTTCCTCTCCTCTTTTCTGATTTTGGTTTTGTATTTTGGGAGCGGTTCATTCGAGGGATTGTCATTTGATTGGAGATTCGGGAAGGCGATTCGTAGAGTCCGCAGAGATGGCTTAGCTACGGATGTGAGGTAGGTGGTAGATGGATTCGGTTGTGTGCGTTCACCCATGGGGGTTTTGGTTCCGTTGTTTTCCGTATATGTTTGTGTGGTTTCTGATCTGTGGTAATTTTGTGTGAGTTCCGGATTTGCGTTTTGATGCGTTACAACCCCGTGGGATTGGTTTTGTTTTGCGTATTTTGTTATGTAAGTATTGCTTTGACAAAGGTGAATCTACCTTTATAGTTCCCTTCTGTTTTGTGAACTTTGAATGCTTCTGATTTGAGAGTTCGGATTGTTTAATTGCCCTATGTTGGGTGATCGATCTCTGTCTGATTTGTTTTGGTTTTGACCTTCTAAAACTGCCATGGTTATGGTTTAAAGACTTTGGTTTCGTACTGCATTTTTGACATTGTTTTGAGGACTCTGTTCGCATCTGATTTCGTTCTGGAAATTGAACTTTTCGGCGCGTCCGAACTTCCGTCCGAACTTGGAAGTTCGGACACGCTCTGTTGCGTCTGGATTTTCTGAGAGTTTCACTGTGTCCGAACTTCCGTCCGAACTTGGAAGTTCGGACACACCCCGTTTTGCGCCCTCTGATTTTCTCTTCGACATGTGTCCGAACTTTGAAGCTCGGACACATGTTCGGACTTCCCACGAGTTGTTTTCCGAAGACGTCCGAACATCCGTCCGAACTTGGATGTTCGGACACCTTGAAATTTTCTGCGGATTTGAGTTCGACTTGCGTCCGAACTTCGACGTCCGGACACAAGTTCGGACTGCTCACTGTTTTGACCATAACTTCTTCGTCTGAGCTCCGTTTTGAGTGCCGTTTGTGGCGTTGGATTCCTCTTTCCGAGTACTATCTGTTTTCATGTGTTTTCATATGTGTTTAAGTGTTTTTTTTATTTTAAGGTCTTCGTTAATCTTTTGAACTCTGTTTTGCTCTAAAAATGTGATTCAACCTCTGACTTCAGTTTTGCTTTTGTATTTACTAGTCGGGTTGCGACTTCTGTTTTGCTAAGGCTTTCCGTTAGTAAGCTCTGTTCTGATTTCGCTAAGCTTCTGCTTTCTGCTCTGATCTGACAAGGACTTCTGTCTTGTTCTGTATAAAGCTTTGATCTGTTCTGAGAGCTTCTGTTTTGGGACCTAGTCTTCTCTGTATCTGAACCTTTGGATGGCTGGTCTCGCTCTCTCGTAGCGCGCTATGTAGGATATCCTTCTGTTTCACGGGTGATGTTCCCCGTTCTGTTCACAGGTGTTCCACCTGTTCTGTTTACGAGTGAGGTTTCCTCGTTCTGTTCACGAGTTGTTACTCGTTCTGTCTGTATGCTTTGAATGCTAGTGTCCCACTTCTGTTTGGATTCCGTTCTGTTGTTTTGACAGACTGCTGTGTGCTTTCTGTCCTTTGGATACCTCTGTTTGTTTGTACTGCTTCCGCCTGCTCTGTCTGATTGCAAACTCAGATAGGCTGCTGTGTGCTTCCTGTCTGTTGAGGATTTCTGATTTTGTAAGTGCTCTACTTCGTCTGCTCTATCTGTATTTGATTTGAGACGGTCTGGTGTGCTTACTGTCTTCTGCTAAGTTCTGGATTTTGCTAAGCTTCTGATTTTGCTAAGCTTCTGATTGTGTTTAAGCTTTTTGAGTTTGTTAAGCTTCTGATTTCATCAAGCTTTCAGCTTCAGTTTACCTTATGCTATTAAGTGTATGTTTTGACCACCGCTTAGCTCCTTGTGTTTTAGACTTCTGTCTATTTGAAAGACTTCCGCTTTGTCTCTGATTTTGCTCTGGCTAAGCGCTTTCGTATATGTATATACATGTATGTTCGGATTATATTTTGAGCGTGCTCAGCTGATGAAGTTTATCACCTGCTGAGCAATAGTTTTGCTCACCCCTATATCCGTCTGATTTGCAGGTTTTAGTTCGTGCTTGGAGATTCAGTTTCAACTTTTGTCTTGGCTTTTGAGCTCTATATTTCAGTTAGTTTGGCCATGGTGCCCAGTTGTAATTAGATTATGCTTTGTATTTCAGTTTGGCTTCCGCCTGTGTATTGTAAAGACATGTTGTAATCTTTTATTTGCTAATATATGAGTTTCAGTTCTGTTTTGGGGTTTCGATAGTGTAGCCTTGCGTGTCTTAGGTAATAAGCGTGCGGCGTGTAACGGTCTCTCAACCAGGGTGGTTTTGGGGTCGTTACACAGGTGGTGGCAAGGTTTTCTTTTTGCTCAAAAGTTTTCAGGCCCCTCGTGGCTTGTGTGTTAGAGTCAGAGAGGGTGGAAGGGGTTCCTGCCCATGCAGAAGCAATGCATGGCAGCGGGAGTGGAGGAGGTGAGCTATGGTTTTTTTGAATAAGATGGCTCAAGCACGAGAGGCAAATGCAGAGATAGATTAGTCGTTAATGTGGCAAGTTCCAAAGGGAATCTGGTGTGCTCAAAATTTGAGGCATGGGAGTTTGGTACGTTATGACTCTAGAGCATAGGATTTTGAAACAAGACAGAAAGTGTCGACTGGTTTGTTGACTGAAACCGTGGTACACAGAGAACGGGAGTAGAGAATAGTAATGTCCTGAGGTGAGTATCTTGTCCAGGACAGTTAATTTTTTTCTTATTGTTCTCGGACAGAGCCGAGATGTATGGGCAGTTTGGAAGAGAAATGACGTTGTGTCTGAGAGTTGGAAATTCTTAATTTCTCTGTTTTTTTTTGTTCGATTTGCAGTTACACCGAGGAAGGAGACGCTGCAACCGAGACTGGTTTGCTTTTGTTTAATTTGCAATCACTATGTAGTTGTACTACTAGTTTTAATTCGTGTATGTTAGATACCGAATACGAGCATAGCTCAACTGGTTAAGCACTTGGGGGAAGTACGGGAGGTCTCGGGTTCAAAACTCAGCGGGAGCGTCTTTGCTCCCCCATTTTTTTTCTTAAAATCAATACACATGTTTATTTTTATATTTATGTGACTATACATTGTATCATGTTATTATTATTATTATTATTATTTCCCTTTTTTTTAACGAAGTTATGTGACGACATTGTCACTTATTTACAACGTCACGATATAGGTACGACTATATATTATATCGTGTTATTATATATTTCCTGTAACGGAGTTATGCGACGTTATTGTCACTTATTTACAACGTTACAATATCGTAACACTACGTACGTGTGTTTTCATATTCGTACACACACATATATATATACATACACTAGATTTAATTTTTGTATGTTATTTTATGTCCGTATTATGAAACGCGTTGTGATTTTATGCGTTTAATATTCAGGGGTATTTCAGCTTACCCCCCTTAATAGAGACTTCGTCCCGAAGTCTTACTTCCTTAACTTATATTTTCCACTCCTACCAAATCTTAGGGGTCCAGTCCCGCATTCATTATCGATACCCAAAGGATTAAGTCCATAATTATACTGCTCGGTGCTCCTAAGCACCGTGCCACATCAGTGGCTTCACACAAGTTCTCATAGTAGACCAAGAAGCTAGCAATGTGTATGCTAGAGTGCAACCCAAGGCGCACGACATTCATTCATACATAGCGTACATAACATTTTCACACACAATTCCAAACACACAACCCTACCAACCAACCACGAGTGGTTGTAGGAACACATCATAATAAGTCAACACAAACACACATCCAAAACAAAACGCGTTTACCCCCCTTAAAAGAGGGGTACGCCCTCGTACCCTACACTAAGCCGAAACATCGATGAAACAATCACAAGAACTTACTGCAAGTTATTATTGCCCTTGCAAGCGGTTTAGATCAGTAAAGTCGTGCCTCACATTACTAACCCCTAACCCCGTTTCCTAAATTTAGGTTTTCCTATTCTCGGTACTTCTCTGTTCCAGTCATCAGAGCGCAACTACGCTCTGATACCACTTTCTGTAACACCCCCAAATAACAATCAATAATTAATCGACGAGCCTAACGGTAATACGAGATGTCTACGCAGCGGTTTCCAACTTCACCCGGGTGTCACAGATGCCAACCACCCATGTGGTTGACAGACCACAATACCAACTCCAAGTTACGGTCTGTATGACTGGAAGTCCAACCTTAACGAAGTCCAAATACAACATAAAGTACAACCCAAGTACCGAGCGTCTACAGTATAGTTAATAACTTAAACAACACAACCCGAAACTTACAACAAGGGTCTAGTGACACATAGTCACCACCCATATATAAGAAAACATACTACTTAACAGTCCTGCCCAAATGGACTACCCCATGGTAGTCATACCACCTATGCTCCGTCACGTTCCAGATGATCACCTGTAAAAATAAAGGACTCAGCAAACTATGCCGAGTATGAACGTGTGAAGCCCGCATGTTACCGGGCCACACGACTACTTGGTCGAATATTATTAGGTCAATTTACATGCTATAATAAAGCAGTAAATCACACATCAGCACATCATGATACCATACACACTCCTCGGTAGCATAGCAATATCAAAAGCAACCAAGCACAACTTGCAAGTAGCATAGCAATATCAAAAGCAACCAAGCACAACTTGCAAGTAGCATAGCAATGTCAACACACAACCCAGCACAATAAGCTGCTAATGTAGTAACAACAATCAAGTAATTTATAGTGCATGTGTGGAGGTATATTATACCATCGATCCTCACTATGGGATCATTCAAGCGATTACGTATTGTTTTATTATTCTCATTACACATGTTTTCCTTTCTTCTCTTGCACCGAGTCAGGGGATATAGGTTAGATCCCGAGACTTTGTTAAGTAGGTGCTATTCATTCCTTGTTTCTTAAAGGATCACATTTGTCACTTTCTCTTGTTTGCTTGGTCTCATTACACAAGTTTTCCTTTATTCTCTGGCACCGAGTCAGGAGATATAAATTAGATCCCGAGACATCATTATGTAGGTGCTAATCGTTCCTTGTTTCTTTAAGGATTGTTTGGGAATTCTTTTATCACCGCACGTTGGAGGACGTCTCCTCCATGGCAAGTCCCCCATTCCCGACACCCAGGGTCGAGAAAGCGGAGTCACCTCTAGACTCCAGGATAAGCTTCACCAATTTGTCACTCCCCCATTCCCGACACCCAGGGTCGAGAAAGCGGAAGTCACCTCTGGACTCCGGGATGTGCTGAGAAAGTGGGGTCACCCAGGGATCCCCAAAATATATTCCACCATAGACGGTCGAAGGATCTGATGCAGATACCAACTCCCGATCATCCATACCGCGCGGCCCGAGCTGTTGTCTTCCCGGGTTGTTCTCGTGTTTCACCAGTTGGTACTTTTCGTTTCATTATCATTATAATCTCGACACCATAGTGGGTGTCATTAGCGGTCCCCTATAGTTAGAGAGGAGTTTTCTCTTTGTATAGTTCTTTTGTCCACGTGGTTCGTCGTGTCCCACCAATTTAGATTTGCTCTTCATTATCATTAATGAACAGACACCAGAGTGGGTGTCATGGTACGTCCTCAATGATTTAGAGAGGAGTTCCCCTTATAGAGTTTTCTTTGTTTTCATAGTTCGTTTGTGGTTCGTCTCGAGTTCCATAAACGAGAAAGGGACTAAACTACTGTGTGCGCGCAAGTAATATGCCACAAGGATATATAACAAGCATACAAGCAAGCCACAAGAAACAGTCCAATTTCATGCTATAGTCTTATAGTCATTGTCAAACAAAGCACACA
Source organism: Limonium bicolor (assembly GCA_023374045.1). Classification (NCBI taxonomy): domain Eukaryota; kingdom Viridiplantae; phylum Streptophyta; class Magnoliopsida; order Caryophyllales; family Plumbaginaceae; genus Limonium; species Limonium bicolor. The sequence goes on from CM041777.1 coordinate 56,999,371, forward strand.
GCACACAAGCCGTGTAACACGGCAACATACGAACCACACATGTCCATACCTTATTCACAAGTACGAGTCATCTCAAACTCGGGGCTCCCGGTCGGAGTTCGCTACGGCCCTAGCGTTAATTTAAAAACAGAGTGTCAGTTTATTTTTTATGTGATGACACCCTATAATTATTTATTCCCTAGTATGTTATTCCCTAGGTATGTTGTTAGATGCTTAGTTTACATTAAGTCCTAGAACTTCACATGCATTAATTCTAGGCTTATCTTACTCCCCGGATATTCACATCTTTGTTTTACACATTAACCAAGTCCTTTTTCCTTAGTCAATGTTATAGAGCGTTTTAAACGCTAGTTATGTAACGAGTTTGTATAAAATAGGTATAACTTGTCTAACGTGTATTCCCGCCTTAGATAAATAGGTGAGTAATATTTTAACCCTTGTATAATGATAATATAGGTCATAGAATACCCCCACAACCCCTTTATACAGAAGTCCCAAGTTCATGAAACAATCACATAGTTTCGGTTTTGAATCACACTTAACTTCTCATTTACTGTTTCGATGGTGGCTAACTTTATCCCAAAATGTTCATCAAGTAACCAGGTACATTAGCACGGGTTTGGGTCCATTATTAAGCTAACATCCCCTCTCTAGTACCTCTGGAATTTAGTTATACAGAAGCTATAATATTAGTGAAAAACTGAAACTACAACTCTAGATCTTCTTCTTGTTTCTTGTAGTTCTTTAGTTTAACGGATGTCTCACTCTTTCCCACAGTATTACCCAGCTAGTTATAGGTTTTAATAATGTTTTAAACTCAAACCCAACTCAAAATAACTTTGATAACAACTCTGGAAGTTGATTATACAGAGAGTCCAAATTTCTGAAAACTGAAACAATATCTTGAATATTGTATTTTTCACCTTGCTTCTTACTTGATCAAACTAACTTGTAATCCATCCCCGAGATGTTTATGACTTACTTCAATGTATTAGGTATGTTTGGGTTCATTTACCTCCTGATACATCTCCTATAAACCTCCTGCCCATGGCTGTACAAAAAACATAGGTTTTCAGAAAGAAATCTGAAAACTGTAACCAGAATCTGTTATCTTCTCTTTTCTCTTCCTCATGTTCACGTGTTAAATTCCCAATTATTCCAAATGTACACACTCTCTTAGTTAAGTGTTTTGGTTGGGTTTCTATGTTCCTGACACAACCTAAAACACAATGACAACTCTACTGCAACTCTTTTATACAGAAACAACACTTATCCAAAAACTGAAACTCATCAGTGCATTACTCCTTCCTTGTAGTTCATTGATCAGTCCCTAATTGCACCCAATTTTTTTTTACAGATCACTTAGGTGCATTGGCTAGGTTTGGGGTTTATAAGCAGGTAATACACACTCTTACGTCACTTGTATTTCAGTTACACAGAAGCAAGAATCACAGGAAAGAAGCTGAAAAAGAAATGCAAACAGACAAGTCTAATATCTTTCCTTCCCATTTTTTTTCGGTTTGTTCAAAAGTCTGAGTCTCCAACTCTCTCCCCAAGCAGTAGAATGTTTTATCTGAGTTTTAGCTTCAACACAGACCTAAAGCCACAAGGAATACCTCTCTGAACCCCCTTAACACAGAAACTGAAACTAAACTGAAGTCATGGACAAAAGTATGTTCATTGCCATTGTTTGTTTCTGTCACTTCATCTGTCTGCTAATTTCCCCCAATCTGTCTACCCATTTACTTCGGTGTTTAAGTGTTTTATCCAAGCTTGCAACTCTAAACAAGCCACAACAACGTTGTTTAACAGAGATTGGTAGAACTGATAAGAACGAGGACGTACTTGCTCTGATATAATTTCATTCTCTGTTAGTTTTCTGTGATTGTTCTTTAACCTTACTTCTAACTTCTTCCAACTGTTTTAGGTTTTATACTGAGTGTTTTGGTGAGGTTTTAACTCTAACCCAACCCAACACCACTTGTTAATCTTACAGGAACTGCTTGTACAAAGACACGAAAATTCCCAAAACTGTAAACCGGAATTGAAACAGAAAATAATAATAACTGAAGAAAACAGGAACTGCTACCACTTCTTTTTCTTACTGTTTTTCTTTTCTTTCTGTTTTCATTTTCATTCTGTAACATGGTCTTTGCTTTCCTCACTTGTATACCAGGTTGGTAGAGGGTTTCCTTTGCCCCAATTCGTTGATACTTCAACACCACCTCAGAAAACAACTCACACAGGAGGACTTGAATGCGCAGAAACTGAAATGTGAACTTATATTTCTTTCCTTCGTTACGTTTATGAAATTTACTTTCAGTTTACCCCAATCTGCTTTAGTTACTTGTTATGTGTTCAGTATAGTTCCATCTTAAGAACGACACGATATGATTCCTTAAAATCTCTCTGCACCAACTTATACAGAACTGAAACGAATTACAAGCCCAAAACCTGGAACCGACACATTCTTTTCTTCTGTTCTGGTGACAGTTGATTCCTCTTAGATCATCTATGCAATTGGTTAGGTGTTTAATCAAAGTTTTAATTCCAAAACAAACCCCTCAATAATCCCTCTCCGTTTTTGTCTATACAGAAACCAAGCTCCTGAAACTGTAACACCAACAGGAAGCACACTGATGCGTTGGTTTCTTGTTCTATTAAGTTGCTTATCTGTTTTTTTTTGTGTTCCAATCACTATCAGGTTAGCTACTAAGAGAAGTGTGGTGATATAGTCTTATTCTCAAGTGATGTTGTTACTCCTACTAAACATGTTTTATACTGATCAAGACATTTAGAGGTTAAAAAAAAAACTGAAACTGAAATTGTTTTCTGTTGCTTACTTCAGTTTTTTTTTTCTTCACGAATTGAGTTCTCAGCTTTCCTCAACTGTTTAACTGCTTGGTTAAGATCTTAATACAATTTTTACTCTAGAACAGACCCAAGACTACAAGGACTACTACTATCACGTTTCTCTAATAGACTGAAACTGAAACTCAGAAAAAGAAAGAAACCAGAACTGGAGCTATGAAACTGATGCAATATATATGTTTTTTTTGTTTCTTCTGTTTTAGAATGTCAAGTGACTCCCCAAATGGTATAGCTATTTATTTAAAACCTCAATGCAGTTCTAACTCTCCAAACAGACCCAAAATAACATGGCTAATATCCCTGGGAACTCTTTACACCAAAACAGAAATCTGAAATACAATTTCTGATATCTTTCCTTCTATCTCTTTTCTTAGTCCGTTCATATGATTTTAAATTCTTTCCCAAATTGCTTACACAATTTGTTATGTGTTTAATCAGGGTTTTAAACTAGAAACATACTCAAAACCACATAAACAGCTCCCTGGGCATTTCTCTTACTGAACTGCTAAATACAGCAGAAACTAAAAACATAAAACTGACATAACTTACTCCTTCTCCTTTCTTGCATTACATCGATTTCTAAATTCTTTTTTTTCAAAGTGCTCCTAACCTTGCTAAGTGTGTTAGAGGCGATTTAGGTGTATTAACACTCAATACAATCCTCTATAAGCCCTATATAGCAGGGTTATACAGAACTCAATTTCTCAGGAAGAACTGTAAAAACTGAACTTATATACTCTTTTTTGTCTTTCTGTTTCGTACTTAATCTGTTCCTCAACCTGTTTTATAGTTTCCTCAACTTATCTACACATGGGCTTATGAGTTAGCAAGGCTTTGGCTTTATTTTCCAGCCTATAAAATTTTTATAACGCCTCTGAGAAGTTGTTTTACAGAGAGGCCAAAGTTTGCAGTCTGAACTGCTATATTATCCTCTGTTGTTTTCTATTTCTCTTTTAACTTTAGCCCCGATGTACTAACTGATTCCCACTTCAGCCTAGGTGTATTAGTTGTGTTTTAATTTCATTGTTAACCCCACATCCCCTCTATAACACACCTGGACAGTTAGTATACTGAAAACAAAGGTTGCAGATTTCAAATACTTAACAACCGTACTTGACAGATGGGTTTTGTTTCTCTTTTTCTTTTGATCAGGGCATCAGTTTAGGAATAGCTCACCTCTTTGACTTAGCTGCTTTCCCTTGCTTGGTTCTTGGCACAACTGAATCTCCCAGTACCTTGGTCACACAACGCCACTGCTATCTATGTTTCGAGTCAGGTGGTGGCAAGGTTTTCTTTTTGCTCAAAAGTTTTCAGGCCCCTCGTGGCTTGTGTGTTAGAGTCAGAGAGGGTGGAAGGGGTTCCTGCCCATGCAGAAGCAATGCACGGCAGCGGGAGTGGAGGAGGTGAGCTATGGTTTTTTTTGAATAAGATGGCTCAAGCACGAGAGGCAAATGCAGAGATAGATTAGTCGTTAATGTGGCAAGTTCCAAAGGGAATCTGGTGTGCTCAAAATCTGAGGCATGGGAGTTTGGTACGTTATGGCTCTGGAGCATAGGATTTTGAAACAGGACAGAAAGTGTCGACTGGTTTGTTGACTGAAACCGTGGTACACAGAGAACGGGAGTAGAGAATAGTAATGTCCTGAGGTGAGTATCTTGTCCAGGACAGTTAAGTTTTTTCTTATTGTTCTCGGACAGAGCCGAGATGTATGGGCAGTTTGGAAGAAAAATGACGTTGTGTCTGAGAGTTGGAAATTCTTGATTTCTCTGTTTTTTTTTGTTCGATTTGCAATTACACCGAGGAAGGAGACGCTGCAACCGAGACTGGTTTGCTTTTGTTTAATTTGCAATCACTATGTAGTTGTACTACTAGTTTTAATTCGTGTATATTAGATACCGAATACGAGCATAGCTCAACCGGTTAAGCACTCGGGGGAAGTACGGGAGGTCTCGGGTTTGAAACTCAGCGGGAGCGTCTTTGCTCCCCCTTTTTTTTTCTTAAAATCAATACACATGTTTATTTTTATATTTATGTGACTATACATTGTATCATGTTATTATTATTATTATTATTTCCCTTTTTTTTAACGAAGTTATGTGACGACATTGTCACTTATTTACAACGTCACGATATAGGTACGACTATATATTATATCGTGTTATTATATATTTCCTGTAACGGAGTTATGCGACGTTATTGTCACTTATTTACAACGTTACAACATCGTAACGCTACGTACGTGTGTTTTCGTATTCGTACACATATATATATATATACACATACACTAGATTTAATTTTCGTACGTTATTTTATGTCCGTATTATGAAACGCGTTGTGATTTTATGCGTTTAATATTCAGGGGTATTTCATATGATAATAAGTATAATATGCAATCTAGACCCTCCATCAATATTTCTTCTAATCTAATGGTTATAATTGTGTTGGTAAAAGTGACCCGAACCCAAAAAACCGAAGCGAACAAATCCAATCTGAATGTGAATCCCTACCGCAAACTATAACTTGAAAAATGACCCGGAATCCGAAATAAACCGACCAGGACCAAGCCGAACCGTATTATTGTAAAACCGGGAATAAACCACAATCTACAACCATCCAAACCCAAAGTCATCCAAACCAAAATCAACCGAACTAGAGTCACCCATAACCCGATGATAATCCAAAATCCGAAGTGACCCGAACAGAATCACACGAAAACCAACCGAACTAAAACCGAACCCAAACCGAATCCAGTGTGACCTGAATGAATATATCTAATGCGACCCGAAATAATATATTACATTTATTATAGGAGATAATGAGGATGAAACAGAATATTCATACCAAAACCAGATCTCTATTTTGAATACAAATCACTATTTAGCATCTGTATCATACAACATTGAACAACGCCCCACCATTCCAAAAATTAAGTTCAATAAAATATCCAATCAAGTAGAAAAACAAAGGAAAAAATATATCAAAAACAAGTATAGTTATTACGTAATCTTTGAGTCAATAGAGATTTGTTTAAAAGTAAAAGTTCAAAAGTTTGTTACTGAAAATTTGATTAGTGTTTTCTTTATTTTATTTGTTAATGAAATATAAATATGTATTTCTTTAAATATTTTATATTCATTTATCTTCTTCTAAATTATAAACGAATGTATATATTTTGTTTTAAAAAGTTTTCTTCAACAATACATAATCACTAGTAAAGTTAGTTTTAATTTTTTTCAAAAAACTGTATTAAATAGACAACTAATGTATTTGACATTAAGGTGGATGTTACTAATTTCTAAATATTTAATAAAGTGTTTCTAGTTTCAATTAAGTCCTTCCAGTTAAGTTAACTCGATGACTAGTTAATAAAATTAAAAGACATTATTTAAAATCTAAAAATAAAATAAATATAATATTTCACATGTCAAGTTGTAGTTGAATTAAGGAAAGAGGGTATGTTACCCTCACAAAATAGGAGGGGTACCGAAGTAGTCATCATTAATTGATTGAAAAAACAAGTTATTACACTTTGATACAAATTAAATAACTATCCACAAAATACCTTATTTATACTCCTCTCAAGATAATGATACTACTAAATAAACTAATACTACATCAATTATTATGTTAAGTTAAGAGTTTGTTATTAATGTATAACATGATGCAATTTATAATTATTTGTTTAAATTAATCTTTTATATGCATCCATACTTGTTGAGATTGATTGAAGTCAAATTTATATATCATGATAATTAAGTTGCTTGAATTTGTAATATCAACCGAATTTAACCGAATAATTGACCCATATTAACATGAGCCGAAAAAATTGAACAACCTGGAGGCTAACCAAAATCGAAAGTTGCACAACCCGAAATCACCTTAGCCGAAAGTTAACCAAATCGAAAGTCACCCATACCGATCATAACCGACCCGAAACTTCAACTAATCAAACTTAATATGAACAAACTGAATTCACCCAACCCAATCCAACCCAGACCAAGACGATTTGATATCAACACGAACCAAACTGAACTAAACCGAATCCGAAATGATTGACCCAAACCGCCACATACTACCATAATAATATCTATATTCTATACTCCTTTATGAACTTTCTCATTTCTGCCCATCAAATACCGTACTCATTGCTGCCTCCTCTCGCCGCCTCCTTCTATCTCTGTCACTTGCGTCTTTCCTCAATCTTTGTTCTCCTGCGCCACAAAACCTGCCATTAACAACATCCACACACTAGCATAGCAACAACTGCTTCAAAGAAAGTTGCAAAGGCAGCGGAGTTCAAACGAAAGATTAGCCACTTCCATCTTTCGACGTCATCTGTGAATGATTAACCATGTTCAAAGTAATCTTTTACCTCGCAACTACCGACTGAAACTGCCCGTATACTTCACCGAACTACACACTTATTGTAATAAAAAAGGGAGGTGGGCCGGACACCTTCAGAATACACGTACTACATTCACAAGTCTAAGAAACGGCAGGTGTTAATTAGAGCATCAAAACCAGTGGGCCTAGACAGGTTTGAACAATGACAGTTAATTAGCTGACAATAATTAATATAGTGGGCCTTGAAATATTGTGGGCCGAGGGGTCTTGAGACCAATAAGGCGTTTTGTACTCAATCCTGGTCTTAACAGATCTTTCGGGACAAATAATCCTGACTTGTTTCTTGTTAAGTAACAATTTAGGAATTTAGTTACAGGCATAATATACTAATTAACTACTTACTTTGTACTTGATTTCCTCTACTTTTTTAGCTAACGGTGCATAACTTATTTTTTTAAGGCAAGACTGAAAGGTAACAATGCTAATGATGCTTCAAGTGATTTTTAAAAGTGACGATTCAACAGAATTTTAGATCTTTACGTAGCGTTATTTTTGTATGCGACTTTATTTTTTGTCTAGTAATTAACATATAGATGTTTGATATGGATTTTTTGGTGTCGACCCACCGATATGCATAAGTTGTGTACTATGCATATATCATTCGATAAATGAATGTATATACAAGTATATACATAAAGATAAACTTTCAACACGGATAAATTGGTCATCCTGTGTGGTTACAATATATATATATACCTCATTTCATGTACACATAAACTTGTACGCATTATGTTATTAATAAAAAAAAGTGCATATGGACAAATAAAGGTAAGGATAAACTATTCAGATACTTTATAGATGTTTACATATATGAATAAAATCATTGTGATGTATGCATAGATTGATCGATCATGTATAATAAAAACATTTGGACATAGAAACTTACGGATATATATTGTGTTAGCATTCAATTGTTATAGTCTTTTTAAAAAAAAAAATTCAATTGCTATAGTCGAAGGTACAGTATTTGTATTTTTTTTAGTTATCGTGGTTGAGGGAATTAATTTTTCAGGTTAAAGAATAAGAATAAAGAGGATGGGAGAGAACCCGTTGCCGTTAGATTAGGGCATCCACAGTGGTTGAAAGTTTCTTAACTTCTTTTTAGGTTCCACGTCAATAAAATGTATTTTTTTTATTGTATAAGGAACTCTAGTCACTACGATGGTAGAGTTCCTTAACATTCTCTCTCTCATCATTCATAATTTAGAGAGCGTTGCTTAAATAAGAAACGATGAGAGAGAATTGGTGTGCATTCCACACCACTACAACAAATTTTTTTATTTTTCTATTTATTTAACATGGTGGAATCCACACCACTGTGGATGCCCTTAGGTACCCTTAGAGCAGGATAATCAAAGAACAAAAAAATGAGTTCTTAACATTCTTTTTTATATTTCTTTTTCTTCCACCTCATTTAAGAACCATATCTAATTTTTAACAATATCATAGAACTCGCATATTAGTTTTTAATTTTTCTTTCTCTTTCATCTATGTGGAGCATTGTGATTGGAATTTTAATTGTTGGGTGGCCCATATTTAGGTTCTTAAAAGTTCTCGTGGAAGAACCATCTCTCATGGGTTCTTAATCTCTCTCCTTCATCTTATTTACACCTCATATTTTTACTTTATTTTTTAACTAAGAACCCTTAAGAACTACTGATAATCATGGTTTTATCCGTATGTAAGTGTCAGTGTGTGTGCCATGCAAATTGACAAAAAATGTTGGTTGAATGTTAATCCATCATGTGTTGATTCACTACTAGAAAACATGGCATTAGCGATGGACAATTCCGTAGCTAATCCGTCGCTAAAAGGGTCGTCGCTAATTCAGATTCGCGACGAATGACATCTTCCGTCGCCAATTAGTGACGGATTAGCAACTGATTCGTCTGTCGCTAATTTATTAGGTAGCGACGGATTGGAGACGGAAAATTATCATCGCTGAATTGGCGATGGATTTAGCACTTTTTGAATAACGGGTTAGCGACAAAATGTTCCATCGCTAATCAGTTTTATTACTTTTTTATTATTTTGCTTTCTAATATTACTCCAGTCACCACTTTCTTTCTAGTACTACTTTCAATTCCAGTTCAGTGTACATTACAAGCTACTGGTATATAAAATGCACATATTTATCTGGTCAGTGAATAGTAACTCAACATCTAAGACAATTGTACAATTTACAATTCTGACTACCACTCATTCCTAAATCAAAGAAAGCGACAATCAATCCAGCGGAAGAGGTAAGAAGACAAGAGCACCAAATCAATATTTTTGTTTGTTTTTATAATTATATTGTTCACTTCATTATATACAAAACCTATATATAAGATGTTCTCATAATACATCATGAAAAAAAAACAAGCAAGAAGATTCTAAGAACTAACTCTCAATGTACTGATCCCTAACATATGTCCGAAGGAAAAAGATATCCAAAAGAAACCAATAGAAACTAGAAGAAGTTGTTGATCTAATCTCTCATTGGGGAATGAACAAAGGGGCATATATACAATGGGAATATAGTGTAGACAAAGTACAATGCCGGAAGAAGAAGAGTAGGATTGTCGGATGACTCACAGATCCCTTATGCACAAAGAGCAAGACCTATGACTCACCAGCCACTTGTCTATGCAAGGTAGATGAAACAAGTGATGTAATAAGGCAAGCTTCGAACCTTACCTTCTATTTGGAAATCCTGAAGTAGCAAAGACACAAGAAACAAAATTTATTAGCTCAAATTGCAACTCCATGTGATTAAATCATACCTCTTTCATTCTGCAGTAAGAATTATGATACATAAAAGGTTTTTTTTTTCTCAATAGCATTTATTTCGAGTAAGATGTAAACCAACAAACAAACCTGCAAGCAGACGGAACAAGCTACTCTCACCCTTGAGGAGTCCTCCAAGATATCAGCTTCCGTGATCTTAACGATTGGGATCTTCTATACCAAGTACCCTGATAACCCTTTGACACTCCCTATGTTGAATATGTTGGAAGAGGTATCATCAAAGCTTATTTCAACAGCTCTCATCTAAAAACAAAACCCCCAAACAGTGAGACGAATTGTTCATCTATATATCATTACAAGTAGTTTAGTAGCAATGCCTTTCTTTCAGGAGCCCACATAGGAAAATGAAATGTTCAGCTGTAAAGTAGCTTCGATAGTATATTGGGCACAAACCGTGACTAGCGTAAGCTTTCAGAAAAAATTATTCTTGGGTGAATGTGATGGGACTGGTGTTTTGCTTGAGTTTAGTAGTAATAGTAGAATGGGTAAAAGGATACAACTAAGAAAAACAAAGGAAATCATGAGTTATTGAATTGGGAAAGAATGGATGAAGCTGAAACCGCTTCTTTTGTACTGCGTACTCTTAGATAGCACAAAACATGGTGAAATCATGAATGAGAATCTCACGGTTCTTTTTCACAGTATTCAGTCTATCAAACTAATGGAACAGAGAGGGATCAGAACTTGAGATAAAGCCCACTTTGAACTTCAGTGCAGTCATCAATTGTCCTTAATATTGCTTAAAATCTAGAAAGTAGACAATAGAGTCAACAGAGCCATCCACCCATGTAGTATCTGGTATGGTTGGATAATGGAGAAAGGTTTGGGATTTGTGGCACGATTAAGTTGCAATGGAACCTCCAACAATAGGTAGAAGAACATGTCAATTCATCTGGGTACTGAAACCATGGATACTATGACAACATGAATAAAGAGACAGTTGAAAAGACCTGAAAGGTGGTAGTACTAGAGGTACTTGTGATTGATAGAGTTCTTTTTCTATTCTTTTCACATGCGTACCCAATCAACAGTAGAGATGAAGAAAGAAACATTAGAATCCCACACTAATCAGGTAATTCATTCCATACACAACTCAAAGGCATTCAACTAAACTTCAAAAAAAACTCAAAGGAATCCAACAGGAAAACAAGGGAAAACACAAAACAGAGGCATAAAACTTCACATAAATGGTGAGCTTCTCGCTTGCATAATTTGGTATCATCACTTTACCTGAAATGGACAATTAGATATCAGCTTTCCACATTTGATATGCCCTATTCCACCTTTCAAATAACTATAAATCTAAGCAACCCACATGTGTTGCTATACTGATGACATAAACTTCCCTAATTTCTGCACAGAACCTAGAGCCAATTTTATATGTATAATTCATTGAATCCAATTCAATCTAACCTGAACTTCAATACGTACCATTCCTACACACTATTTTCTAGCATTAGTGGACCAATAGAAAGATGAGTGTGGAGTACTAACTTATAATATAAATTCTTTCTTATCAACAATTTGTTTACTATATTCAAGATACTGTGTTTATAATAGAGACCATGAAATCCTACAATTATATATATATAAAAAAAAAGAACAGAGACACAAAAATAAATTCTAAAACTCACCTTTTACTTCTCACAGCAATTAAGTTCATGTGATAGTCAACCGAATCGGTCAATGAAAACCTAAATAGCCATTGTCATTTCAAGTTCTATGCAACACTAACTGGCGACATTAACATACATGATATGCGCCTTCACTCACGGTAATAAAACGACCCTAATTAATTCACTCACGGTAATTATAAAATCCTAACTGGTAAACAAAAAACATACATGTTATGCGTCTTCTAATCACGGAAATTATGCAACCATAACTTGCGAACAATGATCATACATGCTATGCACCTCTTTCATTTTGTATTTAGGGATTTAGGGCTTCCTAGAACTTACCAGTAGCAAGGAAAGAGGTAGTGGTTTTTGGCCCTGGTGGTCGCTGGTGCTCGTCGGAGTTGTTGGAGCAGGTTGTAGTTGGTGTTGGTTACCAAAGACGGAGCATTCGAGCAGAACTTTAGTTCACACGCAGCAGAGGGAGAAGAAAAGAAAGGAGGGAAAAAGGAAGAAAGAAAAGAACAAGCCCGATAAATACTAAAAGATTAGCGACAGACATCTCCATCGCAAATCCCTCACTAATATCATTTCAAATGATTCCGTTTAGATTAATTTGATTTGTACCTTCGACATTATAGCAAAACGACGTCGTTCGGCTCAAAGTTGGCGATAGACTTAATCCATCGCTAAGTACATATTAAAAAAATTCCCCAGGAATTAGCGACAGACTGTCCGTCGCTAATTAGGGATGGCAACGGGTCGGGTTCGGGTCAGGTGATGCTCCACCCGACCCGTCACCCGTTTTTCACCCACATCACCCGACCCGACCCGTCACCCGCGACTTCATCACCCGTCACCATTTCACCCGTCACCCGCGGCTGAAACGGGTGAACCCGTCACCCGTTTATATATTTTTTTTCAGCAATTTTTTGCTTTTAACACTTTATATAAGCTTAGCTTTTTAAAAAAATCATTCATAATTATTCAAGAATACATACCACATCATTTAATATCAATAACATATTTAAAACACCCAATTTCTTGGCTACAACCACATGTAGCTATAGATAGCTAAAACATGTACATTTAGGCATTTAAAACTGTACAGTTGATCATTCAAAACTGTACTGGGTATATGTACATGTATACATAGAATTGTGATATTTCTGAATTTGTACTAAAATACATACTAACTTTATAAACTGTACAATAAACTTATAAAAATGTACTTTTACACTATACAAATGTACCATGAAAAATGTAGCCAAAGATAGCTACACATAGTTGTAGCTAAGACTCATTATTTAAAACATGGAGTATTAGCCAAAATATTTCTAAATTATCTCAACAAATATGAGATAAGTATATATTTTTATTTAATATAAATACATACGAGTGATGGGGCGAGTGAATGATTCGGGTGATCGGGTGAAAAATCTTCACCCGACCCGACCCGTCACCCACACCCGTTTTTTTTATTTTCACCCGTTTTTATGGTCGGGTGGTCGGGTGAAATGGGTACCTGTCACCCATTGCCATCCCTATTGCTAATCTGTCGCATATTCTGGCGCCAATTTGTAATTTTCGCGCGCCACCATTCCCGCTCCGAGTCCGTCACTAATCCGTCGCCAGTCTGTCGCTAATCGAGGAATTGATTGTCCATCGCTAATTCGTCGCTAATTAGCGATAGAAAAATATTCGTCGCTAATTCTGTCTCTAATCTAGTGTTTTCTAGTAGTGAAAGTTTTACTCAATAATGTCAAAGTAGGAGAGTTCGACTGCATACACTGGCATAAAAACATCAAAGCAGAGAGTCTGGCTGGCAACGAGACTCTATCTATAAGGCGGGAAAGCTAGACGCCAATACTTACAGAACGTGGTTAAGGAGTTGGTCAATGTTCAGAATCCGTATTCCCTACACTAGTAGAAAAAAGATTTTAAATTACGACGTTTAAACCACAGTTAAATGAAAAACCGTGGTTTAAAGTTTGTAAACCACGGTTTCCAGGGCAACCATCATTTGTAGTACACGCTGAAGTAAATAAACCATAGTTTTTTGAGAATTGTGGTATATAGGTTACTTATAAGTCACGGTTTCCTCAGCAACCTTCATTTATATTACATGCCTTAGTATATAAACCACGGTTTACAATAAACCGGGGTATATAGTTTACTTATAAACCACGTTTTATTGGGCAACTGTCATTTATTTTACACGTCTGAATGAATAAACTACGGTTTTTGGTGACCTTGGTATATAGTCTTAGCGGGAATTTAAATTTTGGCCCAAATTAACACGACTCTTTCTCTATTCGCTTATATATTTATCTCACTATAATTTGCAACCCACACTGGCGAACAACAATCGAACATGCTCTGCGCCTCTTCATTATTCTCTTTAACTCCCGGTAATTTTTGCAACCCACACTGGGAACATGGACACATGCTCTACACCATCTCTTCAACCTCACGGCAACCCATACTGGTGAACAAGAAACATGCTCGACGCCATCTCTTCAACCTCACGGTGATTTCACAATCCATACTGGCAAACAAGGAACATGCTCCGACCTCTCTCATTCTCTTGTTTTTACGGTAATTTTTTCAATCCACACTGGTGAACAAGGAACATGCACCTCTTTCTCATCTCCACTCACTATAATTTTTGCAACCCTAACCGGCGACATTGTCTACGCCTAGGCCTGTCAAACGGGTATCCGTTCGGGTTTTGGGTCATACTTTTGGGTCAATATCCGTTCGGGTCATTAACTTTCGGGTCATTTCGGGTTCGGGTCATTCGGGTTCGGATCATTTCGGGTTCGGGTTGTAATAGTGTCAGATAGAATCGGGTTTCGGTTATTTCGGGTCATAGTTAATATTTTTTGAAAAATTAATATAAATATATACCTAATTCTATAAGAATATAAATTATAGATTACAATACAATGCCTATTATGAATTTCATTTGGATATACTAAGTTAGAATCAAGTTTTTGTCATATTTATTTGGGTCATTCAGGTTTGGAACAACTTATGATCACTATTATTTCATGTTATTCGAGATTGGCTAATTTTTAATTACTATTATTCGGGTCATTTCGGGTTCGGGTCAGTTTCGGGTTATAAATTTTCGGGTCATTTCGGGTTCGGGTCATTTCGGGTTTTACCCAATCGGGTTCGGGTTTATTATATTTAAACATTTTCGGGTTTCATTCGGGTTTCGGGTTCGGATAAAACAGACGGGTTTTCGGGTTGGGTCAAATTTGACAGCTCTATCTACGCCTCATCCATTCTCTTCAACCTCACGGTAATTTTGCAACCACTGGTGAAAAAGGAACATACTGTGCCTCCATTCTTCACTCAGATTTTGCAACCATAATTCGCAAACAAGGAAAATACATGTTCTGGCTCTTCATTCTCTTTGTGTCTGCACTCCAATGAGATTACCAGATTATAGGCGGGGATTTGAAAAAAAGGTCACAGACTATAAACCACGATTCCATGTATAACCGTGGTTTATTCGTTGATTTTAAACATTATATACCACGGTTTTAAGAATAATCGTCATTTATTATTCATTATAAATGAAGATTATTGGCTCTAACCGTGGTTTATAGTTGACAAATTCCGCACGAAAAACACTTTTAAACGACAGTTTATGGAACCGTGGTTTTGAATCTTCATTTTAAACCACAGTTTTGAACCGTGGTTTTAATGTTTTGACATTTGCGACGGGAGCAAATACCACGGTTAAAAAACGTGGTATAAGCAAAATAACCGTGATATTTAATATTTTTTCTACTAGTGCCACTCTCGAGTTCTGAAATTTTAGAGAACTGGCCTAAGAATGTGCACATGTAATAACTGTCATAGCTAGGACTATAAATATAGGATTTCTACAGCAAGAGTTGCATTATACTTTTAGTTTTTGTGTGAAGTGGTCAGACAGACTCTGTCTGCCCACGAGCAAGAAAAAACTCTATAATCATCGTTTACATCAATAAAGAGAGTCTCATTATGGCTTAAATTCTTGTTTACACTTCCGTTCCAGAGTCTTGCAGTCAGGCCTTTACACAAGAGTCTGCCTAAGTCAACCCCACTGATCCTACATATGGTATCAGAGCCTTGTTGGCAGAGGAGTTACCCACATTCAGAAGCCACATTCCTCCACTCATGAGTTCCAAAATTTAAGGAAGACATGGGCTAGTTTATGCATATCAATCAGCTGTCATCTTAGGCCTATAAATATTGATTTGCTACATCATTTCAAGTGTGGGGATTCTAGAGCTTAGAGAAAGAAATACTAGAGCATAGATAGAGAGAGATAAAGAGAAATAAATCATTTAAGGCTACAACGAGAGTTGCGTTATCCTTAGAACTTAGTGGTTAGACTCTGTTTATCCATGAGCAAGGGTTACATGTATAAAGAGACTCTATCTGTGATGTGATCCGTTCAAGCGTCTTGCAGTCTGGCCCTTTGTGTAACAAGAAGAGCCCAAGACCGATCCTACATGAAGTCT
>CM041777.1:57016074-57079691 GCA_023374045.1 Limonium bicolor
AGGAATAAATAGTCTGTAGACGGCATGTATAGGCATAAAGTAAAAGTGAATAACAAACAAGTGGCCGGAGATCAGAACTTATGAGAAACGTATGGTCAACGTACCACTGCTATCCCGATCAAGTTGGACTCTAGGTTACGATTCATTAGGTTGACTTTGTGTTTTTCTTTGATAGGCAGCTACTATTAAACTTTTCCAAGGAGCAAGCAAGAGATCAACTATATAAAGACAAGTGAGCAGGAGATTAGGTTGCTAGCTCTTTTATTTAAAGCGTGACGAATAGTATGTTTTATTCGATATATGTTTATATAAATTAATTAAACAAGATAATGTTTTTTATAGATCATTGGTGGTATATATATATGTTCAAAATTAAAAGTTTTTAGAAGTTTGTCTAATAGTGTTTAGAAGTTGATAAGACTGACTAGTTATTAGTAACATTAAAAGCTAGCATACCGAATTGACAATTTGCCATCAAGCAAAGTCAAAGTAGTATACTGATATTCATGTTGATCGGATGATCAACATTGATATGATAGGACGATTATATGCTACTACTATACCAAAGCATGCATATAACAACATGACAAAATTAACTTTATCTCTCCACATTGACTATTGTTTTTGTGTATATCTGTACTGTTCTCTTGAAAACCGCCAGATGCATGCGAAGCTTCCTTATAAAGTTATAGGAGCAGCTAGGTATCATTAATTTCTTTTTATAGCGTGGTTTACGCCATAGCTCATGCTTTTTTTAGTTTTCACGAATATTCTAGCACATATTATAATATATAGGAGCAGAAATAATAGACCAGATAGATGAGCTGAATAATGTAAGCTAGGGCGGTGTATGGTTTTGTTTTCATTTATCCTTCCGTTTTTCTTCTCCGCACGGCGCGGGTTTCGCATATAAATAGAGAGTTACCACCCACTTCAAACTTCATAAACAGAATCATCAAACCAAAGAGCTAATACTTCAAAACTCTTTCTTCTATCATTCATCTCTGGGCTTTAAGATCTAAGAAGAGGAAAATAAAGAGCTAGAGAGGAACAAATTAAGAAAAGAAAGAACATCTATATATCAGTGGTATTAGTTACTATGGAGGGTTTAAAATGTATTTGGGTGGTTGCAGTCATCATCTCAAGCATGACCGTAGCTTCCAATGGAGCAAAAGCACCTTTCCGTCCATTTTCTGATCTCAAGAACAATCTTGTTGTTGAGGCCACAGCTTCTAAAGATGGAGGTATTTACACTATTACATATACTTAGCTACCTGTGAATGTGCTGTGCTTCATATATAAAGTTAATACTACAGGTTTTAATGAATTTGAAGTTCACCCTTTTGATGAATCATTGTTCATATATATTGTATGTGTGTAGATTTAGTGGCCGGAGTTGACGAAATAAAACTGAAATGGGGACCTTCAAAGAACGCAACAACATCGGAAGACTACAAAACGGTGAAGCTGAAGCTATGTTACACACCAATTAGCCAAGAAGACAGACCATGGAGGAAGACCAATCTGGAAAACCTAGCAAAGGACAAAACCTGCCAGTTTGTAATCTTAGAGTCCGACTACAAGGTATCATCTCAGCAGAACGCCACTTACAAGATCGAGAAGGATGTGCCTGGTGCCGTCTACTTCATTAGGGGCTACGTCTTAGACTCTGCGGGCAAGGAGCTGGCTTACGGTCAAACTTCACCTCAAAAGCCCTTCACTATCATTGGGATTACTGGCAGAAGCACCTCCATTGATGTTACTTCTGGTGTTTTCTCCGCTTTCTCAGTTTTGTCTCTTGGTTTCTTCTTTTACTTGGAGAAACGCAAGGCCAAGAAAGATGCAGCTGCGTCAGCAACTACCTAACCTAACTAGCTGAAACGCATGACAAGGCCATGAATTAATCAGCTTTCCCAGCACCTCCATTTGCAAAAGAAAATTCAGTATACTTTGAGTTTCACCCTAATTTTTTCTTGATCAAGGATTAGGGAACTCAGAGAACTTTGGCCAGAGGAGGAATTAAGGATGGCATTTACCATCCGCCTTCTATACATCATCAACATCATGTTTCTCTCAATTGCAAGACAACACCTCATACTTGGCATTTCAGACTGGGGCACCCATCTCCTAGAGTGACTACACTAATAAGTACAATTTGCCAGTTTGTGGTTCTTCTTTATCTTTAGACAAGTGTGTTGACTGTTTCCGCGGGAAAATGCATTCCCTGCCACATTATCTGCGTTCTACAGTTTATGCTAAACCGTTTGATTTGCTTTATATTGATCTTTGGGGACCAGCTCCTATTTTAACCTCTAATGGAGGGCGTTATTACCTGTCTATTATTGATGCTTGCACAAAATTTATATGGCTTTATGTTTTGGCTGCCAAGTCTGATGCTACTAATGCCTTTCTGGAATTTATGGCCTATGTGAAACAACAATTTGATCTGAAAATTAAGGCAGTCCAGAGTGATGGAGGTACAGAATTTAAACATCTTTCTACCATTCTCAAAGCTCAAGGCATCATTCATAGAGTCACCTGCCCACATTCACATGCTCAAAATGGGGCTGTGGAAAATCGTCATAGACAAATTATTGATAAGGGGTTGGCCCTTCTCTCTCACTCATCCTTACCACAAAAATTTTGGGGACCATCTTTTCTTACTGCTGTATATCTCATCAACAGGACTCCCTCTGTCTCCCTAAACAACAAAACCCCTTTTGAGTCCTTGTTTCAGGCCACTCCTGATTATTCCAAACTTAAGGTGTTTGGGTGTGCCTGCTAGCCTAATATGCGCCCCTATAACACACACAAATTCTCATATCGGTTTATTCTCTGTGTTTTCCTAGGATACAACAAAGATCATACAGGGTACATATGTTTTGAACCTCACAAGAACAGAATCTTTGTCTCTCGAGTTGTCTGTTTTGATGAAAACCTTTTCCCCTTTGCTTCTACATGCCCCAGCCCTTCTTCATCTCCTACTCCTTCAACCACTTTTATTTTAATCCCCTCTTATACCTCTCAGCCTACCCAATCCTCACATCCTATAACCCCTTCCACCTCATTAGCACTAGCATTCACCCCTCCTACGTCACCTACACCACACTCTCCACCTATACACAGCCCTATTCCTTTTCCCAGCTTATCTACACCCTCCACCTCCACCTCCACAAATACACCCCAATCCTCCCCACCCCAGCCTCACATTCAACACCCTATGATAACCGTGCCAAGAATAACATCATCAAACCACTTGTCAGGCAGGATGGCACGGTTCCATGGCCCCATGTTCACCACACATCTACCTTATCTTCTCTGGTCCCAGAGGAACCATCCTTTAAGGAGGCTCTACTTTATCCAGAATGGAGGTCTGCTGTGTTAAATGAATTTAATGCTTTACTAAAAACCAAAACTTAGGATTTAGTACCCCGGCCACCAAATGCTAGACCCTTAGGGGTAAAGTGGATCTTAAAGACAAAACATACAGCAATGGGAAGATTGAAAGATGGAAAGCTCGGCTGGTTGCCAAAGGGTACACTCAAACTGCAGGTATTGACTTTCATGAAACTTTCAGTCCGGTGGTAAAACCATCCACTATTAGATTGGTTCTATCTATAACAGTGGGCAATCACTGGCCAATACATCAAATCGATATCAGCAATGCCTTTCTTGAAGGTGACCTACATGAGACAGTTTACATGATCCAACCCCCTGGCTTCACTCACCCCCTCTATCCTGATCATTTATGTCATTTAAGAAGGTCAATCTATGGCCTAAAACAGCCCCACGGGCCTGGTTTTCTAAGTTGAGTGATGCACTTATTTCCATGGGCTTCTGTGACTAAGGCTGATTCTTCATTATTTATTTATCGTCATGGTACAGAAACTGTTTTTGCCCTAATCTATGTTGATGACATAGTTTTCACAGCCAACTCATCGGTCCTAATCTCTCAATTCATTCGACATCATCTATTACCCTTTCCCTGTTAAGGACCTCGGGCCCCTTCACTATTTTACATGCATTCACTACAAGAAAACATCACTATCACAGACGGAATATTCCGTATGTAAAAGCTGAATTTCCGTATGTAATGACAATCAGAGACGGAAAATTCCGTAGGAAAATTCCGTCTGTAATAAACGGGTCGGTAATACTATTCCGTCTGTGAAACAAACTCCGTCGGTGATAGTACGAACTTTTACAGACGGAATATTCCGTCTCAGAAATAATCATCACCTACGGAATTTTCGTCTCAGAAAATGGTTATCGCCAACGGACAATTCCGTCTCAGAAAATAATTATCACCTACGGAACATTCCGTCTCAGATAATGGTTATCGCCAACGGACAGTTCCGTCTCAGAAAATAATTATCACCTACGGAACATCCGTCTCAGATAATGATTATCACCTACGGAAATTCCGTCTCAGTTAAAGTCATTACCTACGAAATATTTCACCTCAGAATTACTTATCACCTACGAAAAATTCCGTCTCAGATAATCTTATTACCTACAAAATCTTTCATCTCATAAGTTACATCACCTACGAAATATTTTGTACCTAATAATTTTCACAAAAGAGACACATATAATCTGAAAAACTAATCCATTCATAGCTGAAAGCAACTGTAACATTTTACAAAGTGCCACTAAAGTAGCTATTATCCTTAGTCACAACATTCCCAAAATATTCTTCATAACTAACTAGCAAATGTTCCAATAATAAGGAAACTATAAAATGTTTCTCATAAGAATTCGAATATTACAACACCCATGTCCTACCAAAAGTTCACAATATCCAACTTTACTGATGACTATGACACTCATTTTCACATTATCATCATAGAGAACACATATTCTTCTTCACTTGAGAGCTTCATGTCCCTTGAATTCAGCTACTTCAAATCTGCAAAAGAAAACACTACTTCAATAGAAGATAAAAACTACACATTACACAAGAAACAACTTCAACATGTTCTCCGAAAGACATGAGAAATAAACATCAGCACATAGATGACCAATTCGACATGTTCTCCAATCACATAGATGACTATTTAACATGTTCTCCAGTCACACGGTTGACCATATCCACTTTTAATCAAACAAAGTTTGAGTTTGTACAAGTTCAAGTAAAGCAGACAACTCTTTCCCTTTTACGAAGAAAGAAACATGTTCACAAGTCAAATAGATGACCCATTCACCATCCATAACCGAAAGACATGAGAAGTAAACACCAGCACATAGATGACCAATTCAACATGTTCTCCAACCACATAGATGACTAATTCAACATGTTCTCCAACCACACAGATGATCATATCCACTTTTAATCAAGCAAGTTAGAGTTTGTACAAGTTCAAGTATAAAGTAGCCAACTCTTTCCCTTAACGAAGAAAGCAACATGTTCTCCAGTCACATAGATGACCAATTCACCATCCATAACCGAAAGACATGAAATAAACACCAGCACATAGATGACCAATTCAACATGTTCTCCAATCACATAGATGACTAATTCAA
The DNA here is from genome assembly GCA_023374045.1 of Limonium bicolor. NCBI lineage: Eukaryota > Viridiplantae > Streptophyta > Magnoliopsida > Caryophyllales > Plumbaginaceae > Limonium > Limonium bicolor. The sequence goes on from CM041777.1 coordinate 57,021,598, forward strand.
CATGTTCTACAGTCACACAGATGACCATATTCACTTTTAATCAAGCAAAGTTTGAGTTTATACAAGTTCAAGTATAAAGCAGCCAACTCTTTCCCTTTAACGAACAAAGTAACATGTTCTCCAGTCACATAGATGACCAGTTCACCATCCATAACCGAAAGACATGGGAAATAGGCTTGTTTAAATTATGTTCAAAGTATAAGATCCATACCTTAATTAGAAACATCATCAGAATCAAGCTCCTCATCTTTGTTATGTGAGATACCATTTGGAGCCCTTGAAGATCCACCACCAGATCCATTAGCATTAGTTGAAGCCGATGGAATATTAAAGTTTTTTTTTTGCGCACAGCAAACTTAATGTATATTCACATGGGCAAATTACAGAGGCCTGAAATAATGAATCGTCAAGAAAATACAACTTTCCATTCCAAAGAAACCAACCCACCAACAACAATGTTCTGCAACTCATTCTTATTATATTATATCCGCAACCACAAAACAAAAATCACAAAGCAAACGAAAGCACGACTCCCATATTTACAAAAACATGTATACTTTGACTATGAATCTCATTCAACTGAGGTCTTCACAACTCAATAATCATACTTTATCACAGCTCTTGTGGACGATTACCAGGGGAAGTGAGAATTTTCTTCAATTTATCAGCAGCAGATTTTGCTGAATCTTCAATAGTTTGTTTGATTTATAAAAGTTGGAATATAAAAGAAATTGAAGGAAAAAGATAGCAGCAGTAGTAGGTTTACACAAAAGGAAAGAGAGGCGAACTCCATCGTCTAAACCAAACAGACCGACAATGACAACGGACAGACAATGACAATCTAGTGTTACCACTTACACCCGCGATACATCGACAAAGTTCAAGAACTCTGGATTACTTTGAATCTAGTAGCCATAAAAGATAATCAAATATTACTATCAGCAACAACGTATCAGTAACAAAATTACAAGCAGCGCAGCAGCAGCAAACTTAAACCAATAACAGCACCACCAGACCATCGGCACTACTTCCTAGCAACACGAAAGTCCAAAAATTACAAACAGCGTAGTAGCAAACTTAAATCAACAGCAGCAAACTCTTTAGTGTTATATAAAATTGAATCATTACCTCGCAATATTTCCAAATAAAGAAGAAGAGGAAGGAGAACAGTATTCGTCAAGCTCAATTCTCTGGTCGCTAACGAGCTCAAGCGCCCGAACTCTGTCAAGCTTCAAGTATCGTATGGTGGCCGCAAGCGAAAAATCAACATAGCAGGTGCTGCAGGGAAGGGAAGGGGTTGAGCAGCTGACCACATCAATCACACATTGATTAAAGTTATTCTTGTATCCCTATGTCATCCATATAACAATATGAAGTGTTAGATTGACATTTATGAATTATGTTGCTCCTTTTATAGTGCTAAAAACAGACTCTGCTATTCAATTTGTGATAGACTCTGTTGGTTTGTGACTTGGCTATTCAGTTTGTTATTGTGTACTCATCTTCATCACCGCTATCACTAAAGTAATAGCTTCACCTACACCATTAAAAAAACCAACAACCGTCAAATGGTTCCAATCCCATTTGCGGTGACTTGAACCAGAAAATTTTGTACAGAGAAAGGGACTGTTCCGGCAAAGATAATGAGAAGCAGTTTCAGATTATTCCACATGTTCTTCCTGGCACAGCTATATAAATCTAGGGTACTACCAGAAAGCAGTTCCTTCACCCTTCTTCGGTCACCAGCAGAAGAAACTCTAGAAGAAAGATGATCACCCTTCTTCATAATCTAAATCAACTTTGCGTTAAATATTTTAATCCAGGGTAAGGATGAGATTGAGGTTCAGGAACAGGAATTGTTCATAATCATCTCCAACATTCTTATATATGGAGGTAACTGTTCATAAATACGGTAGTATTAAGAAATTAAGTTGAGCAGATTGTTATGTTAGTCACTTTAAAACATTGTGTTGGGTGTTATTCCTTCTAATTAAATTCAAACTTTAAAAAAGTGGTGAAGATGGTGGATTCTGGGCTGGTTTTAAAAAGATAGCAGAGAAATTGTATTTGACAAGTGATTAAAAGGATTGATACAATAGTAGCATAAAAAAACAATGACAGAGAAAAGGTAGCTTCTTTTTAGTAAAAAAAATACTATGAAAAATGGTGGTGAAGACATCTCAGGCTGAACGCTGACATGATCTTCTATTAGCTATCACAAAAATGGCCACCAAAATTAAGAAATAATAACAGCAATTCATAAAACGTAGTAGCTTTGTTGAAATGAATCGCTAAAGTTACTGCATACCATCACAGACTCCAAAACGATGATTCCATGGAGATTCAGGTGAACATTAATGTTCACCTTTGCAATGCTTATTGAGAGCTTTCTTTAATGGAACTTATTATAAAGTTTAAGTTTATTAAGTGCTTATTATAGAATGACAACCCTTTCAAAAATGGAACTTGTTATAGAGTTAGTTTTACAGCTACAGGTTTAATTAAGAGCTTGAGAAAGCATACTTACTATATAAAAACTGTTGCAAGCTAGTTGCTTATCCAACTGTTAAATAGAAAGTTCAATCAACACTTTCTGATGCAAATTTATACATACTAAATCTTTTTTTTTTCATGGAGTTAGTTTCATAGCTATAGGTTTAAATAAGAGCTTCCGAAAGCATACTTACTATATAAAAAACTGTTGCAAGCTAGTTGCTTATCCAACTTATAAATAGAAAGTTCAATCAACATGTTCTGATGTAAATTCTACATACTAAGTATCTTCTTCTTTTTTGATAGAGCGATAAACGATCACGTACAGACTAAAAAACATACAAAGCATAAACAAGTACACAACCAATGGTTCAAATAAATACACACCAGAAATGCACCATTAACAAGCTTTATCCACATACCTATTCGAATTGTTATCAGCAAATTGATATTACTCATATTACTATGTTAATGGAATTCACCACATACCTATTCAAATAGTTATCAGCAAATTGATATATTACTCATATTACTATATTAATGGAATTCACCACTTACCTATTCGGATAGTTATCAGCAAATTGATACTACTCATATTACTTTATTCATGGAATTCACCACATACCTATTCGGACAGTTATCAGCAAACTGATATTATTCATATTACTATATTAAAGGAATTCACCAGCAAATTAATCATATTCGTGCTTGATGTACTAATCAAGTTCCGTGAGTGATAGTGCGATAAAAAAAAACTGCTGCAAGCATCTTGCTTACCCAACTGATAAATAGACAAGTTCAATCTAGCAAATTTCTATCTTTACAGAAACTTTTAGAAGGCTCTTTCTTTGCTTCATTATATTACCAGTTTACAAACCAAAAAATATATTTTTCTGCACCAGGAAAAACGTTTACTGATCGAATGAACAGGATGATGCAACACAACATTGTAGAAAAGAAGAGGAGAGAAAAGATGAATCGGGAGGATTGTGAGAAATAAAGAACCGTGGGATGAGATTAGAAGCCTGCGTACAACACTTTTTTTTGGGTTTGCAGTTAGGAAAGATGACAATAGATTGAGAAAAGAAACAGAGAGCTAAGAAAGAGGGAGAAGGAAAGATTAAAAATCTAACAAATGTCTATCTAAATAATCATAAATTTGACGAAGAAATGTTATGTTTCATCAGTTCACGAAGCAAGTTTGTGTCAAAGCTACAATATTTGGTCATCTAGGGTTTAACGTACATACCTGGCACAATTGAAAGTTATGGAAGAAGATGTTCTTGGCAACTCACTGGCAGCGGAAGAACTCGTGTGGTCCTCACCGGCGAAACCGTGCACGTCTCGCTTCTCTCCCTCTTTCGTTTCCCTCGTTCTAGTGTCCACGGTGAAAATTTGCAAACTGTGGAAGAAGATGTTCGTGGCGACTCACCGGCGACAGAAGAACTGGTGTGGCCGTCACCGGTGAAACTCCGCACGTCCCCCTTCCCGTCCTCTCTCTGGTTTCCCTCTTGTCGCGTTAGGGTTGCAAAAATGAGGTAGAGCCACAGAGAGTGATCTTGTCTCGTTAGGGTTGCAAAATTGAGTGTGAGTTAGAAATTGTTTGGTTAGCTAAGTTTGGAAATGAAAGAAGTATGGTTATTTCCTACAGATTATGTCGTAGGTAAAAATAGAATGACTTTTACCTACGGAATTCCGTAGGTGAAAGTATATTAGCTAGTGAATAATTTCCCTCCAACACTTTGTCATTTTCGCGCCTGCGGAACATTTTTACCTACGGAAATATTTCCGTCTGTAATATGTCCATATTCTGTTGGTAATGCGCTGTTTGTTGTTGTATATGTAAATGTCTATTTTACTCGAATACTACATCCGTCGGTAATACATATAAAATCCGTAGGTGAAAAGGTTTTTACATACGGAAAAATTCCGTAGGTAATTTTCCGTCTGTAATACTACTGTTTTTTTGTAGTGATTCACCCATAGATAATCATTGGAAAGATCTAAGCGACTGTTACGGTACCATCAATTCGATGAAAGATCGCTCTTTTTCATCTCTGCTACTCTGGCCTTCACTTGAAGCTTATGCAGATGCGGATTGGGCCGGCAGCCAGGAAGATCGCCGCTCCACCACCGGTATTGTATTTACCTGGGTCGGAATCTTGTCTCCTGGTAATCGAAAAAGCAGGCTACGGTCGCTCGGTCGACGACTGAAGCTGAATACCGTTCCCTTGCACATGCGACATGTGAGCTACTCTGGCTCCAAAGCCTTCTGGTCGATCTGGAATTGCATCTCTCTCAACCTCCTCTTCTGCGCTGCGATAATCTGGGCGCACCCTATCTTGCAGAAAACCCAGTGTTTCACTCGAGAGCCAAACATATAGAAATTGATTTTCACTTCGTCAGAGAGAGAGAGAGAGTAATGAATAAAACCCTAGCCATCTCCTTTATTCATACCAGTGACCAAATCGTGGATGTAATGACGAAATCCTTGACCAAACAGAGGTTTGACTTTCTTCGTTCCAAACTCCAATTAGTACCATTTCGAACGAGGGGAAGTACAGAGACACAAGATCCAGCCCAAGATACACAGAGTCCAGCCCACAATACAAATACAGATCCACCACATAAAATATCTGTAACATTAGTTAAACGATGAGTTTCATTGTCTGTACAGTCCAAAACCTACTATATATACACTGTACATCAGCCGCTGTAATGGCAAGAATCGAATATACAGAAATCATCTTTGAAACTTGCGCTTCTCTATTATAATACTTTGTAGCATATGGACAAATAAAGGTATGGATAAACTATTCAGATACTTTATAGATGTTTACACATATGAATAAAATCATTGTGATGTATGCATAGATTGATCGATCATGTATAATAAAAACATTTGGACATAGAAACTTACAGATTTATATTGTGTTAGCATTCAATTGTTATAGTCTTTTATTTTTAAAGAAAATTCAATTGTTATAGTCGAAGGTGCAGTTTTTGTATTTTTTTTAGTTGTCGTGGTTGAGGGAATTAATTTTTCAAGTCAAAAGTATAAGAATAAAGAGGAGCGGAGGGAACCCGGTTGACGGTAGGAGGATGACAATGGGTGACGGGTATCCGTTTCACCCGACCACCTGACCGTAAAAACAAGTGAAAACCCCGAAAAAACAGGTGAAAAAAGGGTGACGGGTGAAACGGGTGCGGGTGACGGGTCGGGTCGGGTGAACATTTTTCACCCGGTCACCGACCCGTTCACCTGACCGTCACCCGTTTGTATTTATACTAAATAAAAAAATATACTTGTCTATATATTGTTGAGATAATTTAGAATATTTTGGTTAATATTCCATGTTTTAAGTATGTTATTGACATTAGTTGATGTAGTATGTATTGTAGAACAAATATAAGTGAAGTTTTTTTGAAAAATTAAGCTTATATAAGGTGTTAAAAACAAAAAATTCTTGCTAAAAAAAATATAAACGGGTGACGGGTCCCGTTTCAACCCGTTTCCCCTGCGGGTGACGGGTTAGGTGGTGCAGGTGGAGCATCACCCGACCCGAACCCGACCCGTTACCATCCCTAGTTGGCGGTTAGGTTAGGTAAGCAGGATTATCAAAGAATTTTCTTAACATTCTCACTCATATTAATTTCTCTTTCTTTCATCTCAAATTGAGAACCATCTAATCTAATTTTTAACAATATTACAGAACTCACATATTAGTTTTTAATTTTTTTTCTCTTTCATCTATTGTGAGCATTGTGATGGAATTTAATTGTTGTGAGGCCCATATTTAGGTTCTTAAAAGTTCTTGTGAAGAACTCTCTCTCATGGGTTCTTAATCTCTCTCCTCCATCTTATTTACACCTCATATTTTTACTATTATTTTTTAACTAAGAACCCTTAAGAACTACTGATAATCATGGTCTTATCTGTATGTAAGTGTCAGTATGTGTGCCATGCAAATTGACGAAAAATGTAGGTTGAATGTTAATCCGTCATGTTGTGATTCCTCAAGTTGCCACTACTAGAAAACACGACATTAGCGACGGACAATTCCATAGCTAATCTGTCACCAAAAGGGTCGTCGCTATAATTAGATTCATGATGAATGGCGTCTTTTGTCGCCAATTAGTGATGGATATTAGGTAGCAACGGATTGGAGACGGAAAATTATCATCGCTGAATTGGCGATGGATTTAGCACTTTTCAAATCATGGGTTAGCGACAAAATGTTCCATCGCTAATCAGTTTTAATATTTTTTTATTATTTTGATTTCTAATATTACTCTAGTCACCACTATCTTTCTAGTACTACTTTAAATTCCAGTTCAGTGTATATTGCAAGCTACTGGTATATAAAATGCACATATTTACCTGGTCAGTGGAATAGTACTCAACATCTAAGACAATTGTACAATTTACAATTCTGACTACCACTCCTTCCCAAATCAAAGAAAGCGACAATCAATCCAGCGGACGAAGTAAGAAGAAAAGAGCACAAAATCAATATTTTTTTGTTTTTATAATTGTATTGTTCTTTTCATTGTATACAAAGCCTATATATATATGATCTCATAATATATCACGAAAAAAACAAGAAGAAGATTCTAAGAAACTAACTCTCAATGTACTGATCCCTAACATATGTCAGAAGGAAGGAGATATCCAAAAGAAACCAATAGAAACTGGAAGAAGTTGTGACCTAATCTCTCTAAGGGGAATGAGCAAAGAGGCATATATACAATGGGAATATAGTGTCGACAAGGTACAGGCCGGAAGAAGAAGAAGAAGAAGAGTAGGATTGTCTGATGACTCACAGATCTTCCACACAAAGGGCAAGACCTATGACTCACCAGCCACTTGTCTACACAATGTAGATGAAACAAGTGATGGCAATAAGGCAAGCTTCAAACCTTCTCTCTATTTGGAGATCCTGAAGTGGCAAGGCACAAGAAACAGAATTTATTAGCTCAATTACAACTCCATGTGATCAATCAAACCTCTTTCATTCTGCAGTAAGTATTATGATACATAAAAGGTTTTTTCTCAATAGTATTTATTTCGAGTAAGATATAAACCATAAACCAACCTACAAGCCGACGGTAACAAGCTACTCTCTCCCTTGAGGAGTCGTCCAAGATATCAACTTCCGTGATCTAACAATTAGGATCTTCTATACCAAGTCCCTTGAAACCCTTTGGCTCTCCCTATGTCGAATATGTTTGAAGAGGTATCATCGAAGCTCATTTCAACAGCTCTCATCTGAAAACAAAACCCCCCAACAGCGAAAAGAATTGTTCAGCTATATATCATTACAAGGAGTTTAGTAGCAATGCCTTTCTTTCAGGAGCCCACATAGCAGAATGAATTGTTCAGCTGTAAAGTAGCTTCGATAGTATATTGGCATTAACCGTGACTAGCATAAGCTTTTTGGAAAAAATTAGTCTTCGGTGAATGTGATGGGACTGGTGTTTTTGCTTGAGTTTAGTAGTAATAGTAGAATGGGTAAAAGGATACAAATAAGAAAATCAAAGGGAATAATGAGTTATTAAATTGGGAAAGAATGGATGAAGCTGAAATCGCTTCTTTTGTACGGAAATACCCCAAAATTAATTAGGGTGATTAAATTACTCTAATATGATATTGAGGGCCTATTAGTGCCTAATGAACTTTGGTAAAAAGAATAAATCGAAAAGAAACAAGAAAAACGCTAAAAGTGAAAACGCTAAATTGAGCGTTAAGTGACCCTAGGAGGAATACAACCTTGAAAAAGGGTATTGGATGGATTTTAAAGGCTTAATAAGGCCTAAATAATATATGGGAACAATTCCCGAAGAAAACGGATCCAAATAATGAGTTATAACGCTAATAAAGCTTTAGCGCACGTTTTTCGAGAAAACCCAAAAACGTGACATTAAGTGGTCAAATGAACCCGTAAAAATTATAGTTCATCAAATAACTATAAATGAACATTAATGGAAGCTTAATAACCATTAAAATTAATAAAACGAGAAAATTCCGAAAACGGGCCCGGTTAGTAAAAAGTGCTAAAACCGGGTAAATAAACGAGCGTTTTCTGTCAAAGATGAAAAACGCTCCAGCTTGTATTATAATAGGGGGCCGGTTTTACAGTTTAAAAACAGCCTCTCATACACTCTTGACCAACTAGCTAATTAAATGGGTCAAAAAGCAAAAAGTGAAAAAGGGTACTTATCCCCGTTTCCCTCTCTCCTCCTTATTTCCTTTTCCTCTTCTCTTTCCTCCTTTTCCCCCCTTCCTTGCTGATTTCTCCCCTCTCCCTCTGGTTGCTGCCGTTTTTGAAGATCCTCACCAAGCTTCCATGGCTACTCCACTTCTCCTCCATGTTATAGCTTCATTAAAGCTCCAATCACAAAATAATCACATATTCTTCATCTCCTCATCATTCTCTATCATTCTCTCTTTTCAAAATCCAAAAATGAAGAACTTCATCTCCATGGGTTTTGGCCATTTGAGGAGAAAAGCACACCATCTTGAAGCTTGGAGCCTCCACTCTCTACTAAGGTAAAAAGATTCATGAAAAAACTCATTTTTCCTCCTTCTCTTGTGTTGGCCATTTTTGCCATTCTCATGCCTTGTTTTCTTCTTGTTTTGGAGCCTTGCTTCAACCCTCCAATGGTGGAGTAATTCCCTTCTTGATTCAAGGTGAAAACCCCTCTTAAAAACTCCAAAAGGTAAAACCCTAACTATGTGCTTTAAGCTCTTCCATTGAATTTGAGTGATTCTAAGGGTTTAGAATTTTAATTGAACTTATTTTATGTTCCTTGGGTGTGGGATGGAGTTTGGCAACTCCATTCCCACTTGACCGAATTTGAGAAGAGGAGGAGCAAGAGGAGACTTGAAATAAGAACATGGAAGATTAAGGTAAGAAATCTACCTTAACTTTGTTGTAATTGTTTTAGAATTTGGGAATGGGTAATTAAAGGAATGAAACCCCAAAACTTGTGCTAGTGATGTGTTTGGTTGATATTTGAGAGAATTGTGAACTTGTGTTGATTTAAGGGCTTAAGTGCCATTGCATTTGAATTTGGAGCTATATTTTGTTCGGATAATTTGGATGGAATTATTGAGTGCTGGTAGGACCCTTATGGGTGTGGCTAGATTAGGAATGAAAATTGGTGAGAATTGATGGATGGGAATGTGTTAGGTTTATGGGGAGGTTATGTCAAAATTTTGGTAGAAAATGAGTGCTTTTAGGTGACTTGGTAAGTGGGAGAACTTAGGTGTTTAGTTGGGTGGTTTAGAGTTGAGCAATAACCTTGAAATGGTATTTGGAGAACTAGAAAGAGAGAGGTAAAAATCTGTAGCAAATTACATATGAGGAACTTAGAAATGCTAGAAAGAGTTAGTGCTTATAGCCATGGGAATGGAGGATGAACTTGGGTTTTAGAAGTGCATTGTCTAGGAATGATTTGGAATGGTCAAAATGAGAGGTACCAAAGTGGAAGATGCCAAGAGATGGTTTAGAAATGCACAAGTGTGCAAGATGCAAAAATGGGAATGAAAGTTTGTAGAAAATGAACAAGAATTGGAGTGAGGATTTAACCAAGGATTTGAAGTGGTTTAGGAGGGTTTTGAGGTGTTTAAATATGTAGGAAAATTGTGGAAAGATTAGGGAAAGATTTAGGGTGGATTAAGGATTGATTTGGGGCTGAAAATTTACCTTAGTAATAGTTTTTAGCAGGGTCCGGGACCTAGGATATGAACCAAGTCCCGGACCGACCATAAAAATGTGTCGAGAGTGAAACAGGCTTTGGTCTGGGACCTAGGTCCAGGACCAAGTCCCGAACCACTAGTAAAAATAGGCCGAGAGTGATTTTCTACATTGGTCCGGGACTTTGGGGTCCGAACCAAGTCCCGGACCACCCCAGAATGCTCCCGAAAGTGTTTTTAAGGGTTTAAATGATGGGGGTTTGAATGGTATTGGTTTTAGATGATGTTTAGGAGTTGTTTGGTGACCTTTGAAGGTCCTAAGAACTATAAACAAGTGTTGGAAGTGAGTGAGTAAGTTGAGAAACTAAGTACACTAAGTTAAACCGAAATAACGGATAACGGGGTAAGTACGAGAGTAGCAATTATGTGCGTACCGTAACGCCTTAATATTAATAGAACCATTTGACATGTAATCAGTGGTTCAAGAGTAAGACTCGAGGAACAAGTGTGAACCAAGGAACGTGAGAACACCCGGTAAAGTTAACCCTGGTGAAAGGTATGATTTTCTCATGCTCTGTATCCTAACTTGGTTACCCCGATTTTGTGCTTGTTTGATTGTGTGATCACCTAACAAGATAAATGCACAAATCGGATTGTTTGCACTTATTGGCGCTTGTATTGTATTGTTGTTTGTTGGATTGTATTTTGAACTAAAGTTTGTATAATCATGAAATGGGTAAATTGTGAATGAGTTGCTTGAATGTTGAACGTGCATCGTAGATTGACTCATAGTTGAGTCTTGTTAGATTAGGGACTCGAAGAAAGAGCCAAGTTGTGAATTAACGAAAACGGGGAAACCCACTAAAACTATCGAACCAAGAAACGATAACACAAACTAAGAACTCACTAGCACGTGAGAGAATTGTACGGGAAATAGTAGTAACACCTGATAACGGTTAGAGAACCGAATTGATGGTGGAAGTAATTTAGTAACCTCTATTTAGAGGATTGATGAGTGTTCAACTTGAACCTTGAGAGAAATAAAGTATGATAAGGGATCACCAACCCCTTAGAAAAATAGTCGAACCCCCAATGAGAGGAACCGACTAAAATGAACAATGTCCCGAACATGAGAGTATTCGATAAGTTGGGTACAACCCTAAACCTTAGAATACTAGACATTGAGAATTCCCTAAGCCAATAGATGTTATCGAGAGAGATACCTCTAGGCTAATCCATGAGATTGTGAAATGACTCCGAGAGAGGAGTTTTGGGAATTTGAGTAGTCGGTAGAGAACTGGACATTTAAGAACTTGAGGAGCTAAATGCATAGCTCATTTTGTATTTGTAAGCCGGTGGTGGGTCTTGTGTATGACCCTGCCCAGAGGTCATGAGTAATGACTAACATGTACCTTTGAGTATTTGAATTGAGTATTTGAGTTGAGTAATGAGAATTGAGAACTTGAGTATTTGAGTATTGATTTGAGTATGTGAGTATTGAGCATTGAGTTGAATCTTGAGGGACTTGAGAATTGAGTTTGAATGGAGGATTGAGTTGAGTATGGTAGAACTTGATTGAGCTGAGAGTAAGAGTAACCTAATTGAGTGGGCAAGATTGTAATTGAGTAAGGCACGACAAGGTAGAAACCTCAAGGCCTAAGACTAAGTGATACTAACCTACAAACTTGTTGTGTTAGTGTGATTGCATTCCTTAGTTGAATGTTGAGTGTTTATGTGAATGTACATATATAATGTATGTTGTATGCATGTTGATTGAAATAAAATGAATCGCATGCTCTCGACCAAATAGTCGGCGTACCCTCGCTAGTACGCGGGGTATGTGAATTTCATATGCAGCAATTTTGCTGAGCCCCTAGGGGCATCGTTTTTATTTTCCGGGTGCATGGATGCCGATCACCGTTCGAGAGTAGGACGGGTTATTTACTAATTATGGGTAGTTGTTAAGAAATTGTGTATTTGTTGTATTATGGGATTGTAATACCGCACGGTCATCAGTAGACTTGGAAATTGTAAATACTCGGTATGCATTGAATGGTTATTGTATTGTATATTGAGGAAGGTAAGTTTGTATTAGTTTGGAACTGATTAAGTAATGGAAGTATCGTTTGCCATAGTGTACTCGGTATAATACCCATCAGACCGCTATTGTACTTGTTGTTGTAAGATTTTTTGTATTTGAGTTGGGTTGGCCTTGTTAGTCACGTGGGTAACTAACGGCATTGTTTCACCCCGGTTGTATTGGGATTTCCGCTGCTTGTGTATTGGTAATGGAGACGGGTTAGGAGTTAAGTGTGTGATTACCGGTAGGGGTGTTACAAAAGTGGTATCAGAGCGAAGTATCGCTCTGATGGTCTAAATACCGTGTTTAGGAAAAATACCGAGTTAGGAATTAGAGACTTAGGGCTAAGGGTTGAGTGGTAGCGTGTGAGGAACGCTAGCTAGGAACTTCCAGTGTGATCTGGATACCTATATAACCAATCCCGCCCACCACATCCCCCGTTGTAAAGTTGGGGAAAGAACGCCTGAGAGATGGAAAGACATCTCACACTCGGGAAAACCCGATCTGTCAGTTGTAAATAAAACTTGTAAGAGATGGAACCAGTCATACGGTAGATTCCAAGATCTGGAAATCCCGAAGACGGTTCCCGTTTGAACGACAATAACCGTACATAATGGCAGAAGATTGAAGGTCCTAAATACAGGATAATGAAATTTGCGGCACCTTGGGGCAACGTGCTTCGCAGTCGCGAGAACCATGCTAAAGGGAAGCATAACTACGCAATGAAGCGAAAAGGCAGAGTAACAAAACCAAGACAAGAGGTCTGGAGAGTGTAAACGCTTGATAATACCACAATGGTAACCGACTAAGGACTTAGTCAAGGTTGGATAACTCCAAACCTACAATACCAATAGGACTACGACGTAGTTCCTAAGGATCAGATAAACCTCGGTAACCACCGCAAAGGCGTGGGAACAAGCGACGAAGCAAGGTACACGGAGTACCTCAAGGATCGGGAAAGACCTCGAATTAAACGACAACCATGACAAGAACATCGAGAAGCTACTAAGGAGATTGATCACTAAGATCAAAGGATCGATGGAAGATCCAACAAAACCACTAAATATGGATAAAAACAATACCGTAATCGGTACATGTTAACCTGAAATCCGACCTACCCGCTACACGGAAAATTGAGAGACTTTTGACAACCAACAAGTACTTACTAAAGTACCACCATGAAGATTGAAGCAAATATAGGATCACCAATCCTAAGACTTGAAACAACCAAACCTTGGAAAGGCCTAACGCCCGACCATTATATTAACAAGCATACCAGTCAGCAGGAAGCCGAACTTGGTCAAGATCTCAGTCATGGAAACGCTATGAAGATTTTCTTTTAAACTCAAGATTTATATTTCAAACCCAAACCTTTTCTTTCAAACATAAACCTTTCCTTTAAAACCAAACCAGAGAATCATGGTAAGTTATCATGGAATGATACAAGAGGAGTTGACAATAGAATACTTCACCTAGGCGTGTGACGGGCACTACGAGTGTACCCAAATATGGGATGTGGGACGACCGCACTCCGAAGAGCTTGCGGGCCTGACAGACCCTTTGTGAGTTAGTCAAGTAATAGTGGTAACGTACCAATAAGGTACCCCACATATGTATACATGTAGTGTACGAAACACGGGAAGTAGTCAGCTCCGCTCTACGGACTACAAGGTAAATTCAAACCGAAACAGTTGAACACCTCGAACGATCGAAGGAACTCATATTAGCTTACAAGCTAAAGGAGTCAAGAACTTACTCCAGGAGGACGATTAAGAGTTAAAAAGTGCGAGAAGCACTAGTAATTGATCAAAGACATTGGATATGTCTCAAGAATATTGAAGCAAAAGCATTTTAGCTGGAAAGGAAACCTAACCTAAACACAATAAGGCAAGGCCTATCATGAACACATAAATGTTCAAAGAACAAAGTGAAATACCCAGAGTGATCATCTAAGGTACCGAGGATACTGTTCACCACCGAATGAAATACCAAACTAGTTAAAACCATAAGAGAAGTACCCATAGTCTACCCTGAGAACGGGAGACGTATAACCGCAAACGGGACAATCTGAAATCTGAACCGCAATGCGGAGTAAACTGAACACGCTCAAATGCTAGCCGAATGTAACGGCGTAAGCAACCAACCAGGAGCAATCCATAGGGGTATCAAAGTCAACATAGTTGAATGAATTGTCGTAATAAGAGCACCAGAGCTATAACGAACACTCGGTTAGAACATCGAAGGGATCCCACTTACCCAGGGGATACCCTAAACTATTTCAAGGTACCAATCAATACCAAGACACTTGAAGGGCATCCAACGGACGGAAGCGTGATGCACTGATCCTATCAAGGAGTCCAATAATACCTCCAAGCCATTTTATGGTATACGGAGAAGCAATGCTTGTGAACAGCCTAAGATGAGCAGAGCTCTAGGCAACGAGGCTAGTATGCCTAGAAACTATTATAATACATAATTCAATGGTTGCAAAACCCATTGTGAACTATATGGAGAGTTGTCAAGAATGGCACCAGTAAAGGGTTCAATAACCAACGAGCAAGGATATCCCTCATTAATGTGAGACCGCGAGAGCGGTGAAAACATAGATCCCAAGAGGAGGATGAGCGAATATCTGATAATACATCTCTTTCAGAACTACTAATGTAGTGAAGCTTGAGCATATAGTCATTGCCAAGCAATAATTTGAATAAGATGAATAGAAGGAAGCTTGATAGCAATTGTCAAAAACCGAAAGAGTAACCGGTTATAAAATTAATGACGCTCAAGGAGCTCAGGGGAATAAAAGAATACCATATTCGGTAATCAGCCTAATAATGGTGAACCATTGTATAAATGGTAGAGATACATGAGCAGAAGCTAAGGCAGTAGCGGATGCCATGGAAACCAATGTCGTAAATAAATACGAACATGGTGCGCAGCAAGCGACCAATACATGGGAATAAATCACACAATGAGATGGAGTTGATGAATAAAGATAGTAGACACACCGAGAAACAAGGAAACAATGTTCGTTCATATTGCAATCACACAAGAGATTTACTGCCAAGGGTTTACGCCTCTGCACTCTCTAGGACTGAGTGTTTTGGTATTGCACTTGTGCAGTGATGACCTAGTGGGATAGCTAGGAAGTTGGGAAGATGACGAATGTGGTAAAAATATAAGGAAACTTATGAAAGTCATTTGGACCGATGCATAGAAAATGCAAGGTCATACAAGTAAAGAACCTTGTACAGAACCATAAAGTGGGCATAGTTTAGAAGCCACTGGTACTAGAGGAAGCACTACAATTAGCAGTGACTCAACCTCAACCAACAATAAGTCGGAGGAATCAAGTGAGTAACCACGAAGGTACACAATAGTATGTATATAGATTCCTAAAGGGCTGGATAGTAAATCTAAATTCATTGAGTTCGCGTACAGCAAATCAATACCACGCTTGATGGATAAACCTTATGTCCAAGATAAAAAGGGATAAAAGGGTGATGTAAAGTACATTAAGCATAACGAGAAGGGTAAATAAACCCTAGGTTATCAGGGTCGTGCAGCAGAAGTTAGTGGGCCCAAATTCTAAGGTTTAGTACACCTAGTGGATAAATGGCTAATTATCAATGCCTTGAAGCCTCTAAGGCTAGAACCGAACCCGGTTAAGCGTTAAATAAACTCCGATGGGAATTAATGGTGTAGGGACTAACCAACAATATGGTTAAGACCCTTGACCAGAATACATTGTATAATAGACCGTATGGAAGTAAAACACTCCAGGACGGCTGAATGCCTTTGACCTATGTCCAATGTTGACACATGGTAAATTACGTGGGCGTAATCCCTTTTTAAGGGGTGTAGGGCGAAAACCGCGAAGTGTATGTTTTTACGTAATAGTGCGTAAACTACAATGCGCATAGCGCAAGAGAATTTGTTTTGAATGACTGGTACCTATGTTACATAAAATTTGTATCCACTCATTGTGTAAATTTGATTAGTTGTGAGATTTGAGGTGGAAAGAAGTATTGATTGGGAGATTTGAAGTGGAAAGGAGTAGAGAAACTCTAGGGGAATGAGAACCCCGGGTGGTAATAATTTGGGAGGTGGGTATGTTTGAGGAAATTGATGAGTATAAATCGGTATGAAACCGATGCTGAACCTAGTGGGAAGTGAGTACCTTAGGTAATTTGAGTTGGTTGTATTTGTGAACGATTTAAGGATAGAAGAATAATTAATTGGAAAACTACCTTGAAATTTCTTAGGTATAGTAGTTGAAGAATTGGGTAATAATTGATGAGATGACTAGTAAGTGAGTAATGGATCTAGAATTGGTAATGTATTTGATTGTGTGAATTGGGGTGGGAGGTGGAACTTGATTTGCTAGCGATCAAGGGAAACCGAACACCAAATTGGGGTGGATGGATAGTTCAACACAATGCTGATCACATTGGGGTTGAATGACTCTTGAAGCTCCTTGTAAGTGGTCACAAGAAATAACGCTAGTAATAGGCATAACTAACACAAATTGGAATTTGGAGTTGCATTGAAGTTTTCAAAATGAATTTCCAAATTGGTTTTGGCACAAATGGTTTTCTTCAAACTTGAGAACGAGGATCGGTTTTGAAACCGCTCCCACGGCGCTAGTGGATCTTTCATGGCTAGGCACCGGTATCGGGTTGAAACTATGGAGGTGAAGCTAGTTGTGAGTCGGTGAAGTGATGAATAGTTTTGAAACCATTACAACGGATGAGCAATGGTACTAAGTGACCGGTAGGACGTTTGTAGTGTGTGTTTTGTATTTGTCCAAGGGCCGCCGGATATGTGTAGTCCGGTCAGGGAAGAGTACCCACTTTGGAGCCTGAGGATTCTCTAAAGGTGCAAATGAATTTGATTAGAACCAAAGAACCGTAGAGCCAGAAAGCGTAAGTGCTCATTGTCATGACGGTCGTGAACCAGAGAGCGTAAGTGTTCAAACGTGACTGGTACCTGAGGGATCACTCGATATGAGGGAGGACTTAGTGCCTAATTGTCTACAGATGGACCCCCATTGAGAGATTGGACAATGATATTTTTGATTGCTATGCATGCTTGACATGTTGTTTGGATGTGTGGTATACATAGAGTTTAATCTAACCTTAGAATTGTGTACCCTTGGTGACTAACAATCTTAGACTCACACTCACTAACTTTGTGGGCAAAGTTCCTTAAGGGGGTAGGTTGAAATACCCCGAACTTAATTAGGGTGATTAAATTACTCTAATACGATATTGAGGGCCTATTAGTGCCTAATGAACTTTGGTAAAAAGAATAAATCGAAAAGAAACAAGAAAAACGCTTAAAAAGTAAAAAACGCTAAATTGATGTTAAGTGACACTAGGAGGAATTCAACCTTGAAAAGGGTATTGGATGGATTTTAAAGGCTTAATAAGGCCTAAATAATATATGGGAACAATTCTTGAAGAAAACGGATCTAAATAATGAGTTAAAATGCTAATAAATCTTTAGCGCACGTTTTTCGAGAAACCCGAAAACGTGACTTTAAGTGGTCAAATGAACCCGTAAAAATTATAGTTCATCAAATAACTATAAATGAACATTAATGGAAGCTTAATAACCATTAAAATTAATGAAACGAGAAAATTCCGGAAAACAGGCCCGGTTAGTGAATAGTGCTAAAACCGGGTAAATAAACGAGCGTTTTCTGTAAAAGACGAAAAACGCTCCAGCTTGTATTATAATAGGGGACCGGTTTTTACAGTTTAAAATAGCCTCTCATACACTCTTGACCAACTAGCTAATTAACTGGGTCAAAAAGCAAAAAGTGAAAAGGGTACTTATCCCGTTTCCCCTCTCTCTCCTCCTTATTTTCTTTTCCTCTACTCTTTCCTCCTTGTCCCCCTTCCTTGCCGATTTCTCCCTCCTCTCCCTCTGGTTGCTGCCATTTTTGAAGCTCCTCACCAAGCTTCCATGGCTACTCCACTTCTCCTCCATGCTCTAGCTTCATTAAAGCTCCAATCACAAAAATAATCACATATTCTTCATCTCCTCATCATTCTCTATCATTCTATCCTTTCAAAATCCAAAAATGAAGAACTTCATCTCCATGGGTTTTGGCCATTTGAGGAGAAAAGCACGCCATCTTGAAGCTTGGAGCCTCCACTCTCTCCTAAGGTAAAAAGATTCATGAAAAAACTCATTTTTCCTCCTTCTCTTGTGTTGGACGATTTTTGCCATTCTCATGCCTTGCTTTCTTCTTGTTTTGGAGCCTTGATTCAACCCTCCAATGGTGGAGTAATCTCCTTCTTGATTCAAGGGTGAAAACCCCTCTTAAAAACTCCAAAAGGTAAAACCCTAACTATGTGCTTTAAGCTCTTCCATTGAATTTGAGTGATTATAAGGGTTTAGAGTTTTAATTAAACTTATTTTATGTTCCTTGGGTGTCGGATGGAGTTTGGCAACTCCATTCCTACTTGACCGAATTTGAGAAGAGGAGGAGCAAGAGGAGACTTGAAATAAGAACTTGGAAGATTAAGGTAAGAAATCTACCTTAAACTTTGTTGTAATTGTTTTAGAATTTGGGAATGAGTAATTAAAGGAATGAAACCCCAAAACTTGTGTTAGTGATGTGTTTGGTTGATATTTGAAAGAATTGTGAACTTGTGTTGATTTAAGGGCTTAAGTGCCATTGCATTTGAATTTGGAGCTATATTGTTGTTTGGATAATTTGGATGGAATTATTGAGTGCTGGTAGGACCCTTATGGGAGTGGCTAGATTAGGAATGAAAATTGGTGAGAATTGATGGATGGGAATGTGTTAGGTTTATGGGGAGGTTATGTCAAAGTTTGGTAGAAAATGAGTGCTTTTAGGTGACTTGGTAAGTGGGAGAACTTAGGTGTTTAGTTGGGTGGTTTAGAGTTGATCAATAACCTTGAAATGGTATTTGGAGAACTAGAAAGAGAGAGGTAACAATCTGTAGCAAATTGCATATGAGGAACATAGAAATGCTAGAAAAGAGTTAGTGCTTATAGCCATGGGAATGGAGGATGAACTTGGGTTTTAGAAGTGCAATTGTCTAGGAATGATTTGGAATGGTCAAAATGAGAGGGACCAAAGTGGAAGATGCCAAGAGATGGTTTAGAAATGCACAAGTGTGCAAAATGAAAAAATGGGAATGAAATTTTGTAGAAAATGAACAAGAATTGGAGTGAGGATTTAACCAAGGATTTGAAGTGGTTTAGGAGTGTTTTGAGGTGTTTAAATATGTAGGAAACTTGTGGAAAGATTAGGGAAAGATTTAGGGTGGATTAAGGATTGATTTGGGGCTGAAAATTTACCTTGTTAACAGTTTTTAGCAGGGTCCAGGACCTAGGATATGAACCAAGTCCCGGACCGACCATAAAAATGTGTCGAGAGTGAAAACAGACTTTGGTCCAGGACTAGGTCCAGGACCAAGTCCCGGACCACTAGTAAAAATAGGCCGAGAGTGATTTTCTGCATTGGTCCGGGACTTTGGGGTCCAGACCAAGTCCCGGACCACCCCCAGAATGCTCTCGAAAATGTTTTTTAAGGGTTTAAATGATGGGGGTTTGAATGGTATTGGTTTTAGATGATGTTTAGGAGTTGTTTGGTGACCTTTAAAGGTCCTAAGAAGTATAACAAGTGTTGGAAGTGAGTGAGTAAGTTGAGAAACTAAGTACACTAAGTTAAACCGAAATAACGGGATAACGGGGTAAGTACGGGAGTAGTAATTATGTGCGTACCGTAACGCCTTAATATTAATAGAAACATTTGACATGTAATCAGTGGTTCAAGAGTAAGACTCGAGGAACAAGTGTGAACCAAGGAACGTGAGAACACCCGTAAAGTTAACCCCGGTGAAAGGTATGATTTTCCCATGCTCTGTATCCTAACTTGGTTACCCCGATTTGTATGCTTGTTTGATTGTGTGATCACCTAACAAGATAAATGCACGAATCGGATTGTTTGCACTTATCGGTGCTTGTATTGTATTGTTGTTTGTTGGATTGTATTTTGAACTAAAGTTTGTATAATTCATGAAATGGGTGAATTGTGAATGAGTTGCTTGAATGTGAATGTGCATTGTAGATCGACTCATAGTTGAGTCTTGTTTGATTAGGGACTCGAAGAAAGAGCCAAGTTGTGAATTAACGAAAACGGGGAATCCCACACTAAAACTATCGAACCAAGAAATGATCACAAACTACGAACTCACAAGCACGTGAGAGAATTGTACAGGAAATAGTAAACTCCCGATAACGGTTAGAGAACCAAATTGACTTAATCCAAAAACAATTAATGGTGGAAGTATTAAGTAACCTCTATTTAGAGGATTGATGAGTGTTCAACTTGAACCTTGAGAGAAATAAAGTATGATAAGGGATCACCAAACCCCTTAGAAAAATAGTCAAACCCCCAATGAGAGGAACCGACTAAAATGAACAATGTCCCGAACATGAGAGTATTCGATAAGTTGGGTACAACTCTAAACCTTAGAATACTAGACATTGAGAATTCCCTAAGCCAATAGATGTTATCGAGAGAGATACCGCTAGGCTAATCCATGAGATTGTGAAATGACTCCGAGAGAGGAGTTTTGGGAATTTGAGTAGTCCGGTAGAGAACTGGACATTTGAGAACTTGAGGAGCTAAATGCATAGCTCCTTTTGTATTTGTAAGCCCGGTGGTGGGTCTTGTGTATGACCCTGCCTGGAGGTCATGAGTAATGACTTAACATGTACCTTTGAGTATTATTTGAGTTGAGTATTGAGAATTGAGAACTTGAATATTTGAGTATTGATTTGAGTAGGTGAGTATTGAGCATTGAGTTGAATCTTGAGGACTTGAGAATTGAGTTTGAATGGAGGATTGAGTTGAGTATGGTAGAACTTGATTGAGCTTGAGAGTAAGAGTAACCTAATTGAGTGGGCAAGATTGTAATTGAGTAAGGCACGGCAAGGTAGAAACCCTCAAGGCCTAAGTCTAAGTGATACTAACCTACAAACTTGTTGTGTTTGTGTGATTGCATTCCTTAGTTGAATGTTGAGTGTTTATGTGAATGTACATATATAATGTATGTTGTATGCATGTTGATTGAAATAAAATGAATCGCATGCTCTCGACCAAATAGTCGGCGTACCCTCGCTAGTACGCGGGGTATGTGAATTTCATATGCAGCAATTTTGCTGAGCCCCTAGGGGCATCGTTTTTATTTTCCGGGTGCATGGATTGCCGATCACCGTTCGAGAGTAGGACGGGTTATTACTAATTATGGGTAGTTGTTAAGAAATTGTATTTGTTGTATTATGGGATTGTAATACCGCACGGTCATCAGTAGACTTGGAAATTGTAAATACTCGGTATGCATTGAATGGTTATTGTATTGTATATTGAGGAAGGTAAGTTTGTATTTGGTTTGGAACTGATTAAGTAATGGAAGTATCGTTTGCATAGTGTACTCGGTATAAGACCCATCAGACCGATATTGTAATTGTTGTTGTATTTGAGTTGCTTGGGTGACTAACGGCAACATTGTTTCACCTCGGTTGTATTGGGATTTCTGCTGCTTGTGTATTGGTAATGGAGACGGGTTAGGAGTTAAGTGTGATTACCGGTAGGGGTGTTACATGTACTGCGTACTCTTAGATAGACAAAACATGGTGAAATCATGAATGCGAATCTCATGGTCCTTTTTGACAGTATTCAGTCCTCAAACTAATGGAACAAAGAGGGATTTGAACTTGAGATAAGCCCACTTTGAACTTCAGTGCAGTCATCAATTGTCCTTAATATTGCTTAAAATCTAGAAAGTAGACAATAGAGTCAAAAGAGCCACCCACCCGTGTAGTATCTGGTATGGTTGGATAACGGAGAAAGGTTTAGGATTTGTGGGCACGATTAAGTTGCAATGGAACCTCCAACAATAGGCAGAAGAACATGTAAATTCATCTGGGTACTGAAACCATGAATACTATGACAACAATAAAGAGATGGTTGAAAAGACCTAAAAGGTGGTAGTACTAGAGTACTGGAATACCCCAAACCTATAAAACATGGATTAAATTTTAATCATATTAATTAAGGCCTAAACATTCTTAAAAGTCAACTGGAAAACAGTGGTCAACATAAAACAAGATGTTGCACCCTTTGACTGTTAAGGGTAAAAACTACCCAATAAACTTCTTAGACCTTAAAAATACTTTGTCCTAAGGCATATTAACACATTACTAAACAATTATAACCGTTGGACAACACTCCACACAAAGAAAAAGCATTTACATGCTTCAAGGGTCAAAAAGGGCAAAAGGTGCTCTAGGAAAACCTTAAAAAATCAAATGACTCTAAATGATCTAAAATTGAATTACATGATCAAATATCATGTAAGGAACACAACAAAACCGTTGTCAAAGAAAACCAAGCCCAGAAACACCTTGCGACACAAAATGTGCACTAAAACTCCTTAAAGCACGTTTTTGTGTAATCGCCTTCTAAATTGGTTTATATGGGATAAAAGGTTATAAATACCTTTAAATATAATAAAATATCATATTATATGATATTAGGAATTTAATTCCAGAAATTTACGAATTTTTACAAATTTAATATTAAAATATTAATAAAACCCTAAAGTGGGGCCCGCATGAGTCAAATTGACCAAGTATGGTCAATGGTCAATTAATTGACCCACTTGGACCATGGAAATCGGCTGCAATAAGAGAGGAGGCAGCATAAGTCCTTGATTGACAATAATTCCTACCTAATACATTTACTTTTTGAAAATTAACTTACTTTTCAAATAATTCAAGCCTTTCCACTCATTTCTCCCTTCCTTGTCCGATTCTCTTCTGCCCAGCCGAGCTCTCCCTTCCTTTGAAGCTCTCAAGTGTGTTCTTGAGCATGGAAGGCAAACCTAGCTCCTAAGCTCTTAATGTAAGTGTTTTAATGTCATTTTTAGCTCTTTTTTCTTCATCTCTTCACTACCAACACCTAGATTTCGTGGCTCATCAATTCCTATGGCTTATTCTCAGTGTTTTAAGGTTATAACAAGAGCTAAACTCGGTTGAGACCAGTAGAGGGACCAAGGTTGTTCAAATCTACATTTTAAGGTAAAAATGTGCTTTAAACTCATAACTTTTGATTCCCTTCAAGTTCGGCTGTGAAACTTTGGTCATAGCCTCATCTTCTTCTCCTTTTCATGTGGAATCTGTTGGTTAGCCATTTGGAGCAAGGGTGGCCGAGATCCAAAGGAAATACCCTCTTTTAAGGCATTTTTCCAAGGTAAAACCTAATAACAAGAGCTTGTTGTGATCTAACTATTTCCTATGTCAATATGGTGGATCTAACACCTTTGGTGTGTTTGATTCAGGCCGAAACCATCTTGAACTCTCCTTGCCTTCTAAGGTATTTTTGCCTTAAATCTTACATTAATTACTTCCTATGGTTAGATCTTGCTTGGAGACTAACTAGGCCTTGTTTTCTGTTTGAAAACATGTAAAACAAGCTGTGGAGAATTTCTACTTAAGGTGGCCGAACCAAACAAGGATTTCCTAAGCTAAATCAAGGTATAAATCACTTAAACATTAACTTTGCTAAGTTAAAATGTTCTAAGCTATTTCTATATTAATTGCCGTGAGAGAACATGGAATAAGGTCATTTTTGACCTTAAAATGTTTAAAGAAATGGCTTAGTAAATTTATCTAAGTGATTAAGTAACATAAATGTCAAATTTAAGACATTATGTGGAAGTTTGGTAATTAAATGGAAAGTGTGTGGTGAGGCCGAGAATTATAAGTTTTTGGGACATTTATGTGTAATTTATTTTGCAAGCCAATGTTTGTAATAAGGCCATGTATTTTAGGCCATTTTATTTATGCATTTACAAGCTTTTAATTAAGTTTAAGTAGTATAAATGCATTACCGAAAATAAATGGGGTATTAGGGTAATTAAATTAAATTTGGGGCTTTAGAATAATAAGGCCGAAAATTAGAGGTAAAAAGGAGTTAAAATAAAGTTTATAAGATTTTATAAAGTTTTGGGGTTAAATGGTGATTTCTAGAAAGTTTGGGTGCAAACCGTAATTATTAGGAATTAATGGTCAAGGAAATATTAAGGAGGTCAACATTGACCATATGCTAGGTTTTGACCAAAATAAATAAGTTAGATAACTTATTTAAGGTTTTATAATAAGTTATGTATTTAATGGTAATATTTTTATAACATATGTGGTAAATATGTTATTACAAAAATAAAGGGTGTACAATGGTATTTTAAACACCCATGGGCTATTAGGAATTTATTTGGTGGATTTTGGAATTAAAATAAACTATATATGTATAATATATAGTTAATATGTCATTATGACACTTTGGAGAAAAATAGATGGTGGAATGGTAAATGTCAAAAGTATATGGGTTAATAAGGATATTTATAACCCTTTGGTGGAATTTGGTGATTTTTAGAATTATTAAGAGAATTTATTAAGATATGTGTATAAAATATGGTTTTAATGATATGGAAGAACTATGTTATAAATAGGGCCAAATGGCAATTATAGAATAGCACAAGGGCTGTTCGGAATTTACAAAAAATAACCATAGGTTATACTCTTTTTAAGTTAGAAATGTTATATTAAATGGTATATATAACATGGTAAAAAAAGGGTGGTTTTGTAAATAAAGGAAACCATGGTTTATGGAAAAGATAAGATTTTCTTATGGTGCCTAAGAGGCAATAATAAATAGTTTTGTATAAAAACTATAGGTTATAAGTTAAAGGGAATAAAATATCACATAGTATGATATTAGTATATGGTATAACATTACATAATGTTATGTGGTCAAAACGGAATTTAAATTAAGTTAAGGGCCTATACTGAGTTATAATAGTTGAAGATGAATTTTAGACTAAGGTCTATAATGTTATAATGTTATGACAATGATATGGTTTAGATGGAATTAATATAAGGAAGGGTACTCACATAAAATAATGTGACAAACTATAAATAAATGAGATTTATAAACTAAGGTGTTTATGGAATAAACCTTAGGAGTTGTAATTATACAACATAAGATGTTACATGATATATTAGGATAATAATCTTAATATAAGTTGTATAATATAAACAACTAATGAGATAATCATCCAATAAAAGATGATAAAATGTATAAAATACAAGAGTTTATGAAACTCATGAGAATTACCTACGTGGTAAAAACATATACATACACAAGAATAATGTATAAGGTGGATAAATATATTTTGGTTGAAAACCTTATGATTTAATGGTGGTGGTTATTTGGAAAAATATGGTTACAAACTATAAGCTATGAATTTTGCTAAGATAATGGGTAATGAAATAAAGAATTATACTGGATGATGGAAAAAAATATATATAATATAAGAATGCATGCATACATGCAACTATAGGTTACGTACCTAAACTAGATGTGGATAAGATTAAAAGAAATATAAGGAATTAAACTTAACAGTTGAAATAGTTTGACGTACGCGTTTTAAGTAACAAAGCCGACTGTTTTAGAAAAACCTGTAACAAACAACTGTAGAAAACAGGGGTGAACTGTCGGGGTTACTTATAATTCGGAAATACCGGATGTAGTTAGTCATGGAGACTGACTTATAGTTTTATTACGTTTAGAGTATACTTCTGACAAGGACGCTTGACGAGCTAACGGACTACACGGAGCGTAGGATCTTGCTGATTCATACTCCACCGTAATACAGTCAGGGTGAACGGTATGTAAAGGGGTTTGATCCGAGTTGTCCTAAGGTTGCTCCTTGGGCTCGGATTTGGTTGATACAACTTGTTTGTTGTTATGTGTCTCTGATTGTCTCTGAGGGCTTCCTCAGTTCAGACTTCTGTGTGATCTGTGATAAGATTGTTTGTCTGAATGTGATAATTAATATGCATGAACTGTATATTTATAGCTGCTTATTATTTACTGTTGTTGAGTTAACAGTATTGGTTCGTATATATGAACCTATATATAAAACGAACTAGCGGCTATGGTGCTATCTTATATGAAATATAAGGAACGTAAGTAAAACGTTGTAGCACTATGATATAACATATACATATTATCTGAGACTTTTATACGGAGCATTGGCCTTTCTATACGCCGCTCTTGTATCTAGCACTGGATCCCGAGTTTACAGACTCCGGATTGGACTAATGACCTTAGTCTGCTGTGTTAGAAAATTTGGTAATGTGATGCGATGGTATAATTAATTAATTAATGGAATGGAAGTAAAGCCAAGAGGATGTGGCTCTTGGTGCGCGCTGTGATCACAAAAACGATACCAGGATGTCCGCGTACGGGTCCGTAAGTATCAAGAAAATT
The DNA here is from genome assembly GCA_023374045.1 of Limonium bicolor. Lineage (NCBI taxonomy): Eukaryota > Viridiplantae > Streptophyta > Magnoliopsida > Caryophyllales > Plumbaginaceae > Limonium > Limonium bicolor. Next base: position 57,048,250 of record CM041777.1, read on the forward strand.
TCCCGTGAGCTAGAATGGCTCGTTGGTCGGAGACTCTCCGTTGGAGTGGCTTACTGCCGTGGGTGACCCGCCATAATATATGGGTAACTAGAGACATGTCGTTTTAACGAGACATTGTCACTAGGTATAACTGAACAACTAAAACAATTGAGACTTATACAGTGGCGAACAATACCATGGACGAGACTAATACTTGTTTATTATTCTCGTTGTTTCGCTTTGTTGTTCATTGGTTATACTTGTGGTTATTTTATTGTATGTTGATGGTTGGATGGAGCCTACAAGGCTAAGGTAATTAAATATGAAAACTGTACGCTACGGCGAATGTACATGTACATTATTGTTATTGCTCGATACGTTCGATATATAAATGTTTTGAATTATTATGAATGTTTGGATTGGATGGATGTTAATGTTTATGGATATTTGGATGGTTGATATATATATTATACATTTATGCTTCAGTTTTGATTAAACTGTAAAAAGGAAAAGCATGAAACCAATCTAATAATAAGATGGTTAAAATGACAAGTGACCATTAGGGTCCAGGCCCGGCATACTCAGCGTCTATCGCTGATACTACACCATTCAGGTTGTTGATCATTGTCGGAGCTGAAGAGCAGGAACAGGGTATTGGAGATGTTGTATAGCAATGAAGATGGTGTATGGTCTTATGGTAAGGTTATGTATTTTTCAGGATTGGGTAGCGCTCACTTGTCGATGTTTATGGATTATGGATTTAGTATGATGTATAGGAGTTTCTCGTTATCACTGCGGTTAGCAGTTTGTATTGGAAGTTGGATGTAGTTTGGGCTGTTGCTCGCATGGGCGAGTAACGGCCGGTGACACCCGAGTGAGTTGTTTGTAATTGTTGTATTTTCCGCTGCGAGACGTTTTATTATTGCTACGTGAGGGATTATATCGTGATTATGGAGAGGGGTGTTACAAAAGTGGTATCAGAGCGGAGTACCGCTCTGATGACGAGAAAGTAGGAAAAGACAGTGAGCTTAGGACTTGGGAAATTATGGGAAATATTTGGGAGTTACGAGACGATTCGTCTTAGAAAGATATGGTGTCTAGTAACGCAAATTGCGTGACAGGTTAGCCTTAAGGCAACTTAATATCTATTGGTTGTGTACGGTAAATTTACCGAGTATTTATGTGACATACTGTACTACAGATGTCTGGTGGAACTAGAGGGCGTGGTACTGGAAGAGGTAGAGGCGGTGACCCCGGCATTCCAGGAGTTGCGGAGACGGTTGCTGCTGTTCTTGCACAGCTGGGTACCCAAATAGGAGGAGCACCAGCCCACCCGCCACAGCCCAGGGAAACGAACTGGCTGAAGTCAGTTGGCGAGACCCGACCACCTACATATTCAGGGGAACCAGACCCCGTAGCTTTGGAGCGTTACATTGTTGAACATGAGAAAACATTTGATGCTTTACCGTACCAGACGACAAGAAGGCCGCCATTGCTGCTTTCCATCTGAAGGATGCAGCCAGTACTTGGTGGAGGTTGGTCAAGGACCATCACCTGGCTACGCCCGACTTTTCGTGGGCTGCCTTTGTCGAGTTGTTGAGAGGGAAGTACTACCCAGCACATCTTAAACAGAAGAAGCGCCAGGAGTCCGAGACATTGACCCAAGGAGGTCTGACCGTGGATGAGTATTACGCTCGATTCATTGGTCAGCTGGACTTCATTCCCGGTGTGGATTACTCAGAGACCGTGAAGGTCGAGAAATTCCGGGGAGGACTATTATTTCGCATTCAGATGGCGATGGGTGCTACCCTCTACACTACCATCCAGGTGCTAACATGAAAGCCATAAAAATTCTTTACTTACTACATTATCAATTAACTTTGTGAGAACTTACCAAGGAGATTCCAGAGTGTTATGAGGCTGCCTCGAGGACGGAGCTAATGCTCCAGACTCGGGAAGAGACTCTCGGGGCCAAGAAAAGGAAGAACCCTGAGGGAGAGTCTGAGGGTGGAGGAGCATCTCCAGGCGAAAGCCAAAAGAAGGGAAAGTAAGGACTTATTCCATTTCTAGATTGCTTATCATATTAAACACCTTTATAAATGCTGACCCGAAACCTTTAACAGGAAATTCTTTCCAAAGAAAGGGCAGCAGGGTCACCAGGGAACAAAAGGGAAAAGAGCCCGTCCTTCGGTTGACCGGCCCAGCTATAGATGCTAAGCCTCTGAGATCACACCTCCTAAGGGTGAGAACACCTACCTCCTAAATTAAATTGTGACCTTAACCTATATATCAACAGTTATTAACCTACACTTAAATACTACCATCAGGCACCGGACAGCCCCAGCGCCATTTTTACTGTAAGCGTTGTGGGAAGGACCATCCTGGGGTCGACTGCGAAGGCCGCAAAGGTCTGTCGGTGCTGCCACAAAGAAGGCCATAGGGATTCGAATGCTGGATGAACCCTGAGAGCCGTAATTACAGGCCACCAAAGAATACTCAGAAGACCACAGTTGGAGGATCTGGAGTACCACGAGGCGGTCAGGATGGCCAGACATCTACTGATGCTGGAGCCTATAAAGGCAAGGGAGTAGATAGGGCATGAGTACCCTAACTCCATGAGACCGCTGGTGGAAGACTTTGTTTACTTACTTTGTTATGTACTTACCTTGGATGTTAAACAGACTTATGTATTAGTATATGGGAGTGTGTCGGGGACCACTCGCCATTTGTGTATGACTTTGAGATTATGTGTACTCAGTACCAGTAAGCTTTAAACTTTGACGGAAAATATATATGAACAGATGTTAATACTTACATTATCATGTAGCAATACTCAAATGACGAAGAGTCAATGAGACCGGGAATTACTGAACCAGAATTTCCACCTGCATGGCGCACTTGCTATTGCAAGCGCTATGACAAAAACACTGAAATTTCCATCTGCCTTGCGCACTTGCTACAGCAAGTGCAGCGACAGCAACAGCAACAGTAACAGCAACTGCAAATGCAACTGCAACAACTACTACTTTTACCTTTTATAAAAAAAAATGTTTTTCAAACTTTTCATTCAAACCTTGAGATTAGAAACCATGCAACTTGGAAGGACCGTTAGTCCAACCACTGCAACTGGGGAAATTATACAGCCACTATGACTGTAAACCACACCAGTTTAAATTGTTGGAATTTCAGACAGGGCTTATTAGCCAAATACCATCAGTGTATACCCGCATTGATGCTAATCACTAGTGAAATGTTTAGTCCTCATGGACAAGCATACCCTTTGTAGATGCACCACCGTCAGTGAGGATGGTTGGGAAGTAAAGAGCCAAGTTGCTCAAGCTATTATGCAATCTGCAATACATCCAATTACATGGATGAGGGGACGAATATGAACTATGGATGAGATGTGAAAAAAAAAAGGGAGAAAAAAGAATGTGTTGTACTCAATGAGATCAAAAAAAGGAGAAACAGTTTGCTAATATAGCACGGATTTTACTTACACCAAGTTGAATAATACCAGTCTATGATACGAATTACCACGGATGCCACAAAGGCAATAACACTATTACAGGATAACCGATAACACGAACTATTAGAAAAAAAAAGGGGCAAAAGCAAAAAAAGAAGACAAAAAAAAGAAGAAGAACAAAAAAAAAGGATATCCATCAAAGGGAGATTGACAAAAGAATACTTCACAACAACCGTGTGACAGACATTACCAGTTTACTAAACGAGACATGGGACGACCGCACTCCGTTAGGAGCATGTGGGCCTGACAGACTTATTTATAAGTTAGTCGGGTAAGTAGTAATGTATCAGTACGGTACCCCATGCAAGTAGACAGTAGTGTTAGGAACACGAGAAGTAGTCAACTCCATTCTACGGACAGTAAGACGGATTACCTCGAAGATGGACGAGAAGAGCAGTTAAACCAACGGGCTAAAAAAAAGAACCTTCAACAGAGAACAGTGGACAGTATACAGGGAAGACAAGGAAACAGTTCAAGGATAGGAACCAAAAAAAAAGAAACAGGAAAACCCATTATGGACGAAAATATGTAGAATCCTCATAAGGATCGAGCTAATGCTGCAATCCAGAAATCTACCAGATGATATGGATAAACAAGTGACTACGCAAGGAGAAAAGATAAAGCTATATGATAGCAGAACCTTGCTCAAGGAACAGTGGATTCGGAATGTACCACTCACAGGATAATTCGCATCTTTTCTATTTGCCTCATTGGATATTAGCTGTTGAGCGTTTACGCCTCTGCACTCTGTATGACTGAGTGTTTTGGTATTGCACTCGCGCAGTTATTAATCTAATGGGAATGCAGAAAGATAAAGTGGATATCAACAAGAGTGTGTAAAAAAAACGGAAAAAAAAAGAGATAACTACAACAGAGTATTACTCTGGAACAAATCACCAGGAGACATGGATGACAAACATCATCTTTGTGGACATATAGGCTGATACGTCTTAGTATTACAAAGACAAGTGCAAAGAGCACTAAGTACTAACAGTAGCCAATGTCATATTACATCTCAAACTGAATATCAGTGAGAGAAGACACACGCATATATGCTAGTGATCCAAACCAGTGGATTCACAGCAATAAAAAAAAGAGGCAAATTGAGCCTTTGTTCATGGGTCTACACCTCATACGGAGCGAGTGGGCCCAAAAGAATGAACTTGGGAGAGAGCAAAAAGATCAGTGCCTCACCTTTTATATATTGTGGACCCTGAAGGGCTAGATTATACCCGTCTCTCTGATATGAGGATAATCCACGAGTTGGAGAACTCTTTGAGAGCCAAGTATCCAGCGCTCCTTGTTGAGCGGCTGTTGTATACTTGTGGGTACGGGGGCGTAACCCTTTTTAAGGGGGGTAGAGCCTCTTGGCTGTGCACATGTGTGCACTAAATTTTGTTGTTTCGTATGCATTGCATACAAAGAATTGGTGGTGTGCGGGGCACACGAGGTTTGTTTGGTTGGTATGGAATTATTTCGTATGCATGGCATACAGTGAATTGGTTTTGTTGGTTATGTTTGATACGCGGGGGTGCGTTGTTTGGTCTGTTTTGTGTGATGTGCATTGGTATGTATGTATCTTACGAGATACTTGTTGAATGATGTGTATGTACACCATGTGTGTAACACCTTATGCTATTTGTGATATGTATTCATATTGCTTTATAGAATGATTACATATGGTATCGCCTAGATACGAAATGAATCATTAGATATGGAATGTGGAACAATGGAATTATGGACACCTCAGGAGGTTGTCAGGGTTGGTAGAACTGATATAGGATGGTGCTGATGGATCACCTATATCCATATGTGATTGAACTAACGCCACAACGTGATGGCTATGTGCTGTATAAGCGCAATACGATGTGTGTAAATGATATATCACATAGATATACATTATGGGAACAATGGGTAGTTATACATTTATATATACTTACCTATTTGATTAAGAGACTTCGGGACGAAGTCTTTTTAAGGGGGGTAGACTGAAATACCCCAAATTATTAAAGCATGGATTAAATATTTAATCACATTAATTAAGGCCTAAACATGCCTTAAAAGTCAACTGAGAACAACAGTGGTCAACAAAATCAAGATGTTGCACCCTTTGACTGCTAAGGGTAAATAAATACCCAAATAAACTTCTTAGGACCTAAAAATTTGTCCTAAGCATATTAACACATTACTAAACATATTATAACCGTTGGACAACACTCCAACACAAAGAAAAAGCATTTACATGCTTCAAGGTCAAAAAGGGCAAAAAGGTGCTCTAGGAAAACCTTAAAAATCAAATGACCTCTAAATGATAAAATTGAATTACATGATCAAATATCATGTAAGGAACACAACAAAACCGTTGTCAAAGAAAACCAAGCCCAGAAACACCTTGCGACACAAAATGTGCACTAAAACTCCTTAAAGCACGTTTTTGTGTAATCGCCTTCTAAATTGGTTTTAAATGGGCTAAAAGGTTATAAATACCTTTAAATATAATAAAATATCATATTATATGATATTAGGAATTTAATTCCAGAAATTTACGAATTTTTACAAATTTAATATTAAAATATTAATAAAACCCTAAAGTGGGGCCCGCATGAGTCAAATTGACCAAGTATGGTCAATGGTCAATTAATTGACCCACTTGGACCATGGAAATCGGCTGCAATAAGAGAGGAGGCAGCATAAGTCCTTGATTGACAATAATTCCTACCTAATACATTTACTTTTTGAAAATTAACTTACTTTTTCAAATAATTCAAGCCTTTCCACTCATTTCTCCCTTCCTTGTCCGATTCTCTTCTGCCCAGCCGAGCTCTCCCCTTCCTTTGAAGCTCTCAAGTGTGTTCTTGAGCATGGAAGGCAAACCTAGCTCCTAAGCTCTTAATGTAAGTGTTTTAATGTCATTTTTAGCTCTTTTTCTTCATCTCTTCACTACCAACACCTAGATTTCGTGGCTCATCAATTCCTATGGCTTATTCTCAGTGTTAAGGTTAGAACAAGAGCTAAACTCGGTTGAGACCAGTAGAGGGACCAAGGTTGTTCAAATCTACATTTTAAGGTAAAAATGTGCTTTAAGCTCATAACTTTTGATTCCCTTCAAGTTCGGCTGTGAAACTTTGGTCATAGCCTCATCTTCTTCTCCTTTTCATGTGGAATCTGTTTTAGCCATTTGGAGCAAGGATGGCCGAGATCCAAAGGAAATACCCTCTTTTAAGGCATTTTCCAAGGTAAAACCTAATAACAAGGTAGCTTGTTGAGATCTAGCTATTTCCTATGTCAATATGGTAGATCTAACACCTTTGGTGGTTTGATTCAGGTCGAAACCATCTTGAACTCTCCTTGCATTCTAAGGTGATTTTTGCCTTAAATCTTACATTAAATTACTTCTATGGTTAGATCTTTCTTGGAGACTAACTAGGCCTTGTTTCTGTTGAAAACATGTAAAACAAGCTGTGGAGAATTTTCCTTAAGGTGGCGAACTCAAACAAGGCTTTCCTAAGCTAAATCAAGGTATAAATCACGTAAACATTAACTTTGCTAAGTTAAAATGTTCTAAGCTATTTCTATATTAATTGCCGTGAGAGAACATGGTAATAAGGTCATTTTTGACCTTAAAATGTTTAAAGAAATGGCTTAGTAAATTTATCTAAGTGATTAAGTAACATAAATGTCAAATTTAAGACATTATGTGGAAGTTTGGTAATTAAATGGAAAGTGTGTGGTGAGGCCGAGAATTATAAGTGTTTTTGGGACATTTATGTGTAATTTATTTTGCAAGCCAATGTTTGTAATAAGGCCATGTATTTTAGGCCATTTTATTTATGCATTTACAAGCTTTTAATTAAGTTTAAGTAGTATAAATGCATTACCGAAAATAAATGGGGTATTAAGGGTAATTAAATTAAATTTGGGGGCTTTAGAATAATAAGGCCGAAAATTAGAGGTAAAAAAGGAGTTAAAATAAAGTTTATAAGATTTTAAAGTTTTGGGGTTAAATGGTAAGTTTTGGGTGTGGTTTGGGTGCAAACCGTAATTATTCGGAATTAATGGTCAAGGAAATATTAAGGAGGTCAACATTGACCATATGCTAGGTTTTGACCAAAATAAATAAGTTAGATAACTTATTTAAGGTTTTTATAATAAGTTATGTATTTAATGGTAATATTTTTATAACATATGTGGTAAATATGTTATTACCAAAATAAAGGGTGTACATGGTATTTTAAACACCCATGGCTATTAGGAATTTTTAGGAATTTATTTGGTGGATTTTGGAATTAAAATAAACTATATATGTATAATATATAGTTAATATGTCATTATGACACTTTGGAGAAAAATAGATGGTGGAATGGTAAATGTCAAAAGTATATGGGTTAATAAGGATATTTATAACCCTTTGGTGGAATTTGGTGATTTTAGAATTATTAAGAGAATTTATTAAGATATGTGTATAAAATATGGTTTAATGATATGGAAGAACCATATGTTATAAATAGGGCCAAATGGCAATTATAGAATAGCACAAGGGCTGTTCGGAATTTACAAAAATAACCATAGGTTATACTCTTTTATAAGTTAGAAATGTTATTTAAATGGTATAATAACATGGTAAAAAGAAAGGGGTGGTTTTGTAAATAAGGAAACCATGGTTATGGAAAAGAATAAGATTTTCTTATGGTGCCTAAGAGCAATAATAAATAGTTTTGTATAAAACTATAGGTTTAAGTTAAAGGGAATACAAATCACATAGTATGATATTAGTATATGTATAACATTACATAATGTTATGTGGTCAAAACGGAATTTAAATTAAGTTAAGGGCTATACTGAGTTTAAGAGTTGAAAGATGAATTTTAGACTAAGGTCTATAATGTTATAAATGTTATGACATGATATGGTTTATGGAATTAATATAAGGAAGGGTACTCACATAAAATAGTGTGACAAACTATAAATAAATGAGATTTATAAACTAAGGTGTTTATGGAATAACCTTAGGAGTTGTAATTATACAACATAAGATGTTACATGATATTAATTAGGATAATAATCTTAATATAAGTTGTATAATATAAAACAACTAATGAGATTAATCATCCAATAAAAGATGATAAAATGTAACATAAAATACAAGAGTTTATGAAACTCATGAGAATTACCTACGTGGTAAAAACATATACATACACAAGAATAATGTATATAAGGTGGATAAATATATTTTGGTTGAAAACCTTATGATTTAATGGTGGTGGTTATTTGGAAAAAATATGGTTACAAACTATAAGCTATGAATTTTGCTAAGATAATGGGTAATGAAATATAAAGAATTATACTGGATGATGGAAAAAATATATATATAATATAAGAATGCATGCATACATGCAACTATAGGTTACGTACCTAAACTAGATGTGGATAAGATTAAAGAAATATAAGGAATTAAACTTAACAGTTGAAATAGTTTTGACGTACGCGTTTTAAGTAACAAAGCCGACTGTTTTAGAAAACCTGTAACAAACAACTGTAGAAAACAGGGTGAACTGTCGGGGTTACTTATAATTCGGAAATACCGGATGTAGTTAGTCATGGAGACTGACTTATAGTTTTTATTACAGTTTAGAGTATACTTCTGACAAGGACGCTTGACGAGCTAACGGACTACACGGAGCGTAGGATCTTGCTGATTCATACTCCACCGTAATACAGTCAGGGTGAACGGTATGTAAGGGTTTGATCCGAGTTGTCCTAAGGTTGCTCCTTGGGCTCGGATTTGGTTGATACAACTTGTTTTTGTATGTGTCTCTGATTGTCTCTGAGGGCTTCCTCGGTTCAGACATCTGTGTGATCTGTGATAAGATTGTTTGTCTGAATGTGATAATTAATATGCATGAACTGTATATTTATAGCTGCTTATTATTTACTGTTGATGAGTTAACAGTATTGGTTCGTATATATGAACCTATATATATAAAACGAACTAGCGGCTATGGTGCTATCTTATATGAAATATAAGGAACGTAAGTAAAACGTTGTAGCACTATGATAATAACATATACATATTATCTGAGACTTTTATACGAGCATTGGCCTTTCTATACGCCGCTCTTGTATCTAGCACTGGATCCCGAGTTTACAGACTCCGGATTGGACTAATGACCTTAGTCTGCTGTGTTAGAAAATTTGGTAATGCGATGCGATGGTATATTAATTAATTAATGGAATGGAAGTAAAGCCAAGAGGAGTGGCTCTTGGTGCGCGCTGTGATCACAAAAACGATACCAGGATGTCCGCGTACGGGTCCGTAAGTATCAAGAAAATTTCCCGTGAGCTAGAATGGCTCGTTGGTCGGAGACTCTACCGTTGGAGTGGCTACTGCCGTGGGTGACCCGCCATAATATATGGGTAACTAGAGACATGTCGTTTTAACGAGACATTGTCACTAGGTATAACTGAACAACTAAAACAATTGAGACTTATACAGTGGTGTACAATACCATGGACGAGACTTAATACTTGTTTATTATTCTCGTTGTTTCGCTTTGTTGTTCATTGGTTATACTTGTGGTTATTTTACTGTGAGTTGATGGTTGGATGGAGCCTACAAGGCTAAGGTAAGTTAAATATGAAAACTGTACGCTACGGCGAATGTACATTGTACATTATATTGTTATTTCTCGATACGTTCGATATATAAATGTTGTGTGGAATATTAAATGAATGTTTGGATTGGATGGATGGTTAAATGATTATGGATATTTGGATGGTTGATAATATATATTATACATTTATGCTTCAGTTTTGATTATAACTGTAAAAAGGAAAAGCATGAAACCAATCTAATATAAGATGGTTAAAATGACAAGTGACCATTAGGGTCCAGGCCCGGCATACTCAGTGTCTATCGCTGATACTACACCATTTCAGGTTGTTGATCATTGTCGGAGCTGAAGAGCAGGAACAGGGTAATTGGAGATGTTGTATAGTAATGAAGATGGTGTATGGTCTTATGGTAAGGTTATGTATTTTTCAGGATTGGGTAGACGCTCACTGGTCGGTTTATGGATTATGGATTTTAGTATGAGTATAGGAATTTCTCGTTATCACTGCGGTTAGCAATTTGTTTGTATTGGAAGTTGGATGTAGTTTGGCTGCGTTGCTCGCATGGGCGAGTAACGGCCGGTGACACCCGAGTGAGTTTTGTAATTGTTATTTATCTTTCCGCTGCGAGACGTTTTATTTATTGCTACGTGAGGGATTATATCATGATTATGGAGAGGGGTGTTACAGGTACTTGTGATTGATAGAGTTCTTTTTCTATTCTTTTCACATGCGTACCCAATCAACAGTAGAGATGAAGAAAGAAACATTAGAATTCCCACACCAATCAGGCAATTCACTTCATACACAACTCAAAGGCATTCAACTTAACTTCAAAAAAAAAACTCAAAGGCATCCAACAGGAAAACAAGGGAAAACACAAAATAGAGGCGTAAAACTTCTTAAATGGTGACCTTCTCGCTTGCCTAATTTGGTATCATCACTTCACCTGTAAATGGACAATTAGATATCAGCTTTCCATGTCTGATATGCCCTCTTCCACCTGTAATTATATATATATATACTTCATTGAATCCAATTCAATCTAACCTGAACCTTAATATGTACCATTCCTACACACTATTTTCTGGCATTAGCGGACCAATAGAAAGATGAGTGTGGAGTACTATCTTATAATATAAATTCTTTCTTATCAACAATTTGTTTACTATATTCAAGTTACTGTGTTTATAATAGAGACCATGAAGTCCTACGATTATATATATATATATAAAAAGAACAGAGATGTAGAATTAAATTCTAAAACTTACCTTTTACTTCTCACGGCAATTCAGTTCATGTGACAATCAACCAAATTAGTCAATCAAAACCTCAATAGTCATCATAAACAAAGCAGGTCACCAGCCATTTCAGGTTCTATGCAACACTAACTGGCAACAATAACATACATGCTATGCACCTTCACTCACGATAATAAAACAACACTAATTACTTCACTCACGCTAATTATACAACCCTAATTGGCAAACAAAAAATATACATGTTATGCGTCTTCTAATCACGGCAATTATGCACCATAACTTGCGAACAATGGTCATACATGCTATGCACCTCTTTCATTTGTATTTGTGGATTTAGGGTTTCCTAGAACTTACCAGTATCAAGGAAAGAAGCAGGGGCAGTGGTTTTTGGCCCTGGTGGTCGCTGGTGCTTGTCGGAGTCGTTGGAGCAGGTTGCAGTTGGTGTTGGTTACCGAAGATAGAGCAGTCGAGCGGAACTTTAGTTCGCACGCAGCAGAGGGAGAAGAAAAGGAAGGAGGAAGAAGTGGAAAAAGGAAGAAAGAAAAGAACAAGCCCGATAAATACTAAAAGATTAGCGACAGACATCTCTGTCGCAAATCCCTCGCTAATATCATTTCAAACGTCGTTGTTTCGATTAATTTGATTTGTACCTCTGACATTGCAGCAAAACGATGTTGTTCGGCTCAAAGTTGGCGACTGACTTAATTCGTCACTAAATATAGATTTTAAAAAAAATAAGATTGTAACACCCCAACTACCACCGTACACACAACATCAAACTGCAGCGGAAATCTCAACTCATAACATTACTTAATTCAATGGTGTTACACACCGTTAACCACCCACGTGGCTAACAAGGCTAATACATGTACATTTGTATCGGTCTGATGGACTAGATTCCCGAGCAACTACACAATACGAACCTTATTCCTTTCCCAACCATTATTATACACATACATCCCCACTGTACCGAGTGCTTATAAACCAACGCCGACAACAAATTCGGTCTTACTACACCTACAGCACTTCCTCAATTTAAATGGATACCCACGTACATTCAGCTACCCCGTTCTATTCTCGAACGGCTTCCAGCTCCTTGTACCTGAAATAGAAAAGGAAGAAAAGGGTGGCCCCCGAGGGGCTCAGCACCTTTGCTGGTATGGTAATCCCGCAGCCCGCATGCTACCGGGCCACGCACAACTAATTGTCGTCTTAGCATGCGGTTGATTATATTTAAATCATGCATATAAACCATAAACACACACACATTGCATACACCCAACTATAGGGCTCCACAAACATCCAACGCATCACACTTAACAATTCAACCATTGTTTCCTTTAACCCTAGAGTGGCTCTCCTCTAACGAAGCTACTCCCTTGTTAGACGACACTTACCCATTATTCGGATTATCCTTAAACGCCCCTTATTAAAACCGAATTCATATCCATAATCCATATACTCCATACTTTAACAACTTATAACACCATAACATAGCAAGGGAATTTGCATAGCACAACCACAACACATAACACCATAAGATTGGTTCACACAAGGAACCTTCCACCATAGTTAGTATACACAGTGAGCCTAGAGATTGTTGCCAATCTCATGCTAAGCTCGTTACTTACCTCGTTACCGTCCTGTTATTTGAACGGTTAACTTAACCCCAAGGTGTGTCGGATATAGTAATCCCAAGCACACCGAAACAACATTTGTATGCCTCTGTGGCCCGACGTGAGTCAGTAAACTAGCTTTGGATAAGCTAAGGGAAGGTTGAAACCAAATTGGAATACAACCCATACATACACCAAGAGAGTCGAACCGGATATGACATCGACTCCCGTCCTCACACGCGTGGCCGAAACATGACCGGACTCCTCACCCCCCATTAGTACATATATACTTATAGTCAAGTAGTTAGAGCTCCATTATGGAACCTATCACATCCACACACCATTCGGTTTCACAATCGAGTTAAACACGCAAGGGAGGCTCACACACTTGTACACATCGACAATACACAACTAACTCACGCATAGCCGTGGTTAGAACGTTCCCAAGGTTTGGGTCGTTAACTCCAAATACCGATTTCTCAAGTGTTCCTAGTTCTGGTTAGCTAAGGTTTAACACTTATTTGAGGTTAAACGGTTTTGGAGACCACTTTCACCACATAAATGAATTACTATAAACTCATTACATGTTTTATCTTACAAGGTGGCAAACACTCAGAAAACACATTGGCATACAAGCCGGTGTAATCCGGTAGGACACAGGTTGCAAGAAAACCATACCTGTCCCCGGAGTCCATTTTACCATGTCCACTTACGTTCCTCGAACAATTCTCGAACAACTGGCACATTAAAGTTACCTTCATTAACATTGGGGTAATATGTTTGTGTAACGTCGAATGACCATAGTTAACCCCGTTTACTAGTTAAAAATCTTTACATTTTTAACATGTTTCACTCTTTCATTTTACTTCAACTTTTCACCCACCAAATTGTGACTATAACTCACCTAACATGTCCTACACAACTTATAACATCATTATCCATCAATCCCCATCATTAGACATCTTTAATAACCTAAAACCATGTTTTTATAGTGGTCCAGGACTTGGTCCTCTTCTTAAGTCCCGGACCATATGCTAACTCAAGTCTCGCCTTTTAAAATGGGGTGGTCCGGGACCTTATACAAGGCCTAAGTCCCGGACCACATCCTTATGTGACTCTCGGCCTATTTTACACCCCTGGTTCGGGACTTGAACCATGACCTAGGTCCCGGACCAAAGCTACAGACTTGGTAAAATTGCATTTTTCAAACCTTGTTGCATTATTTCTCCACCTCCATTAATTGTATAAACTTACCTAATGTTCCTAGGTATATTCTAATGTCCAAATATCATCTTTAACACTCCTAATTCCATGTTGACTTGTTACTCAATTTCCACCAAAATCTCATAACACTTGTAACATTTATATTTGGTTTCCTAAGGGGTGTTTCACCTAAATGACCACTATACCAAAATGTTTTCTCACCATCACAACATCATCTCCCAAGCATCTTCTCTTACAAAACAAATCTTCTTTTTTCACACCTTCTTGAATTCCTTTCTCAAAACCTTACCTAAACATCATTCTCTCCTTATTCATCAATCATTACCTAAACCTTATATAAACTTCTCCAAGACTTTGACATACCCTAGAAACACTCATTTGATTTCTAGAACTTCCAAGATAATGCCTAAATCCTTGTAGCACCTTAGATCACCTTAATGCATGTTTTCTTCCTTAGTGAAGCATGTATCCATTGCTAACAATTCCTAGTTCACCCAAGTTCATTTAAGCACTTAGAACTCCTTATACATTTTACAAATTTCGCCATGGGTTCTCTTAGCACATCATCTTTCCAAAACTCATAGTTTTCACACTAAACATTCAAGAACACCTAATCCATCCATCAAAACACCATCACACAACACTCACCAAATTTACACTACATCACAATAGTGCACCATTAAAATTGCTTGGCACTTAGGCCCTTAAATAGCATGGCTCTTAGGCCCTTAAATTGCATAAACCTTAAACACTGACTTTCCACAATAATAATGCCTTTGACCTGCAATACACACCAACAACACATATGCCCTTAATAAACTCCTTGAGAGCATTTCACTAGGTCATTCACCTTTGGCTCCTTAGATCATTTTAACAAGCAACATAAGCTCATTTTCTCCTAAGGCATTATACCACATTAGGTTAGTATATTTACCTCTTTCCACACAAACTTCTTTCTTGTTTCCTTATAAAACCGATAAGGTATTTGATTCCTTGTCAACCACTAAACAATATACAAGCAATGAAATGAGTATACAAGCTCCAAGCTTAAACTCATTGTAAACCCTAGGTTTACATTGTTTCAAAAGGCATTAAGATAGTTGTTTTACCTTGGTCTTTGAAGGGAATTGGAATATCTATCAAGAGAGGACTCCGCCAAGTCCTTGAAAGATTCCAAATGGAGCTAGAACAAAGCAACACAATGAGCACCATTAATGGTGATTTTCGGACATCACACAAACATGAAAGAAATGTCATTTTTCTTTGAGTTTCCTTACCTTGAAGCAAAGGAGAGCATTAATATGTGAAAAGGTGAGCTCAAGCTCCTCCCATGGAGATTCCTCTTGGCACCGAAATGGAGCTCTTGGAATTTTGAAAGGATAGAATTGAAGAGCTTGATGAGAGGAAGAGAATGGTGGTCTTAGAATTTCATTTGGCAAAGTGAGCTAGGAGATACAAGTGGTCAAAGATGGAAAATAATGGTGGTGTTGGTGTTGCTGTAGCAAACGTGAAAGAGAGGAAGAAGATGGAGTTGGAACCGTGGGAATGCAAGAAGGAAAGAGAGAATGAAGATAAGTTTGCCTTTTTAAGAGATATTATGTAATAAAGCAATAGTAACTTGCTTTATCATTAGTTTTTGTTTTGTTAACTTACAAGGTGATGACTCACCTCATAAAAACCGGCCCCCATTAGTAGTCTAGGGGTATATAGTCTTTTTGACTCATTTAATTACTTATAACATCATATGTTACAAACTAGCTTATTAAAGTTACTATTCACTAAAACAAGGCACATAGATGTGAAATTTTTGATTTCCCATTGATATAGACTCCCAAATGTGAAAATATAGTACACATATTAATTAAAGAGTAATGATGGACATTTAGCCATTCAAAACTCATTTACAAGACAATTTTTCAAAAACGTGCTTTAAGACTCCTTAAAGCACTTTTTGTGTTTTAACTTGTTTTCAAGCTTGGTTTTCTTTGGTAATTGATTTAATATGTTCATTAACATATTTATAAGGTATTGGTATGACCATTAGGTCTTATACAAATTTATCCCAAGCTTAGAGCACATTTTAGCCATATTGACCTTAAGGTATTTATTTGTGTTTTGTTTGGTTTCATCGTCTACCAAGGTCTCCTAAGGACTTAATTAGCCTTATAAAATCATAATTAAATATTATCGAGTCTTGGTAGGCTCTTTGGGCCCTAACCAAGTTCACTCCAAGCTTAGAGCACGTTTTTGCTCAAACCGTGCCTTAGTGTTTTATTGTGTTTTACCATGGATTAAATTGTACACTGATGTTTCTAAGGCACTTTTTAGCCTTTAGATGCCATATTTCAACATTTAACCAACATATCAAGGTTTGGGGTATTTCAATCTACCCCCCTTAAAAGAACTTCGTCCTCGAAGTTCATATTTCCACGCATCATTGGATTAGAATACGAGAATTACTTTCTAAATTAACTTCCATTACCAAACACTCTTTACATCCAACCTCGGACTTGACGGTCCGGGCAACATATCCACCTCGTAACATACTTACCTGGTTACCTCGGACTCAATGGTCCGGGTACCTTAACCGTATCGTACTTACATAACAACCCTTAGACTCTCATGTCTGGGTAACATAACAACAGTTAGACTCATAGGTCTGAAATAATATTTCCCACTCATACCACACAACATGCCTTAGCATGTATAACAAACAGAAATACCTTTTCCATCTCTCCATGGGCTCGAGTCCCATGTTGAGTACATATACACTGTGACCCCACAGAACCCGGTCGCGATGGACACCTTCTGGTCCCCGTTTCTTTGGGAGGTCAAAACAATCACATACATTTTTAAAATATACTATTCTCATGTCACCGGTCCGAAGACAAAGGCTCATACGTCCTCAGCTCGTGAGCAAGTACTACAAAAATATTCTTTACTAGGTTAAGTATATATAAGAGAATCCTTATTCAAAATATTAATCGACTGTTTTAGAAATACCAATTGAAGATTCTTTTTGAAAACGCAACACAACTCCAAGTCCAATTTATACTCCTTGTATCTTTCTTAACGTGGTTATTTGTGACCACTTACAGGGAGCTTCAAGAGTCATCCAACCCTGACGTGATCAGCATCAGTGTTGAACTATCTTTCCACCCCAATTTGTGTTCGACTTCCCTTGATCTCATGATGATCAAGTTTCATCTCCCACTTCATTTTCAACCAACATGTAATTCACTCATTTCCGATTTCTATCTTTTAAATCATTCTAATCATGATCATAACATCTCCAAGGGATAGAACTCTGTCTATCAATCATCATTCAAATCCAACTTAATTCAAGTACCCTAGGGAATTTAATTCTCACTAGGTTCTATGTCGGTCTCATACCCCATCATAAATCACAACACTGTATATATATATTTTTATCAAAATACAATACATGGTTTACATTTATATACTGTCGGGGTTTTGGTTCCCCGGGAGTTTATTTACTCCCCCACACCTGTACTCTCACACACAACTGTTAACCAAAATAAACACACTTATCACAATGGTATTCGCATCCTCTGCGCATAATTACCACCATCTAACCATAAATAAATGCGTATGTTTATATAACACACGCGCCAACCATCATAACAAATCATTTTTGTGCTATGCACAACATAGTTCACGTACACTTGTACGGTAAGACACACTAAGTGGCTTTGCGCTCTACCCCCCTTAAAAGGGATTACGCCCACATAATCAATCACTGAAGTGTTTTTAACTTCCACGCGGTCTGTTACGCAATGTGTTCTGGTTAGAGGATCTTAACCATATTGGCGGTTTAGTCCCTAAACCAAGAATTCTCATTGGAGTTTTTTTTTAACTCATTACCAGTTCCGGTCCTGGCCTGTAAGGCTTCTAAGCATTGATAGCTAGCCATTTATTCATATTCACAATGTATATTCGGTATCTGACGCATGGGCTCACTGGCCTCTGTTGCGCAACTCTGATAATTATAGAGCTAGTTTGCCCCATTCGTTATTGTTTCTGTATTGTACATCTCCAATGTATTACCCTAATCTTGGTATTAACAGTTTCTCAACCGACGCATGGTATCTCTTACCCTGAGCGAATTCGGTGAGTTCCAAAACTTTCCATCCACTTCTCCAATAACTTAGTGCGTAAACTGCTATGTATTTCACAATGATTGACTTGATTCCTTTCCAACTTACAGTCGGTTGAGGTTGAGCTACTACCTAATGTGTAGTGCTTCCTCGATTATTTCCCACACTTGAGGTATACTCCATACCGGAGTTGGTATTTAATGCCAGTGTAACCACTTAATGCCAGTCATGCTCCCACATTTGGTTCTGTACCAGTATCATTTCCATTAGTATGACCTTGCATTTCCAATGCACCGGTCATTATAGTATTTTAAGTTTCTTTCCACATTCACCACTATTATCATCTCCCAAATCCTAGCTATCCCACTCGATCATTACTGCGCAAGTGCAATACCAAAACACTCAGTCATACAGAGTGCAGAGGCGTAAACTCTTGACAGTAAATCTCTCATGCGATTGCAATAGGAATTCACACTATGTTTTACTGAAATCCTTATCACATATAGTTGCCATCGGCTTACTGCTTGGTTCGTTTGCTATCTCTTACTGTTGTATCCCCACTGGCATTTAACAATATTTATACAACGGTCGCTTATTGCGTACCGTACCCTTACTCATTATACAATCCTCAACTTATACTGTATCCGCTATTACATTAGCTTCCGCCATTACACTGGGTTTGGCCACTTACTTGGCTGACTTCTGAATATACTATTTTTTTTTTAGTCTTTATGTTCCTTGAGCGTTGTTCGCTACACATTTAGCATCACACACCTGTGGTGGTTGCTATCAGACTTATCACTCTTCCTGCCTACACAACTGGTACAAACATTTCCTTTCGTATTATTCTTATTCAAATCGTTCTAGGGTAATAACAACATGGTCCATCCTTCTCATATTTCTTGAGCTTAGTTCACATAACTACCGCTCCTGCGGTCTCACAATATTGAGAGGTATCCCCACTCTTAATGCAGTGGTTCGTTCTCCGCTCTTTTTCTTGTATAACATAAACTCCTGCAATCGGTCAAATTTACATAACGCATGTCATTTGTGGCTTATAAGCCTTGTTGTCACGATTCCTTCTAAGTTGTCTCTTTGGCAACTTAGGGTCCTACTGTTAAACGGGTCACCTTCAGTGTTTAATCCGGGTAATTGTTCCAAATCTAGCATTCCTGTTACATTGTTTCATCCAACAATGTTTAATCCAAACACCCTTCAAGGACTGCTCCTGGGTGTTACTAAAATATGCCATTACATTTGGCTTGCACTTATGGATAAATTCAGTAAACTACGCCTTCTTGTGTTCTTAGCTGGGTATTCGTTCCAGCTATCATGTTTTATCCCTCAGGCTTCTTAAGTCATATGTGATGTCTTTACATAACAGTCCGTGCTCTTCGCACTTCTTGACTCTATACATTTCCTTGAAATAAACTCACTAGTTCCTTTAGTCCTTTTTAACTTAGCTGGGTTCCTTTACTTTAACCTTTCGTGGTAATCCTTAGCTCTTACCTGACTTTTACTGCTGACCGTAGTACGGAGTCGACTACTTCCCGTGTTCCGGACTCTACTCGTATACATATATGGGGTATCATACTGATACATTGCTACTTACCCAACTAACCTATAAGCAGGTCTGTCAGGCCCACATGCTCCTATCGGAGTGCGGTCGTCCCACAACACAGTTGGTACACTCGTAGTGTCCGTCACACACCTAGGTGAAGTATTTTGTTGTCAACTCCCTTATATCGTCCTGCGACAATATATATTCCATGCTTCCCGAACTTAATCAAGGGAAAGTTTATCAACCGTTGTATCATTATAAACTCCATCCATTCCCTCGGGTTGCTACCCTTGGGCTACCGGTTTCCATCCGGTTATTCGAAAGCAAACTGGGTGTAAATTAGCTACTGTGTGGCACTACGGCCGGTGTAGGTCTCCTGGTTTGGTTTTAAAAGAGGTTTGAAACAAAATGGGTTTGAAAGAAAATTTGGTTTTGAAAGAAAAGAGTTCGAAATAAATCTGAGTTTGAAAGAAAAATTCTCATGGTTTCACAACATCTTCTTGCCTTAACCAAGTCTAGCTTCTTGCTGACTGGTGTATTCCCATTTACAAAGGTTAGGCTGTTAAGCCCTCCCACAGTTATGATGATCTCTTTTAACTCCATGGTGCTTTACCAAGCACTAGTAGTTGCTAAAACTTCCCGAACAGCCCTGTTATAGCAGCACTTGCCATGGCAAGTGCGCCATGCTAACTGGCTATCGGTTAAACACACACACCAGTTGTGTCTTTTTCTTACCCGCACTGTCATCAGTGGCCTTGTTGGCCCTTATCTGATCTTACCGTCATGACAATAAATCTTCTGGGTACTTCTCACTGTCTCCCCATGATAACCATTAACTAGGGTGTTCCTCATTGTGGGAGTCCCCTTTTGCTTAGCATAGTATTTTCTTCCTACCTTGTTCCTCGCATTTGTCGTGGTTACTGAGACTTGTCTCTTGTTTGGATACTACGTTGTAGTTCCTTCGTCGGTTGGTATACCGTTAGTGTCAATATTTAATATTTGTAGTCCCGCAGACACTTGTCTCGGGATTCATTACTTCACTTCTTGCCTGTTGCACTATTGGTGCGTTGCAAACTGGTTGTTCTCGACTGCTTGGCATGTCGACCCAGGTTGCCGGAAATTTCATTCTTCTACATATAGGGTTCTTCAATTCCCCGCTATTAAATGCGGTTATCCTTGTTTAGATGGGAGCCGTCTCCGGGATTCCCACTTTTCAGGATCTACCGTGTGACAGGTTCTCCGTACTCACAGGAGTACTTAATAACAACCAGATCGGGTTTCCCGAGTATGAGAGGACTTTCATCTCTCTGGCGTTCTTTCCCAAGTCATAAAACAGGGATTGTGGAGGGCGGGAAGGATATAGTAGGTTTCCAGTATTCACTGGTAGTTCCCAACTAGCGTATCACTCACGCTATCACTCAACCCTTAACCCAAAGTACTAAAAATCTTAACTCGGTACTTCCTAAGCTCGGTAATTCAGTCATCAGAGCGATACTTCGCTCTGATACCACTTTTTGTAACACCCCAACTACCACCGTACACACAACATCAAACTGCAGCGGAAATCTCAACTCATAACATTACTTAATTCAATGGTGTTACACGCCGTTAACCACCCACGTGGCTAACAAGGCTAATACATGTACATTTGTATCGGTCTGATGGACTAGATTCCCGAGCAACTACACAATACGAACCTTATTCCTTTCCCAACCATTATTATACACATACATCCCCACTGTACCGAGTGCTTATAAACCAACGCCGACAACAAATTCGGTCTTACTACACCTACAGCACTTCCTCAATTTAAATGGCTACCCACGTACATTCAGCTACCCCGTTCTATTCTCGAACGGCTTCCAGCTCCTTGTACCTGAAATAGAAAAGGAAGAAAAGGGTGGCCCCCAAGGGGCTCAGCACCTTTGCTGGTATGGTAATCCCGCAGCCCGCATGCTACCGGGCCACGCACAACTAATTGTCGTCTTAGCATGCGGTTGATTATATTTAAATCATGCATATAAACCATAAACACACAACACATTGCATACACCCAACTATAGGGCTCCACAAACATCCAACGCATCACACTTAACAATTCAACCATTGTTTCCTTTAACCCTAGAGTGGCTCTCCTCTAACGAAGCTACTCCCTTGTTAGACGACACGTACCCATTATTCGGATTATCCTTAAACGCCCCTTATTAAAACCGGAATTCATATCCATAATCCATATACTCCATACTTTAACAACTTATAACACCATAACATAGCAAGGGAATTTGCATAGCACAACCACAACACATAACACCATAAGATTGGTTCACACAAGGAACCTTCCACCATAGTTAGTATACACAGTGAGCCTAGAGATTGTTGCCAATCTCATGCTAAGCTCGTTACTTACCTCGTTACCGTCCTGTTATTTGAACGGTTAACTTAACCCCAAGGTGTGTCGGATATAGTAATCCCAAGCACACCGAAACAACATTTGTATGCCCTTGTGGCCCGACGTGAGTCAGTAAACTAGCTTTGGATAAGCTAAGGGAAGGTTGAAACCAAATTGGAATACAACCCATACATACACCAAGAGAGTCGAACCGGATATGACATCGACTCCCGTCCTCACACGCGTGGCCGGAACATGACCGGACTCCTCACCCCCATTAGTACATATATACTTATAGTCAAGTAGTTAGAGCTCCATTATGGAACCTATCACATCCACACACCATTCGGTTTCACAACCGAGTTAAACACGCAAGGGAGGCTCACACACTTGTACACATCGACAATACACAACTAACTCACGCATAGCCGTGGTTAGAACGTTCCCAAGGTTTGGGTTGTTAACTCCAAATACCGATTTCTCAAGTGTTCCTAGTTCTGGTTAGCTAAGGTTTAACACTTATTTGAGGTTAAACGGTTTCGGAGACCACTTTCGCCACATAAATGAATTACTATAAACTCATTACATGTTTTATCTTACAAGGTGGCAAACACTCAGAAAACACATTGGCATACAAGCCGGTGTAATCCGGTAGGACACAGGTTGCAAGAAAACCATACCTGTCCCCGGAGTCCATTTTACCATGTCCACTTACGTTCCTCGAACAATTCTCGAACATCTGGCACATTAAAGTTACCTTCATTAACATTGGGGTAATATGTTTGTGTAACGTCGAATGACCATAGTTAACCCCGTTTACTAGTTAAAAATCTTTACATTTTTAACATGTTTCACTCTTTCATTTTACTTCAACTTTTCACCCACCAAATTGTGACTATAACTCACCTAACATGTCCTACACAACCTTATAACATCATTATCCATCAATCCCCATCATTAGACATCTTTTAATAACCTAAAACCATGTTTTTATAGTGGTCCGGGACTTGGTCCTCTTCTTAAGTCCCGGACCATATGCTAACTCAAGTCTCGGCCTTTTAAAATGGGGTGGTCCGGGACCTTATACAAGGCCTAAGTCCCGGACCACATCCTTATGTGACTCTCGGCCTATTTACACCCTGGTCCGGGACTTGAACCATGACCTAGGTCCCGGACCAAAGCTACAGACTTGGTAAAATTGCATTTTTCAAACCTTGTTGCATTATTTCTCCACCTCCATTAATTGTATAAACTTACCTAATGTTCCTAGGTATATTCTAATGTCCAAATATCATCTTTAACACTCCTAATTCCATGTTTGACTTGTTACTCATTTCCACCCAAAATCTCATAACACTTGTAACATTTACATTTGGTTTCCTAAGGGGTGTTTCACCTAAATGACCACTATACCAAAATGTTTTCTCACCATCACAACATCATCTCCCAAGCATCTCTCTTACAAAACAAATCTTCTTTTTCACACCTTCTTGAATTCCTTTCTCAAAACCTTACCTAAACATCATTCTCCTTATTCATCAATCATTACCTAAACCTTATATAAACTTCTCCAAGACTTTGACACACCCTAGAAACACTCATTTGATTTCTAGAACTTCCAAGATAATGCCTAAATTGTAGCACCTTAGAACACCTTAATGCATGTTTTCTTCCTTAGTGAAGCATGTATCCATTGCTAACAATTCCTAGTTCACCCAAGTTCATTTAAGCACTTAGAACTCCTTAACATTTTACAAATTTCGCCATGGGTTCTCTTAGCACATCATCTTTCCAAAACTCATAGTTTTCACCACTAAACATTCAAGAACACCTAAATCCATCAAAAACACCATCACACACAAGACTTCACCAAATTTACACTACATCACAAATAGTGCACCATTAAAATTGCTTGGCACTTAGGCCCTTAAATAGCATGGCTCTTAGGCCCTTAAATTGCATAAACCTTAAACACTGAATTTCCCACAATAATAATGCCTTTGACCTGCAAATACACCCACAACACATATGCCCTTAATAAACTCCTTGAGAGCATTTCACTAGGTCATTCACCTTTGGCTCCTTAGATCATTTTAACAAGCAACATAAGCTCATTTCTCCTAAGGCATTATACCACATTAGGTTAGTATATTTACCTCTTTTCCACACAAACTTCTTTCTTGTTTCCTTATAAAACCGATAAGGTATTTGATTCCTTGTCAACCACTAAACAATATACAAGCAATGAAATGAGTATACAAGCTCCAAGCTTAAACTCATTGTAAACCCTAGGTTTACATTGTTTCAAAAGGCATTAAGATAGTTGTTTTACCTTGGTCTTTGAAGGGAATCGGAAAATCTATCAAGAGAGGACTCCACCAAGTCCTTGAAAGATTCCAAATGGAGCTAGAACAAAGCAACACAATGAGCACCATTAATGGTGATTTTTGGACATCACACAAACATGAAAGAAATGTCATTTTTCTTTGAGTTTCCTTACCTTGAAGCAAAGGAGAGCATTAATATGTGAAAAGGTGAGCTCAAGCTCCTCCCATGGAGATTCCTCTTGGCACCGAAATGGAGCTCTTGGAATTTTGAAAGGATAGAATTGAAGAGCTTGATGAGGAAGAGAATGGTGGTCTTAGAATTTCATTTGGCCAAGTGAGCTAGGAGATACAAGTGGTCAAAGATGGAAAATGGTGGTGTTGGTGTTGCTGTAGCAAACGTGAAAGAGAGGAAGATGGAGTTGGAACCGTGGGAATTATGCAAGAAGGAAGAGAGAATGAAGATAAGTTTGCCTTTTTAAGAGATATTATGTAATAAAGCAATAGTAACTTGCTTTATCATTAGTTATTTGTTTTGTTAACTTACAAGGTGATGACTCACCTCATAAAACCGGCCCCCATTAGTATAGGGTATAATAGTCTTTATTGACTCATTTAATTACTTATAACATCATATGTTACAAACTAGCTTATTAAAGTTACTATTCACTAAACAAGGCACATAGATGTGAAATTTTGATTTCCCATTGATATAGACTCCCAATGTGAAACTATATAGTACACATATTAATTAAAGAGTAATGATGGACATTTAGCCATTCAAAACTCATTTACAAGACAATTTTTCAAAAACGTGCTTTAAGACTCCTTAAAGCACTTTTTGTGTTTTAACTTGTTTTCAAGCTTGGTTTTTTTGGTAATTGATTTAATATGTTCATTAACATATTTATAAGGTATTGGTATGACCATTAGGTCTTATACAAATTTATCCCAAGCTTAGAGCACATTTTAGCCCATATTGACCTTAAGGTTTTATTTGTGTTTTGTTTGGTTTCATCTCGTCTACCAAGGTTTCCTAAGGACTTAATTAGCCTTATAAAATCATAATTAAATATTATCGAGTCTTGGTAGGCTCTTTGGGTCCTAACCAAGTTCACTCCAAGCTTAGAGCACGTTTTTGCTCAAACCGTGCCTTAGTGTTTTATTGTGTTTTACCATGGATTAAATTGTACACTGATGTTTCTAAGGCACTTTTTAGCCTTTAGATGCCATATTTCAACATTTAACCAACATATCAAGGTTTGGGGTATTTCAAAGATTCCCCAGGAATTAGCGATAGAATGGTGTCCGTCACTAATTTGTCACGTACTCTGGTGTCAATTTGTAATTTTTGCGCGCCACAATTCCCACTACGAGTCCGTCGCTAATCCGTTGCCAGTCCGTCGCTAATCGAGGAGTTGATTGTCCATCGCTAATCCGTCGCTAGTCCGTCACTAATTAGCGATGGAAAAATGTTCGTCGCTAATTCCGTCTCTAAACTAGTGTTTTCTAGTAGTGGAAGTTTTACTCAATAATGTCAAAGTATGAGAGTCTGGCTGCATACATTGGCACAGAAACATCGAAGTAGAGAGTCTGGCTGGCAACAAGACTCTGTCTGCAAGGCGGGAAAGCTGGATGCCAAAACTTAAACAACGTGGTTGAGGAGTTGCCCAATGTTCAGCATTCATATTCCCCACACTAGTAGAAAAAAGATTTTAAATGATGACGTTTAAACCACAGTTAAATGAAAAACTATGGTTTAAAGTTTATAAACCACAGTTTCCAAGGCAACAGTCATTTATAGTACACGCCGAAGTGAATGAACCACGGTTTTTGGAGAACTGTGGTATATAGGTTACTTATAAACCACGGTTCCTCGGGCAACCTTCATTTATACTACATGCCTTAGTATATAATTATCGTTTACATCAATAAAGAGAGTCTCATTATTGCTTAAAGACTAAAGTCTTGTTTACACTTCCATTCCAGAGTCTTACAGTCAGGCCTTTACACAAGAGTCTGCCTAAGTCAACCCCACTGATCCTACATGTGGTATCAGAGCTTTGTTGGCTGAGGAGTTACCCACATTCAGAAGCCACATTCCTCCACTCATGAGTTACAAATTTAAGGAAGACATGGCTAGTTTATTGATATCAGTGAGCTGTCATCTTAGGCCTATAAATATAGATTTGCTACATCATTTCGAGTGTGGGGATTCTAGAGCTTAGAGAATGAAATACTAGAGCATACAGGGGCGTATCCAAGGGGGTACACGTGGGGTCACGTGACCCCACGTTTTTCAAAAAATTTAGAGATTCCTATATGTATAATAATTAGAGTTTATATGTATATAGTATAGTGACCCCATATATTATAGAGTTGTTGGTGGTGTAGTGGTAAGGACTAAATGCATTTAACAAATTATCTTGGGTTCAAATCCAACTATGAGCAAATATGTTGAAATTTTTTTTCTTCAAAGAATAGTGACCCCATATAATTTATATTCTGGCTCCGCCCCTGAGAGCATAGATAGAGAGAGAATAATTTAAGACTTCAGCGAGAGTTGCATTATCTTTAGAACTTAGTGGTTGTATAGATTTTGTCTGTCCATGAAGAAAAAACTCTATAATAATTATTTACATATATAAAGAGACTTGCATGTGTGTAATGTCATCCGTTCAAGAGTCTTGCAGTCAGGCCTTTGTATAACAAGAAGAGCCCAAGACCGATCCTACATGAAGTCTAGCTAGGAATAAATAGTCTGTAGACGGCATGTATAGGCATAAAGTAAAAGTGAATAACAAACATGTGGCCGGAGATCAGAACTTATGATGAGAAACGTATGGTCAACGTACCACTGCTATCCCAATCAAGTTGGAGTCTAGGTTACGCTTCATTAGGTTGACTTTGTGTTTTTCTTTGATAGGCAGCTACTATTAAACTTTTCCAAGGAGCAAGCAAGAGATCAACTATATAAAGACAAGTGAGAAGGAGATTAGCTTGCTAGCTCTTTTATTTAAAGCGTGACGAATAGTATGTTTTATTCGATATATGTTTATATAAATTAATTAAACAAGATAATGTTTTTTTATAGATCATTGGTGGTGGTGGATTATATACGTTAAAAATTAAATGTTTTTAGAAGTTTGTCTAATAGTGTTTAGAAGTTGATACGACTGACTAGTTATTAGTAACATTAAAAGCTAGCATACCGAATTGACAATTTGCCATCAAGCAAAGTCAAAGTAGTATACTGATATTCATGTTGATCGGATGATCAACATTGATATGATAGGACGATTATATGCTACTACTATACCAAAGCATGCATATAACAACATGACAAAATTAACTTTATCTCTCCACATTGACTATTGTTTTTTGTATTATCTGTACTGTTCTCTTGAAAACCGCCAGAGATGCATGCGAAGCTTCCGTGTACCATCCTTATAAAGTTATAGGAGCAGCTAGGTATCATTTCTTTTTATAGCGTGGTTTACGCCATAGCTCATGCTTTTTTTCGTTTTCACGAATATATCTAGCACATATTATAATATATAGGCAGAGTAGAGCAGAAATAATTGACCAGTTAGGGCGGTGTATGATTTTGTTTTCATTTATCCTTCCGTTTTTCTTCTCCGCACGGCGCGGGTTCGGCATATAAATAGAGAGGTACCACCCACTTCAAACTTCATAAACAGAATCATCAAACCAAAGAGCTAATACTTCAAAACTCTTTCTTCTATCATTCATCTGTGGGCTTTAAGATCTGAGAAGAGGAAGATAAAGAGCTAGAGAGGAACAAATTAAGAAAAGAAAGAACATCATCAATATATCAGTGGTATTAGTTACTATGGAGGGTTTAAAATGTATTTGGGTGGTTGCAGTCATCATCTCAAGCATGACCGTAGCTTCCAATGGAGCAAAAGCACCTTTCCGTCCATTTTCTGATCTCAAGAACAATCTTGTTGTTGAGGCCACAGCTTCTAAAGATGGAGGTATTTACACTATTACATATACTTAGCTACCCTGTGAATGTGCTGTGCTTCATATATAAAGTTAATACTACAGGTTTTAATGAATTTGAAGTTCACCCTTTTGATGAATCATTGTTCATATATATTGTATGTGTGTAGATTTAGTGGCCGGAGTTGACGAAATAAAACTGAAATGGGGACCTTCAAAGAACGCAACAACATCGGAAGACTACAAAACGGTGAAGCTGAAGCTATGCTACACACCAATTAGCCAAGAAGACAGGCCATGGAGGAAGACCAATCTGGAAAACCTAGCAAAGGACAAAACCTGCCAGTTTGTAATCTTAGAGTCTGACTACAAGGTATCATCTCAGCAGAACGCCACTTACAAGATCGAGAAGGATGTGCCTGGTGCCGTCTACTTCATTAGGGGCTACATCTTAGACTCTGCCGGCAAGGAGTTGGCTTACGGTCAAACTTCACCTCAAAAGCCCTTCACTATCATTGGGATTACTGGCAGAAGCACCTCCATTGATGTTACTTCTGGTGTTTTCTCCGCTTTCTCAGTTTTGTCTCTTGGTTTCTTCTTTTACTTGGAGAAACGCAAGGCCAAGAAAGATGCAGCTGCGTCAGCAACTACCTAACCTAACTAGCTGAAACGCATGGCAAGGGGCCATGAATTAATCATCCTAGATCTCATCTCATCTCATCTCATCTTTTGATGATCAATTGAGTTATTATACATCTATACATACACGCTTATTAAATCTTATAATTAATTTACTACGTACGCAGCGGCAGCGTTGTATGTCTAAATTAATCAACATTAATTAATTTGAGCTTTTGAATATTGCTTGCTTGCTCCGTTTTTATCGATCTCGTACTAGTACTGTATAAGTTGACTTTAGGAACCTTCCTCCAATTCGAATTTACAGATTCAACTTATAAATCTGCACAGACGTCAGAGATCAAGAGGCGATTATTAATTTAAGTGAGGTTGGTCCCAATTTGAATACACGTACGTAACACTAATTACTAAATTAAGCAACTAAATTCGAGGACTGATAAAGATGAATAGGTTGACTCGAGAGAAGGATGGGATTGCATTTAGCTAGCTAGCCAGGATATTGTCCATCTTTTCCATCTAATTAATTAATTAACTCTTCTCCTCTCCCGTCATTTATCCGATCCTATCTAGCAGGATCAAAATGGATTGGGTAGATTCAAGACTTTTTGGACTCTATAATCCAAATTAGTTTAGGGCATTGTTTTAGGGTAATCAAAGAAGAAATCAGATTATGTGTTTTCTAACGGTTTGTTTCGTCAGTTTTTTTAACCTAATCTCACTGACTTGATTCCTTACCTCGACTAGGGAATGAAATTTCTATACTTTAACCGGTGACATGCGGTCATTGACCGGTGATCAACAATCATTGATCACTGATCAGTTGGATGTTAACGGGCAATTGATAGTCGTTGACCGGTAACCGGTGTTAATCATTGATTTACGAACGTTCATCATTTATTTAAATCTCATTCCCCCACATAAACAATAAAAAAATATCAAAAAAATTATTTTTCATACATTTTTCAATTTCATTCTATTTTCCCGTTCAAACAAAACACCCCTTTGCTATAATCCGGCCCAGAATATAGCAATCCGGCCAGTCCAAATCTAACCATACCAAACTCGCGATTTTAACAAGTTTGAAAAAAGGTCAGACAATTAGGGATAGTTCGCTCGCTGCGAACAAAAGCTACAATTACTAGCTTTTCCATTAAGTCTCCTGTGGTTAACAAATGGTGAGTGGCCAACTGTACTATGGTAAAATATGAAGCAATTAGAAGTTGACATGTGTCCAGTACTTTTAGCAGAAAAGAACTTAATCTAGTACTCGCGGGCAAAGAACGGCCCCTTAGTTATACTCCTCGATCGTTGAGGTGCAAATATTCCCCCCTTACAACTTTTCCCTTCAATTAAGCTAAGCGTGCCAATAGATAGATACATAATCAACAAACTTGAAAAACAAAGAGTTAACCCTACATTTTGAATGCCAGTGCCCAATATATTAGATTATATATATAGACGATGTTAGATCCTAAAGCTTCAAAAGCAGTAGGCCTGGCAAGTTTGAGCAATGACGGATCCAATGAATGACAGTAAAAGTTCTAGTCGGCCTTGGAAAATTAAGCAGCTGGGCCGTGGATCGGAAGATGACGATAGCTAGGAATCAAGGACGAATGTAAATGAGGAGGGCCTTACGTGAAGCCTATCATATTTTTTTGGGAAAATTCACGATATACCCATGTTTTCTTTCGTAATTCATAATATACCCATGTGTTTTTCGTAATTCAACTTTAAACATGCTTAAATATTGTCCAAAATTGATGAAACTTTACATGGACGATGCTAAAGTGTTATATTTTGTCCAATATCAAATATGAAGTTTTTTAAGCTCACATGTGACCTGTGGGACCCAATGAATATGCCACATGTTCATTGGGTCCCACAAGTCACATGTGAGCTTAAAAAACTTCAAATTTGGAATTGGACCAAAATATAACCCTTTAGCATCGTCCATGTAAAGTTTCATCAATTTTGGACAACATTTAAGCATGTTTAAAGTTGAATTACAAAAACCACAGGGGTATATTGTGATTTACGAAAGAAAACAGGGGTATATCGTGAATTTTCCCTATTTTTTTTTATAATTGACTTGAAGCGTATAACATAGTATGGCAATTTTAGATGGATATCCGTTAACCTTATCCATCCGATTTAAATAAACGGATGAAAACTTGAAATATACGGATGACAGATCAGGTGACGGATGATCGAGTGACAGAATGGATC
>CM041777.1:57080191-57102107 GCA_023374045.1 Limonium bicolor
CCATCATTATTATACAAAGATAACATTAATTAATATATATTTTATCCCTTGGCCGGTCTCATCGAATCATTGTGTATACAAATATTTTCTTAGCATTTATCAGTTTACACAGCTTGACTTATTGATTAACGTGAAGGTTATACACGCTTGAAAACAATAAACTAAGTTCTTGAAGTCAATTTTACAAATTCATTTAACCTTTATTTTTTACGTATACACGACAATTTAAAAACGTTTCCACTAATAACTAAAAACATTTACACAACCTTCTATAATCGTTTCCATCATTATAATGGAAAAGATGACACTAAATTTTATATATTTTTTATTTGTCGTTCATATCGATTCATTGTGAAAAAGATTATTTTCTTACTTTTTATCAGTTTAAAGAGCTTAACTTATTGATAAACATGAAAGCTATAAACATTTGGAAACAATAAACTAAGTTGTTGGAGTCAATTTTACGTATTCATTTAACCTTGGTTTTTACGTATCCATGATGATTTATAAACATTTCCACTGATGATTAGAAACATATACACATCCTTCTATAATAGTTTCCATCACTTTATTAAAAAGGATGACACGACTGTTATATATCTTTTCTCTTGGCCGTTCTCATCGAGTCATTATGCACAAAAAATATATATATTTTTATCATTTATCAGTTTGCAAAGCTTGATTGATTGATAAACTTAAAGGCTATAAACGTTTGAAAACGATAAACTTAATTGTTGGAGTCGATTTTACGTATTCATTTAACCTTGGTTTTATGTATCCATGATGATTTATAAACGTTTCCACTGATGATTAGAAACATATACACATCCTTCTATAATCATTTCCATCACTTTATTAAAAAGGATGACAAGACTGTTATATATCTTTTCCCTTGGCTGTTCTCATCGAGTCATTATGCACAAAAAATATTTTTTTATCATTTATCAGTTTGCAAAGCTTGATTGATTGATAAACCTAAAGGCTATAAACGTTTGAAAACGATAAACTTAATTGTTGGAGTCGATTTTACGTATTCATTTAACCTTGGTTTTTACGTATCCATGATGATTTATAAACGTTTCCACTGATGATTAGAAACATATACACATCTTTCTATAATCGTTTCCATCACTTTATTAAAAAGGATGACACGACTGTTATATATCTTTTCCCTTGGCCGTTCTCATCTAGTCATTATGCACAAAAAAATATATTTGTTTATCATTTATCAGTTTACAAAGCTTGACTGATTGATAAACCTGAAGGCTATAAACGTTTGAAAACGATAAACTTAGTTGTTGGAGTCGATTTTACGTATTCATTTAACCTTGGTTTTTACGTATCCATGATGATTTATAAACATTTCCACTGATGATTAGAAACATATACACATCCTTCTATAATAGTTTCCATCACTTTATTAAAAAGGATGACACGACTGTTATATATCTTTTCCCTTGGCCGTTCTCATCGAGTCATTATGCACAAAAAATATATATATTTTTATCATTTATCAGTTTGCAAAGCTTGATTGATTGATAAACCTAAAGGCTATAAACGTTTGAAAACGATAAACTTAATTGTTGGAGTCGATTTTACGTATTCATTTAACCTTGGTTTTTATGTATCCATGATGATTTATAAACGTTTCCACTGATGATTAGAAACATATACACATCTTTCTATAATTGTTTCCATCACTTTATTAAAAAGGATGACACGACTGTTATATATCTTTTCCCTTGGCCGTTCTCATCGACTCATTATGCACAAAAAAATATATTGTTTATCATTTATGAGTTTGTTAAGCTTGATTGATTGATAAACGTGAATGCTATAAACGTTTGAAAACGATAAACTTAATTGTTGGAGTCGATTTTACGTATTTATTTAACCTTAGTTTTTACGTATCCACGATGATTTATAAATGATTCCACTGATGATTAAAATATATACACATCCTTCTATAATCGTTTCCATCACTTTATTAAAAAGGATGACACGACTGTTGTATATCTTTTCCTTTGACCGTTCTCATCAAGTCATATGCACAAATATATATTGTTATCATTTATCAGGTTGTAAAGCTTGATTGATGATAAACCTGAAGACTATAAACGTTTGAAAATGATAAACTTAATTGTTGGAGTCGATTTTACGTATTCTTCTGATGTTATATATCTAATTCCTTGATCGTTCTTATCAAGTCATAATGTATATAAATCATGGTATATACTCATATATATATATATATCATCATAATCACTTTTTAAATTTATAAACAATATAAATATTACCTTTATATTTTTAAATTTGTAATATTTAAAAAAATATTATTTAGTAGATTAAGACATGTATTATTAATTGATATATACTTAATTATGTATATATTTATAAACAACA
The DNA here is from genome assembly GCA_023374045.1 of Limonium bicolor. Taxonomy (NCBI): domain Eukaryota; kingdom Viridiplantae; phylum Streptophyta; class Magnoliopsida; order Caryophyllales; family Plumbaginaceae; genus Limonium; species Limonium bicolor. The sequence continues at coordinate 57,082,595 of CM041777.1, forward strand.
GATATTATAAGATTAAATAATTATTATACAATATCCATATGTACTTACATACTCATTTAAGATACTGTACTGGAAAAGTTATAAAAATACCCGTGTGGTTTCCCTGCTACAAAAAAAAAAAAGAAAAGGAGAGTTCCGTCGGCGATGGAGATTTGGTGTCCTTCACCAAATCCTCTCTCGGAAGACATACCAGAAATTATGTTCTCTTGGTGGGGTTTTTTTTTTTTTGAAAACATAACGATACTTCATTCAAATTAACGCATGACAGAGTCAAAGTTTGTGCCAGATACAACTAATTCCTTTCCCAATTCTCTCCCTTTCATAGCCATCAAAATGTGCCTCAAATTTCCTCTCTACCCACAAAACCCCATTCATTACTTTTTTGAACAAAAGTTTCAGCCATCTCACATCTACTAGCTCTTTTTTTGCCTCGTAACAAATAAAACCTCCCTTATTGAAAATTTATCATTTGAAGGCAATCAGACAGGATGACAACTTTCTCTTTCCTCAACTTCCATGCCAGCCGTAACCCCACCAACACCGCTGTTGCTTCCACCACCGCCGGTGAACTAGCCCTCTTTCCTCCATCATATACCGCCGCCTCTACCTTCCATTCTTCGCCATAGCACACTGCCCCAACACCATAATCTCCATTCTCCAGCCAGTTCCGTCAACCTTTATGACAGTCAGATCTTTTGTCGCCAGACCCTCCCCTTCTTTTCCTCCTTGTCGGCCCTTGAATCCACCGCCTCTGTCTTCTTCACTGTTCCGAGGAAGCTCCATGCCATATCCCATCCCCGGATGATAGAGACAAAATCGTTTACAAAAATGTTTTCTTAAATTAAGAATGTTGCTCTGGAGAATATTTCTTCTTGAAGCTCTCAAATGTGCCTCTGTTCTGGATGCTAATTAACAAAACATACCGGGAAATTATGTTCTTCCTGATAGCGTATTTTTAAAGAGCTCATGTGCAAGACTCCAGAACAACCATAACAATAATAAAAATATTTCAAACAAAGAAACGTTAACAAAAATCTTTTCAACATTTTTTGAAAGATTTTTAACTTTCATTTCTCTATCATTTCACTAATTGTATTTATCTAATATATACGTGGTTTTAGTCATAATTAATTATAGCTCGAACTTTAATGCAGTTAAAGATTTTCAAATACAATATTATGGAAATAAATTATGCGGCGTCTTTTAAATTGTAAAAATTTTAAATATTTGAGTTAATGTTTTGTATAATATAAATTATTATTTTTAATTTATTCAGTCTGATTTCCTATGACAAATATTATTATATTATAGAAAGATTATTGTAGTCATATATATACACCACAGTCATATAAACTTTATGTAATTGAGAACTTATTTATTATAAGATATATGTTCAGTATCATTTAAGAAGAGAAAAAACATTAAAATAAAAAAAATCACGCTATAATATATCCTGCATTCATTAAGAACAAAAAACATACTAGCGGGACGGATATTTCTGCGGGTCATAAAATCCAACCTCTAGTCTTTCTCCAAAAAAAAAAAAAAAAAAACTCAAATTCAGTCGCCATCAGGCCCATCACCCATATTGTTTTTTGTTCATTCACGAAATTCTTGCTCCCTCCGTCCTGAATTGACCGTCCTGTTTGCTTTATGACACGTTTTTCACTTCAATATTAAACATATAAGATAAAACAATTTTATAAAATAAATTTTGTAATAATAGTTTAACATGTAAGAAATCATATGCAAAACTTAAATTTTAAAATTATTTTATCTTACATATTAAAAATTAAAGTCAACAACATGTCCAAATAGTAAACAGACGGTCAATTTAGGACGGAGGGAGTAGTAAACTTTGTAGTGACGGGATCGGTAAAGGCAAAAAATGCTTTATAAAGGATTAAAATTTAACCGTAATTAAATTATTAGTATCAATGGTTCAGATTAATTAAAAGAATAAAAACAAGGAAATTTCATGAAATGTCACTATATTTTTGGCTAATTCATGAAATGCCACTAAAAAAGTCATAAAATGTCATTATATTTTCCAAAAAGTCCATGAAATACCACTATAGATAAAAAAAACAAAAATACCCCTACTAGTTAACAAAGTACTTTTAAAGTTCACAATTTGCCGCTAAGTGTATGGATCATATATTAGTATATACATGGCATATATATTTTTGAAGCAATGGCTAACATTAATCTGTATCTAAAACTTAAGCTAATAAGGGATTATTAGTCGTACATATACATTATAATCTGTAAAATTTTAGCCAACCCAATATATACTTAGCTTCATTAAAGAAAATTGATTTCTTGAAGTAAGCAATAAATATTGAGTATTTTTGTGTATTAACAATTTACATTCGTGGCAAATATTACATAAGTCAGTGGCATATATATTTGTACACACATGTCATATATTTTTTAATGTCTATGGTTAACATTTGTCTGTATCTAAAACTTGACCTAATAGCCGTACATGTACAGTATAAGGTGTAAAATTTTATTCAATATACACATAGCGTCATTAAAGATGATTGATTTGTTGAATTAATCAATGAATATTAAGTAGTTTTTGTATATTAATGACCCTAAACCCTATACCACAAACCCTAAAAATGCCTTCGGCGTTTTTAGCTTTCCTATGGTTTAGGGTGTGTAATGTACGGTAATGTTTTTTGAAGTTTTATACTTTATAATGTTGCCACTGACTTGATACGTTTTTAAGGTTTGTGGTTAGGATTTAGGATCGTTAGACCCAATGATATCATATTTTCGTTAATATTTTAAAATTATATAGTTTATTTTGTTATAGATTTAAATTAATTTATTAAACTCATATAATCAATTTAATATTATAGACATTATTTTAATTAGCATTTTAATTAGTATTTTCAGTTGTCCCTGTACATATTAGGAGATGTACCGGAGTGAACATGCAAAATTAATTACATGAATAAAACATTCTAATCTAAACCATTCATCATAATATGTTAGATCCAAGGGTTAATATAAAAGCCTTTACATTTTTGCTATCGATGCCCACTTTTGTACAGAGTTCTTTCCCAATGTCCTACCAATGAATTAAGGGAAAATTCACGATATACCCCTGTTTTCTTTCGTAATTCACAATATACCCCTGTGATTTTAGTAATTTAACTTTAAACATGTTTAAATGTTGTCCAAAATTGATAAAACTTTACATGGACGATGCTAAAGTGTTATATTTTGGTCCAATATCAAATTTGAAGCTTTTTAAGCTCACATGTGACCTGTGGGACCCAATGAATATGTGACTGTTCATTAGGTCCCATAGGTCACATGTGAGCTTAAAAAACTTCAAATTTGATATTGGACCAAAATATAACACTTTAGCATCGTCCATGTAAAGTTTCATCAATTTTGGACAACATTTAAATATATTTAAAGTTAAATTACTAAAATCACAGGGATATATTGTGAATTACGAAAGAAAACAAGGGTATCTCGTGAATTTTCCCATGAATTAATTGTAACTTCATTCTGAGTCCATTACAATCATACCGGATCCTGTGGTTATATAACCTATGTTGTTCCGTTGTTCTGTTCTGTTGGGTAGTAAACGTGCAAACGGCATCCAGTTTAATCTCTTCGGATTCATCGACCTCGCCCAAAATGGCATTACGAGATAGGGACGATAAGGTTCCTCAATTTCTGAAAGACGTGAACAACCCTTCAATCCCGAGCGGAGCGGCGCTATCTTCGCTTTGCTAAGGCAAGGTCCTCAAGTTCTATCTGTACGTACTCATAAGAATAGTGGCACTTATCGTACTCGTACCAATTTCTAGTTCTCTGTCGACTTCTCATCGCCTCCAGATAATTCAGTTTGGATGTTTCTATCTGAAGCATATATTCTCTTTGTCGCAACACAGTATCGAGCTGGCCTATGGATTTTTATTGGAAAATGTGTGGCCTGGTGTTGTGATTAAATTGCCAATTGAAACAATCAGACTCGTCAATGTGGCTGCGGTACACTCCGTTTCAGCCTATCCTTTTCTTGCACAATTTGCTGCGTAGTGCGAAACCCCATGTTGATAACGATATCATATCATAAAGAGACAAAGGTTGTGTATGATAAGCGTGAGTTTTCCAGGGATTCCTATCACCATTCTTTGTGGCTGCTTGCGAACTTTTAGTAGGCGCAACCTCCGCCACATATGAATGACATGACTTTTTATCTACTCAAGAACTTGAAATAATTCGTGAACCGGATTATCTGCTGGTTCTTTGGCAGCTGTTTTATGTTCCTCCCAATGGCACTTCCTCCATCCGATCTGCATTTATTAACACACAAACTCCTCCTCTTTCCAATCACGTAGCCGAAAACAAACGTAATATACAGCAGGAGATAATGATGACGAGCATCACTAGTGAAAACAAAACTAGCACGACTGCTGCACAGCTTCTATCTGCCGTTGGAGCCAGGGAACTTATTGATTCTACTGATGTTTTTCTCTTTGATTGTGATGGTCTTTCCCCATGCCCTTGCTATCAATCTTTGTTTTGTTTGTTTCTACATAGTTTCATTCTTCTTTTCTTGAATTTTCATAGGTGTATTGTGGAAGGGTACAAAAGTTTTTGATAACGTTTCTGAGACATTGGATATGCTTCGTTCTAAGGTACTCTTTCCACTGTTAGGATAATTTCCATTCAGCACACTATTTGTGGCTTCATTTACTTCTTCAGTCTTTTTATTATTATTGCAGGGAAAACGTGTAGCGTTTGTGACTAATAACTCAACCAAATCAAGAAGGCAATGTATTGAGAAATTCAAGTCCTTGGGAATTTCAGTTTTTGAGGTCGATCAAATTGTGTATCTTCAGAACTAGACATGCCCTGCAACCATATCTGTTATCTCAGTTTCGATATAGTTAACAATTACGATTCCTGACATTTTTTACTCTAAAATTGGCACAGGATGAAATCTTTAGTTCCACCTATGCCGCTGCCATGTATCTGAACTCCATTGAATTACATGGGGATAAAAAGGTACGTACATATTGTATCTCCTTTGTCAGCTTACATTTTTTTTTTCTTTCTGATAGTCATATTAGCTATAGCGCTAGTACTTTCTTGGGTAGCTTGATCAAATGCAACCATTATATTCCATTTCACTTTGATCTATGATAAAGTAATCTGATCGAATTTTGCTGCTCTGGACTTCTATTGTAGGTTTACGTGATTGGTGTACCGGGGTTGATAGAGGAACTTGAAGCTGCTGGATTTAACTGCCTAGGAGGTCCTGTAAGTTTATTACATTGTTTAACCCTTATTATGTTGAGAAAGTTGATCGAACATAGTTTTTCTGAATCAACAGAAAATATTACTCTGATTGCGTAGGTAGCTTACAGAGTAAATTGTTACTGCATGTTAGCTCCAGTGTCGAAAGAGAATGAAAAACAGCTTAAAGCAAACAGAGAAAAGGAAACATAAGCTGTCATATTATTGCAAGATCGTCATTTTCTGTGAAGTTTCTCGGAGTTCTGTCTTACCATTGGAAAACTCTATTTGCAGGAAGATGGGAAAAAAATAGTTGAGTTCGAAGCAAATCGCCTCTTCGACCATGATAAAGATGTAATGTAGTTTACAAACTTGATTGTCTAAACGGCTTCCCTCTATACTGCTTGATCTTCTTTTCTAACTATGGCATGACATTTATCACTTGATGATGTAGGTAGGAGCTGTTGTTGTGGGCATGGACCATTACATAAACTACTACAAGCTCATGTCAGTAGATCACTCAATCCATTAATTATGCATCATGCCTCCTGTAACTCCATACTTGTTTCCTGATGCTACATATTTAGCTTAACCAGCTTTCTACTCTTTTAACTGTACAGGTATGCTACCCTGTGCATACGTGAGAATCCGGGATGCATTTTCATCGCAACCGAGCTTGACCCAATGGTTCATATGACAAATTTACAAGAATGGCCTGGTTCTTAACTTGTGCTCTCAACCTATAAGTGCATTGGCTAAAACGATTATACAAAAATTTAGAGGATCCATAAACAATTTCTCCTGAATTTCACAGTGACAGGAAGCATGGTTGCTGCGGTACGTGCTGCTACCCAGAAGGAGCCTGTTGTGGTTGGAAAACCATCTTCCTTTCTCATGGATTCACTTCTGAAAAAGTTAGCATGAATAGTTGGTAGTTAATGCTGTTTTAATCAACCGCATAATGCCATTGACAGTAAGTATGTTTTGAAGTTGGGAACCATCTGACAGATATATATGTGTTATCTGATGGCAGATTTCAAGTGAGTCCCTCCAAATTATGCATGATTGGTGATAGATTAGATACTGATATATTGTTTGGACAAACTGCTGGTTGCAAGACGCTTCTGGTTCTTTCAGGTACAAAAGGCTATATGACAATGAATAATGGATCACTAACTGAATAGATATCTGAAAGTACAACAGAAGATGAATGTATGACACTTCTGGTTGTTGCAGGTGTTACAACTGAATCTATGCTTCAGGACCCATCCAACAACATTCACCCAGACTTTTACACCAATGAGGTGTCTGACCTTAAAGAGATCCACGAAAGTGAACCAAAAACAAAATCAAGAAAGAGGAAAGAAAGAGATATCGAGACAGAGAGTGATAGCTAATCAAACGACACTGTCTAGGAGATTCATCAATCCTAACAACACCCCTCTCCCCTGTAATACCTCACGTATGCCCATTCTTGTAAACTGTTCCCTCTACTGTTTTCCACGGAGATTCGAATCTTCATTAACATATCAGCAAGTTGTTAGGTATCGGATATGTGCTCCACCGCCATTAAACCGTGCTGGAGAGCAGGTTTTTCATGAATGCAGTAGACCTGTCATCACGTTTCAGTGGAATTGGTGCAATGTTAGGCACCTGCAACTCCGGAAGAATCCTGCTCAGCCATGCAAGTTCAACAGTCACCCGATACATAGCCATATATTCTGCTTCAGCTCAATATAGAGAAGCACATACATACGTCTTTTATTTTCAAGAGATATATAGGCGACCCATGAAGGAGCATATAATAGTATAACACCCATGACCGAGCGTCAAGATATAGGACAACTGACTTAGATCAAATCACAGTAAGCGATCAAATCACAGTAAGCGTTCACAGTAAGCGTTCAAAATCACAGTAACAGCTCACATAAATAATTCTCACAACCCCAGAAATAACAGTAATAACAACAGCATCAGAATTCAGAAGTCACACCCACACCAAAATAACAACATTAACTACAACAAATATACCATTACCAACAACATCAACACCATTACCAGTAACATCAACTCGTAATATTAAAGAAGAATGAGGTCCTATTAGTACATTTTTTTTCTTAGATTTTTGTCAGCAGTTAACAAGGACAAGATAGGAGGCCCAATGGGTTCACATTCCACAGCAAATAAACATTTTGTTGGGTCTGTTCATTAATCGCACGAAAACTTGCTTTTGAAATAAAGCTATTTGTGGTCGTGTAGTTGACCAACCATAGAGTGCCGTGTAATTTATAGTGAAGTCTAATTTTTGAGCTAGTCCAATAGTAAATTGACACATGTCAATAGCTTTTGGATAAAGTCCCTTAAACCTTGATAAGCTACTAAACGAACATGATCCAGTATTTGGTGTGGATTCCAAAAAAGAAAACGATAAGGTGAAGAAGAGAGAATGAGTGAGGGTAGCTTAACTTAGAACCTCAAAGGTGTATGGATTGACTTAAGACGTCAAAATTAGCCATATATGGTAGGGGATGTAGGTGGTGTACTATTCCGTTCTTTTGTAGAGCTCAAGCTGATAGCTGATGTCATTTGTCACGTGAAATTAGAAAAAATAGAGAGAAAAAATAGGTAAGAGAAAAAAAATGGATAAATGTGATATTTAAGAAATCTGTTTTAGTAAACTCGTAAAAGAATCGTCCATAATTCGCTATATGAGCGGGTACGTCCTTCAACCAGACTAGGGCTGGTAAATGGTAATGGGTCAGGTTCGGGTCGGGTCGGGTAAAGCTTCACCCGTACCTGTCATCCGTTTTCACCCGCTCCACCCGAACCCGATCTGTCACCCGTCAAGGACCACCCAAATCTGAATCCGAACCTGACCCGTATTGAAATACCCCAAACTTATTAAACATGGATTAAATATCTAATCACATTAATTAAGGCCTAAACATGCCTTAAATCAACTGAGAACAACAGTGGTCAACACAAAACAAGATGTTGCACCCTTTGACTGTTAAGGGTAAATAAATACCCAAATGAACTATGTAGGACCCAAAAATTTGTCCTAAGCATATTAACACATTACTAAACATATTATAATTGTGGGGCAACACTCCAACACAAAGAACAAGCACTTTCATGCTTCAAGGTCAAAAAGGGCAAAAATGTGCTCTAAGAAACCTTAAAGGTCTAATGACCTCTAAATGATATAAAATTGAGTTACATGATCAAATATCATGTAAGGAACACAACAAGACCGTTGTCAAAGAAAACAGAGCTCAGAAACACCAGGCAACACAAAATGTGCTCTAAAACTCCTTAAAGCACGTTTTTATGAAATTGTCTTTTAAATTGGTTTTAAATGGGCTAAAAGGTTATAATTACCTTTAAATATAATAAAATATCATATTATATGATATTAGGAATTTAATTCCAGAAATTTACGAATTTTTACAAATTTAATATTAAAATATTAATAAAACCCTAAAGTGGGGCCCGTTTGGGTCAACATTGACTAAGTTGGTCAATGTTGACCATTGACCACGAAATAGACTACATAAAATCAGATAATTAAGTCTCTTAACAGACCAAGAGACAAGTCCCATGTGACAATTAAATATAGTCCTTTACTTTTGCATAAATAACAAAAAAGACATACTTTACCTTATAAAACAAAAAAAGTGGGCTCCACTTACCTCACCCATGTGAGCCAGCCGATTTGGAGCCTCCATTTGCTCCTCTTTTCCCTTGTATTTCGGTGCTCCAAGCAAGCTAGCAAGACAAGACAAAAGATGATGACACATTTCATTAGTTAATTGCTAAAGGTAACATTATTTACTCCATTTTGATTCAAAATTGGAATCAATCATACCCTACCTTCCCAATCAAGGACGGATGCCCCCTCTTCTTGTCTCCACCGATTTTTCTTCAATTATTCAACACCAATCAATTGGTGATGAGTCATCAAGTCACTTAAAACATAAAAAATGCAAAAAATGTGTTTTAAGGCAAAACTAGGTCATTTCTCTCATTAGCTCCATTCCAACCGTGGAGCTCACTGCCAAACTCTCCCTTTGGCTCCTCTTGACCGAAGGTAAGGTTCCCAAGCACCATTGATGAGATCTCAAGCTCTAGGTAAGCTCCTAAGGCATAAAAATGCCCATTTTCTTCATCTTTCTTTCCTTTTTCCATTGATCTACACTCCAACCTTTTCTATACATCTATGTAGAGTGATTTGGAGGTTAAAGGAAGTGTTGGTTTCGTACATAACCAGATCTAAGGAGGAAAGTTCAAGTCTTGACCATTTAAGGTAAAAATGTGCTTTAAGCTCATAACTTTTGATTCCCTTGAAGTTCGGCTGTGAAACTTTGGTCATAGCCTCATCTTCTTCTCCTTTTAATGTGGAATCTGTTGGTTAGCCATTTGGAGCAAAGGTGGCCGAGATCCAAAGGAAATACCCTCTTTTAAGGCATTTTTCCAAGGTAAAACCTGATAACAAGGTAGCTTGTTGAGATCTAGCTGTTTCCTATGTCAATATGGTGGATCTAACACCTTGTGGTGTGTTTGATTCAGGTCGAAACCATCTTGAACTCTCCTTGCATTTTTAAGGTGATTTTTGCCTTAAATCTTACATTAAATTACTTCTTATGGTTAGATCTTTCTTGGAGACTAACTAGGCCTTGTTTGCTGTTTGAAAACATGCAAGAGAAGCTTTGGAAATTTTATCTAAGGCTGGCCGAATTCAAACAAGGAATTATTCAAGCTAAATCAAGGTATAAATCACTTAAACATTAACTTTGCTAAGTTAAAATGTTCTAAGCTAATTCTATATTAATTGCCGTGAGAGAACATGGTAATAAGGTCATTTTGACCTTAAAATGTTTAAAGAAATGGCTTAGTAAATTTATCTAAGTGATTAAGTAACATAAATGTCAAATTTAAGACATTATGTGGAAGTTTGGTAATTAAATGGAAAGTGTGTGGTGAGGCGAGAATTATAAGTATTTTTGGGACATTTATGTGTAATTTATTTTGCAAGCCAATGTTTGTAATAAGGCCATGTATTTTAGGCCATTTTATTTATGCATTTACAAGCTTTTATTTAAGTTTAGGTGATATATAATTATTACCGAAATGAATAAGGGGTTATAGTGTAATTAAATTAAATTTAGGGACTTTAGAATAATAAGGCCGAAAATTAGAGTTAAAAAGGAGTTAAAATAAAGTTTATAAGATTTTATAAAGTTTTGGGGTTAAATGGTGATTTCTAGAAAGTTTGGGTACTAAACCGTAATTATAAGGAATTGGTGGTCAAGGAAATATTAAGGTGGTCAACCTTGACCATATGCTAGGTTTTGACCAAATTAGATAAGTTAAATAACTTATTTAAGGTTTTATAATAAGATAAGTATCTTAAGGTAATATTTTCATAACATATGTGGTAAATATGTTATTACTGAAAATAAAGGGTGTACAATGGTATTTTAAACACCCATGGGATATTAGGAATTTTTAGGAATTTATTGGAATGTTTTTGGAATTAAAATAAACTATATATGTATAATATATAGTTATAATGTCATTATGACACTTTGGAGAAAAATAGATGGTGGAATGGTAAATATTGAAAGTATATGGGTTAATAAGGATATTCATAACCCTTTGGTGGAATTTGGAAATTTTTAGAATTATATAAGAGTATTTGTTAAGATATGTGTATAAGATATGGTTTAATGATATTATAAAACTATATGTTATAAATAGGGCCAAATGGTAACTTTAGAATAGCACAAGGGCTGTTCGGAATTTACAAAAAATAACCATAGGTTATACTCTTTTATAAGTTAGAAATGTTATATTAAATGGAATGTATAACATGGGATGATTTGAGGGGTGGTTTTGTAAATTAAGGAAAACTATGGTTATAGAAAAGAATAAGATTTTCTTATGGTGCCTAAGAGGCAATATGAAACAGTTTTGTATAAAAAACTATAGGAATAAATTAAAGGGAATAAAAATATCATATCAAATGATATTAGAATGTGGTATAACATTACATAATGTTATGTGGTCAAAACGGAATTTAAATTAAGTTAAGGGCTATACTGAGTTAATAAGAGTTGAAAGATGAATTTTAGACTAAGGTCTATAATGTTATAAATGTTATGACAATGATATGGTTTAGATGGAATTAATATAAGGAAGGGTACTCACATAAAATAATGTGACAAACTATAGATAAATGAGATTTATAAACTAAGGTGTTTATGGAATAAACCTTAGGAGTTGTAATTATACAACATAAGATGTTACATGATATTAGGATAATAATCTTAATATAAGTTGTATATAATATACAACTAATGGGAATGATCATCCAATAAAAGATGATAAAATGTAACATAAAATACAAGAGTTTATGAAACTCATGAGAATTACCTACGTGGTAAAAATATATACATACACAAGAATAATGTATATAAGGTGGATAAATATATTTTAGTTGAAAACCTTATGATTTAATGGTGGGGGTTATTTGGAAAAAAATATAGTTACAAACTATAGGCTATGAATTTTGCTAAGATAATGGGTAATGAAATACAAAGAATTATAATGGATGATGGAAAAAATATATAATATAAGAATGCATGCATACATGCAACTATAGGTTACGTACCTAAACTAGATGTGGATAAGATTAAAAGAAATATAAGGAATTAAACTTAACAGTTGAAATAGTTCTGACGTACGCATTTTAAGTAACAAAGCCGACTGTTTTAGAAAAACCTGTAACAAACAACTGTAGAAAACAGGGGTGAACTGTCGGGGTTACTTATAATTCGGAAATACCGGATGTAGTTAGTCATGGAGACTGACTTATAGTTTATTACCGTTTAGAGTATACTTCTGACAAGGACGCTTGACGAGCTAACGGACTACACGGAGCGTAGGATCTTGTGATTCATACTCCACCGTAATACAGTCAGGGTGAACGGTATGTAAAGGGGTTTGATCCGAGTTGTCCTAAGGTTGCTCCTTGGGCTCGGATTTGGTTGATATAACTTGTATGTTGTTGTGTGATCTGTGATAAGATTGTTTGTCTGAATGTGTTAATTAATATGCATGAATTGTATATTTATAGCTGCTTATTATTTACTGTTGTTGAGTTAACAGTATTGGTTCGTATATATGAACCTATAATATAAAACGAACTAGCGGCTATGGTGCTATCTTATATGAAATATAAGGAACGTAAGTAAAACGTTGTAGCACTATGATAATAACATATACATATTATCTGAGACTTTTATACGGAGCATTGGCCTTTCTATACGCCGCTCTTGTATCTAGCACTGGATCCCGAGTTTACAGACTCCGGATTGGACTAATGACCTTAGTCTGCTGTGTTAGAAAATTTGGTAATGCGATGCGATGGTATAATTAATTAATTAATGGAATGGAAGTAAAGCCAAGAGGATGTGGCTCTTGGTGCGCGCTGTGATCACAAAAACGATACCAGGATGTCCGCGTACGGGTCCGTAAGTATCAAGAAAATTTCCCGTGAGCTAGAATGGCTCGTTGGTCGGAGACTCTACCGTTGGAGTGGCTACTGCCGTGGGTGACCCGCCATAATATAGGGGTAACTAGAGACATGTCGTTTTAACGAGACATTGTCACTAGGTATAACTGAACAACCAAAACAATTGAGACTTATACAGTGGCGAACAATACCATGGACGAGACTAAATACTTGTTTATTATTCTCGTTGTTTCGCTTTGTTGTTCATTGGTTATACTTGTGGTTATTTTATTGTGTGTTGATGGTTGGATGGAGCCTACAAGGCCAAGGTAAATTAAATATGAACACTGTACGCTACGGCGAATGTACATTGTACATTATATTGTTATTGTTCGATACGTTCGATATATAATTGTGGATTGTGTTATTAAATGATTGTGGATTGGATGGATGGTTGAATATCTATGAATATTTGGATGGATGAATAAGTGTATTATACATGTTTATTACAGTATTGTTTATAATTGTAAATGGTAAAGCATGAAACCGATCTAATAATAAGATGGTTAAAATGACAAGTGACCATTAGGGTCCATGCCCGGCATACTCAGCGTCTATCGCTGATACTACACCATTTCAGGTTGTTGACCATTGTCGGAGCTGAAGAGCAGGAACAAGGTAATTGGAGATGTTGTATAGTAATGAAGATGGTGTATGGTCTTATGGTAAGGTTGTGTATTTTTAGGATTGGGTAGATGCTCGCTTGTCGATGTTTATGATTTATGGATTTAGTATAATGTATAGGAGTTTCTCGTTATCACTGCGGTTAGCAGTTTATTTGTATTGGAAGTTGGATGTAGTTTGGCTGCGTTGCTCGCATGGGCGAGTAACGGCCGGTGACACCCGAGTGAGTTTTGTAATTGTTATTTATTTTTCCGTTGCGAGACGTTTTATTTATTGCTACGTGAGAGATTATATCGTGATTATGGAGAGGGGTGTTACACGTATCCACGGATGAAACAGGTGATAAACGGGTGAGATTTTTGTTAATATTAAGGGTTGATTGTAAATTTATAGTAACTATAATTCTTAGTAAAACTTGAAGGATCTTATCATAATTTTTAAAAAATATTGGATTAAGCTGGAATCAAATAACGAATCGGGTAAGAACCAGGTAATAGGTTAAAAAAATCTCACCCGACCCATCATCGTCACTAGTTTATTTCAGATTTTTCATCAATTTATATGGGTGGGCAGGTGGATCGAACTCACCAAAAGATCTGCAGCTGTTACGTCCAATTTTTGTAAGGACAAAGACAAGCAGGCCTTTTGTACCTGCGTCCTTTATGCTAACTTGCAGGTGCGCAGGTAGCCGAGGGACCCATTCGAGACAGACCTTTGGAACTAAGAGTGCGAGCGTCTATTACCCAGATGCCGAAAGTTGGCGGCATCAACTAAGTATGTCCCTGGTTATTCTTACCCTCGATGTGCGGGCAGCACATTGTTAGAGCCTTTGTGGCTCGTACAAGAATGAGTTGGTCCAGGGTGGTGATAAGTGTGTTGGCGTTTGTCCGATGCCCTTACCCGTCGGTTGTCGGTGCTTGCATTGACTTTGTGGGACTACCTTGTTGTTACTCGAACACCAACATTACTTGTACTTGGTCTGCGCACTTGGGAAGGAGTTGCAAGTGGTGTGTGGATTCCCTTTGACCTTGGCGCTTGATGTTGAAGGAATTGGGATGACCGGAGAGCTTATCTGTTAAGGGTGGTACAAAGTCCACTCTCATCCTTGTGGTTAAGAGTGACGCACCCAGCATGCTGGCTGTGTGCTGCATTGTCGGGGTCCTTGGTTAAGTTACCCTAAGGCTTGTCAAGCTGTGTGCTTGACGTCGTTAACGTGTGAATGCTTGTTTGTTTGCATGCATGTGTTCAATGTTTCTACGTGCATGTGTGCTTTCTTGCTTGTTGCTAGAATGTTGCTAAGTGTTTCCGCTGCGTGATTGCCTGAATTTTTTTCTTCAGGAATCTATATTTTATAAGTTTGGTATCAAAGCCTAATCCATCGGCAAACTCTGTTTTGCAAGCTTTTAAAATGTTAAACTTGTCGTGAGGCCATGTTGCGAATTGTTTTTGAGTTTGTTAGCGAAAACCAAGCCTTGCATACAGATTGCCGATCATGGGAGGAAAAGGTTCGGATGCTGCAACTCTTTGGGCTTACTTGGAAGAACTAAGAGACGTTGTGGGTCTATCAAGTGGGGAAGCTGATTTGGTGGACCCAGAGTTGGATTTGATAATTGTTGTCCAAGGACTTGTGAATGACAACAAGTTCCTTAAAGATGTTGTTAATGTGTTGGTTAGTGATGTTGCACAACTTAAAGCGAGATTTGAGAGTCAAGAGCAAGAACAAGATTCTGAGACTCGAGTTGATGAACATGCACGCTGGCTAAATAAAATGCCGATCTTTCAGAGAAATTGATTGGCAATTCAGGGTGTTTCGTTCGATAATTTGAAAGTTAAACCAAGGGATCCAACCCCCTTTGATGGGAGCCGTGACGCCGAAGCAGTTGAGAATTTCCTTTACGATATGGAAAATTATTTTGATGCCTCAAGGATAAGAGAAGACCTCAAGGTCTTGGTGGCTAAAACCTATCTTATTGGGCATGCTAAAAAGTGGTGGCGGTTGAAGAAAGAAACGGACCATATTAATGGCAATTTAGTCCCAGGAACTTGGGTTGAATTCAAGGGAGCATTAAGGCCGCACTTTCTTCCCTTGGATACGGCTCAATGAGCAAGGACTCATCTCTGAGCTCTCAAACAGACCGGTTATATTCGGGAATATATTGAGGAGTTTATCTCTATCATTTCTGATCTCCCAACGATGGATGAAGGTGACAAGATGTAACACCCCTACCGCTAATCAAATCATTATCCCCTAATCCATCTCAATTACCAATACCAAAGCAGCGGAAAATTCACTTACAAACGGTGGGTGATACAATGCCGTTAGTCACCCACGTGGCTAACAAGGCCAAATCCAAATCCAAATACAAATCTACTATCGGTCTGATGAACTTGAATACTGTTATACTCAAAAAAATTACCCCATTTGAGCGAAAAGGGGTATTTCTAGGGCTTTGAGGGGATAAGGTTCATATATGATCAATGATAGCATGATAACTGAGATAGGTGGTATGTTTGACAAGAAATCATAGTGGCATAATGGTAAAGAAGAGGGAAGAGGTACAATAGGTTAATGGTTCGAGGCCAATGACAAACTATTTTTGTAGTTTTCGCTTTCTTTTTAACTCGTAATCTCATCTAATTTTTTGTTAGTTGTTTTACATTTTTTTTATGATTATCCTTTTCTTTATCCTTCTAGTAATTGGTTTATTTAATAGCTTTCAATATTCAAAATCCAACAAAAAAGAAAAATGATTGTTAAGATTTTTTTATATGTTCCTTTTAGTTTCTATTTTATTTTCATAGTATCTGATTTTTCTGAAAGCTTAATTTATTTGATTAAAAAAAAATTCAAATTCTCTTTGATCGAGAATGTTGGAAAAAAAAAAGAAACAAAAAATTTGTTGTTAGCATCTTGGTTGGTTGTTTCAAATTTCAAAGTAAATATTTTTCATCTTACTTTTACTAGTTAATTTATTTCCTTTTAGTTAGGTTTTTTTTAAATACTGTTAACATCTTAGTTGATTAATCCTTTCTTTTAGGTAGATTTTTACATTTTTATTTGGATTCTTCTCCATTCTTATCCCTTATTTTTCTCTTAGCTTAGTTTATTTAATTTACCATTTTCAAAATTCAAAACCAGAAGTTTGTTAGCTCATATTCAGCCTCTAACGCCTAACATTTTCCTATATAGACATCGTTGAAGAGCTCAAAGGGGAAGGAACAATATTCATACACACAGTACACAAAACATACACGATCATTGTGTACTACACCGACACCTTGATCCATTGCCTCCTCGCTGTAGTTCATCATGATTCAATCCAGCTACGCTAGCACCCTTCTTTAACGTCATCTCCACAAAACTCTTCACTATCACACATCCTCACCATTAGCATCGTTAACTCCAAGCCAGTCTCAATGCTTTCTAATCAATATCCATTTACCTCTCGTATTTCGTCTCATCCTTTACTTAGGTGCTCAAAAATCACCAACCGCACTACTCCAGGGATCATCTCCATTGTCACTGTAGTGATAAAGATCTTCACCACCAGTGTCTCTATAGTCCCTACTGAACGCCGCTAATCCATCTCTGCATATCACTACCGTAGTTGTCTTGCGGCACTACTTCGCACCACATATTCCGGTCATCGACAAGAAGCCACCACCGATGGGGATCGACTGATACCATCATATTGCGTTTTAACGTCCCACATCCGTTGTTGAGACACACAATGATAAACATGCTGGATTGTAGGCACACACGGCCATTATCCTGTAGAGGGCTGAAGGAAAAATATATACATCACCATGTATAACAGCTAGCTCTCTGTTTTGTCATGGCACCATACTACTATCAATCATCGTCGTCATCTTCCTCATTTCTCATTAGCTCTTGCTTTGCGTGTAGTCCTTGCCTCTCCGCAGTAACCATTCTTGTAATGCAGGAGATTTTAGTAGAAGTAGCGCGTGCAGTCATTTGTTAAATCGCAGTATCATCAGCATCACAAATTTTCCCATCGCAGAGTGTTCAGGCAAAGGTTTCGCGGTGATGTCAATGTTCATCCAGTGCTAATTGGTCTGACAATTGGAAAAGTAAAAACGGTGGTTTTCCTATTGCCCTTGGTGTTCGCTCATTTGCGTTCGGATGTACCGAGTGAGTACATGCGCAAGTAAGGAAGATAGGACCAGGTATAATTCTTTTTTCTTTTTGTTGGAGTTAAACCCGAGGTATCGTTTCTGTAGGGTTAATAGAAGGATTTACGAAAAGAATAATACTGGAAGGCAATATGGTGGGTGAGGGGGGTATCATGATAATTGAAATTGATGGGTACTTTCTTGTGATCCATACTCTTTTTACATTATTAATTTCGTAAATGGCACAATTATTAGCAAGGCACATGCGCTTATAGGTTAGGAAAGTTTTTTTTCCCTCTTTTATATTCATATTCAAATAATAAAAATGTGTAGCTTTATTAGTTAATCTTCTCCCGTAGGGATGATTGATAGGTTTTGCTAGTTTTATTTTCTTTTTTTTTTTTATAAAAACAGGTGATTATGATTAAGATTTATAGTTTAATTTAAGTCTTTAAAATTGAAGTTATTTTGTTATGTTCTAGCATTATACAATACTATTTTCCAAAAAAAAAACTGAAAGGGATAATATCATAGAATAGTTTAGCCTTAGAGTTATAATAGTAAAGGAAAAGTTATTTCTGGGGGTAATGAAAGAATTTGAACCCTTAGAAATTTCATATCAAGTCCCCGGACCCATAGCTCTAAAAATCCTAACAATATTTCCTTTCCAAGTTTAATTGGTTAAAACTTAGGTGGCGACTCTATCTAGGTTTGTGTGGGCCAGTTAGATTAATTAAACTTAAATTCCATAATTTCGGTTTAGTTATTCTAATTGCAAATCGAACCTTGAGGCCTTAAGCTCGATAATTAAGGGTTCAAAACCAACGCCCACAAATACCGAGTACTCTATATCAACAACATTGCATTCCTTAATCAAATCACAATCCAAATACAAACTTCAATTCAATACTATACCGAGTCTACTACAATCCCCAAACTGCCAATAACACTTCGGACTTACCATTCAACCATTACAATTACAAAATCAATACAAAGGTTCTAAAATAACTACCCATGCTATTAGCAACCCCGTCCTACTCTCGAACGGTAAACGACCCCAAGTACCTGTAAGTAAAAACGGTGCCCCAAGGGGCTCAGCAAATTGCTGGTATGAAATTCACATACCCCGTGTGCTAACGGGGGTACGCCGACTACTTTGTCGAGAGCATGAAATTCATTTTAATTCAATAATCATGCAAGATAGCAATACATTAGACATATACAATAGTCCAGACATTATTCGACATAGAATACAACCGCTAACTAACACATCAAGGTAGTTAGTTTATTTCATCTTGCTCTTAGGCCTTGAGGGTTTCTACCTCACTACGCCTTAATCACTTATTCATTGTCTTGCCCACTCTCTTGGGTTACTCTTACACAAGCTCTCTTATTCTCAAATTCTCAATTCTTAATCTCAACTCAAATTCAACACTTCTCAAACTCAATTCTCAAATTTCAACTCTCAAGCTCCATTCTCAAATCCTCAAATCTCAATCTCAAGTTAAATTCTCAAATGGATATCTTTTAAGTCATTACCCATGACCTCCGGGCAGAGTCATACACAAGACTCACCAGGGCTTTCAAATACAAGTCTTATTTCCCCGGTTTCGACCCTACTCCGGGTCTAGCATAGTGGGAAGGTTCAACTATCAAACGAAACTATACACTTAGCTCCTCAAATTCTCAAACGTCTGTATCTCTACTGGACTACTCAATTTCCCAAATACTCTCTCTCGGAGTTGTTTGTAATCATATAGATTAGCCTAGAAGTATCTCTCTCGATATCATCTAATAGCTTAGGGAATTTTCTCAATGTCTAGTATTCTCAGATTTAAGGGTTTCCCCAACTTATCGAATACTTTTATGTCGGGACATTTTCTCAAATTAGGTCGGATCCTCATATTGTAG